>CM076575.1:1390006551-1390156426 GCA_034641835.2 Pinus albicaulis
CTAAAGTGGTCATGTTTCGTACACTTCGACAAAGGATTCATACTAACAAATGGTGACTCCAATGGGGTTTTAAATTACGACTGCTGTCGGTTTTCATATTCCTGCATATCCAGCTACTTCAGACCCTAGGGTTTCTTTTCAGCTTTTTGTTTTTCCTATTTTCATGGTTTTTTTCCCCTATAACACCCTAAAACATTAAAATTTCTAACTTCCGTGTGTTTCTGGCCCTATTGCACAAGTAAGCGACATCAGCCGCAACTAAGATGACAACTTTTTCGGAAATCTGCCGCCGGGACACCCAGAGCTTCAGGTCGCACTTTTCGGCCCAGAAAATATGACCTGGACTCCAGGTCGCACTTTTTAGCCCATTATCTGTGACCTGGGAAGAGGAAAACAACCCAAAAACTGCTACCTGAGCGAAAAACAGGTCAAAACTGCGACCTGGACTTTTTTCTGGAATTTTTCTGAAATTTTTCTGGGTTTTGTCTGAACCTCTGTCAGGGTTGTCTGACCTTCGTCTCTGCCTGTTTAGACCTATTCTTGCTCTGTTTTACTCAACTAAGTGGGAATCTAGCCCCCTAAGGCCTCATTACCCTCCACTTTTTGTGGAAGAGTTTTAACTGCTGTAAGTGTCTAAATTTTCAGAGTTTTCAGCCATTTCTTTTTCAGATCTGACCCCTCCTTTTCAGATCCCTTTAAATCAGCTCTTCTTCCTTTCAAATCACCTCTTGTAGTTTTGTTTGGACCTCCCTTTAGGACCTCCTCCCTGTCCTTTCTGCTTT
The DNA here is from genome assembly GCA_034641835.2 of Pinus albicaulis. NCBI lineage: Eukaryota > Viridiplantae > Streptophyta > Pinopsida > Pinales > Pinaceae > Pinus > Pinus albicaulis. The sequence continues at coordinate 1,390,007,334 of CM076575.1, forward strand.
TTTGCTGATTTCCTCCTTTTTTCCAGCCACCTTGCCTCTGCCTCTTGGCTATGATCTGCACCTCTTTTCAGCAGCTTTCTCCTTTAGATCCCTATCCCTTTCGACCCTAGATCTATTGGCCTCTTTTTAGTGTGTTTTGACTAGATTTTTTTCCCTTTTTTTTAAATTTAGGTTGAGAGACCCGCTCTTCTTGGGTTAGATAGATGCACAAGTAATCGTTAATTTTATGTTATTTTTTAAAGATTATATATTGTTCTCCGTAGGTTTATTTTCGCCATTGAAGACACTTTTTTCTTGCTCTCAAAATGGAAAGGGTTTAAAAATTAAAATTAACGCACGCCACACACTGACCCTAAGCGAAGAAGCGCCTGGTTAACACCGCCTGGAAAAGACTCTAAAATCAATTGTCACTGCACCTTATCTACCCTTGACATTACTTGATTCTGTCCCTTTCTGCCCTTGTCAGTTTCCTTCTTCCTGTCATCATTGCACCCCCAAGGCGCCTTTCCCGAAGACTTCTTGGCCTTCACCCTCAGTTTACGGTTGATCGACCTGCTCCGCACCACCGTCGTCGAGCCAGTCCACCTTCGAGTCCGCACTCCGACTCCTCTCCTGATTCATCGGGTCCTCCTTCTCCTCCTGGTTCTGCCCCTGTCACCTTCACTATGTCTGGTCCAGGGCCTAATGCTAGCGGTAATCCCGACCCTAATGTCGGGACTACTACTAGAGGAACCACCACAGGAACTCCCTTGGCTACACCCTTACTCCCCTTCATGGTAGGCCTCAGCCTTCCTGATTTGGACCGGTTGATAAACGACCCTATACACCATGACGCTAGTTGGCTGGCTATGCCGACAAAGCTCCCTTCCGACATCCCTAAGTTTGAAGGTCTGGCTGGCGAAGATCCCACCAACCACATCCGTTCCTTCCACATGTGGTATTCTTCCAACTCTATTACCGATGACTCCATCCGCCTTCGGTTGTTCCAACGCACGCTTACTGGCGATGCTTCTAAATGGTATGTTGATCAACCCACTTCCTCTCATACCACCTTTGCAACTCTTGCCCAGGTTTTTTTTATCTTACTTCCAGCTTCCCCTTCGTTATGACACTGGCATCAAACTTTTGACTTCTTTCCATCAATCGTCTACGACCCGCCTATCCGATCATGTCCAGGAATGGTGGCGAAGAAAGAGCCGATGTCAATCTCCTACCTTCGAAGACCGTGTCTACATGGACTGGTTCCTTTAATCTCTCTTGCCACCTATCGGGAAGATGTCGCGTCGCATTTTCCCCAAACCGAAGAAGCCGCCCTCCAACTGGCGTTAAAATATGACCTGATCTACGCTCAGACCGATTATGTTTATACTGTCCTACCTGATCTCCCCAGACTCGGTGATGCCCATACACCAGGGGCACCTCATGCCGCCGACAGTATCATTGGAGCTACCTCTCATCCATCCGCTCAACCTCTCATGAGCTATGGTTTTCCTGGGGGAGGGGGCACCACTTCCTGCACTTCTCCCCTCTCGGTACCACGCATCCAGGATACGGCATGCCTCATCCTTTTTCCCAACCTCCTACTTACCTCAATGTTGCCCAACCTAACCATTACCCTCATCCGCAGCCTGGTGCGCCAGCTCCTCCAACATATGCGCTTTCGCCTCCCTTGCTTTCTCAACCCTTGCAACAGCCGTCACCGCCCCCTCAAGAGCCGGTGGATGCACAACAGGGATTCATGGCTACCCAACCACCTAATGGACAGGTGGCCACTCCACCTTTCCCTTCTGGTTCCTCCAATTACCAGATCCTCATGATGAACTCTGATCCACCTCTAACCGTCGACCTTCACCTTCAAACTCGGTCTCGCCAGTACCCCAAGCCTCCTGCTCAGTCTGCCTCCGAGTCCCCTTCTTCAGGTTCTACCGAGCCTCTTTCGACATCCAATGGTCCCTTACATATCCCTCAACCCAAAGTTGAGGTTCATCCCAAGATTCCTAAGGGACCATTACGCTGAAATGCTGCTTCTGGTCGAGCTGCTCATTCGTATAGCATAGTAGATGATTTGGCACAGTCTCCTACTGCCATTTCCACATTCGAACTCCTCCAATCGTGCCTTTCCCAAAAGAAGGCTCTACTATCTGCCATGGGCGTTGTAGATCCCGCTGATGACCAAATGATTGTTTTTAATGCCCATCAATCAGAACATCCCCCTGTTCCTGCTTCCGTCACCTTCCAAATCCCAGTCAAAATCTAGCACGCTAACGTTTCTCGGTGTATAATTGATGAGGGGGCATCCACCTGTGTGATGTCCGCTTCAGTTTGGAAGCAACTCGGATCCCAGCCGGCCCTTCCACGATCACCCTTCGAGCGTGGGACTCGCCACGCTCCCACCGATTGCCTCTTTCCGTAATTGTCCTATCACCCTTGCCGATAAGACTGTTTGCGTTCACATCGAAGTCATCGACGCCTCGCTAGACTACAACATTCTATCGGGGGCGAAGCTACACCTATGCTATGTCTCTGGCCGTCCCATCCACGCTTTTCCGCAAGATGTCTTTCCTCATAATGGAAAGATAGTCACCATTGACCAAACTTGACAGATCATGAGCCAAAATCTCGCGACCTCACCTGAGATGACCATCTCTTCTGTAGCCAACAAGCAAACCGTCGATTCCTTGACCAGTGTCTCTCCTGGCGTCTACAAAGACTCCTCTTTGCTAGGAACCTTCCCTGGTCTTCCTCCTCCTCCTATCTCTGACCCCAGCTCATCGAATGTTTGCATGATGTAATCGTCTCGGGCTGCTCTCAAGCAACCTGCTTCGGCTAGTCAGCAACCTTTCCCTCCGCAACCTGCTCCTAGCTCTTCATCTGCAGTTGGTAGTCATGAGCCTCTTTATCCTCCTGGCACGGTTCCTCCAAGCCTTAGCCATTTAGGAGCCGTCCCACCTGGCCACTACCCCTATGGTCAGATACTGTTCCTAGCTCCCCCACCAGGAGTGTACACGGTACCGGTCATGGCCACCCTCTCTCTTCCTAACTTGACCCTTGGGCTTCCCATCTGGTACCATGATCCTCCAGCCGCAACCCCGCCTGGTCAACCCAAACCTTATATTGCTTTGACCCCGGTTCAACCGGTCCCCCCGACGTCTCCCGCTGCAACAGTGCCTCAGTCACCTCAACAGGAACCGCCTCCTGTTGCGACCGCTTCGAGTAAGAAGGGCAAAGCTCACAAGGGGGCATCAAAGGACAAGGCTGCCCCGACAAACCTTGCTCTTCCTCAGCCTCCAAAACATACCATCCAGTGTGCTTTGTGTGATGTTGTCGAGCACGCCACCCATACCTGTCCTGAATTGCTTCATCTCAAGCCCATGGTTAATGTCACGTTCCCTGAGTCCGCGGTCCCAGAAGCCTCTGTTCCTTCCGGACCGCGGCCAAGAACCCCAAGACTATTCACACCAACCACCCCTGTGCTTTGTGTGATCTCCATGGCCATTACACCCATCTTTGTCCCCGCCTCGAGGACTTCCGCACCTCTATCGCCGTGGTCCACCAATTCGAGGCCAAGCGCAATGAGTCCACCTCTCCCCTATTTGCGCATTCTGCTTCAGCAGAACTACCAGATATGACTGCTCCCATTGACATTCCCCCTCCTGATGTCGAGATGACGGAGCCTTCGTCCAGCATTTTCTACCTATCATCATCCATGAGACCCTTGGGGAACATTCCATCTGAATCCTCCCCTGTTGTTTCGCTTCACCTTCCTTCAGCGATCATCTTGGGCTCAACATCGGTAGATCCTTTGTCTACTTGCTCTTTGGTCACCCCTTGTGACGATGCGCATGTGAACCTCTCTTCTCATGATGATGATTCAGGTCGCTTCACCACGTCAGGTGGTCTTTCTTTCACAAGTCACCCCATATTCTATCACAATGACGACATTATGGAGGAAATCCCCACCCCTGACTTTATCTATTCCCCCTTACATCGAACCCATGCGTTCACACCACATCCACCTTGTGGCCATTATATTGAAACCCAATGTTTGGGTAAGGGGGCACCCACATTTGAGAGACCAAGATAAGAAATTCTCCACAACTCTCCTAGTGTATCTGGTCGTGTTGAATTTAGTCCCAGTATTCTTCCACATTTAGAAGAACCTATAGAGTCCCATACTGCATCACTTAGATGATACCCCTTATCGTCTCTACGACATGAGCAACCCGCCCTTAGAAATTATTGTTGACCAACCTATAGCTTTTCTACGAGAGCATCAGTTCATTATCTCCAAATCCTCTTTTTGGGATAGTGACACCAGGTATGCCAACTCGGAAACTTAAAGTCCATTTGATCCCTATATGCAGTACCAAAATAGATTGGTAATCCTCCATTTCCTTTCTCAAACTACATAACCATAACAAGAACAAATGGCACACCACATCATTAAAATGTGTCTAGATTCCCCTTTTTCTAAATACATTTTGGCATGACCACATCATGCTCCGGGGCACCTATACCCCTCAACCATAACCCTCCTCACCTCGTTTTTGGAGAGGAGGTTGTCTTACCTATCGAGTGTGAACCCCCTTCCCTTCATCTGGCTGTTGAACTTCTCCCTGACTCCCAACCTCTAGAACAACAACTTTTCATGCTTGAGCGTGCCTCTGAAGACCTTCGTGTTGCATTGCAAACCATGGAAGCGGCCAAAAAATGCACCAAAGCTCAATATGACCCAAAAGTCCCGCCTCGTCCTTTTCACGACGGTGACCTTGTTCTAGTATATGACCAGGCCCATGATTTCCTTGGTCACGGGAAGTTCGACTCATTCTGGCTAGGCCCTTACGTCATCAGTACGGATCTTGGTAAGGGGGCATACTTTTTAGAGGACTTCGAAGGCAATCCTCTTCCTAACCCTCGCAATGCACTCTATCTTAAGAAATATTACCCTTAGCATTTCCCAGAAGGGCCACTTCACCTCCACTTTAAATCGAATTTCCTCACTTACAACACTTGTATTTGGGGCATCACTTCGCCCCCATACTTGTCCATGTTCGTGTCGATTTTCGTCATGCGTTCCCACCTTGAACTCATGTTTTCATGGTCCCCCATTGGGCCTTTACTATGTGGCAGCACTATTGCGTCACCTTTTTTTAGAGCATCCAAGTTGAGTCATCATTGCATCCATGGAGTCTATACTGCGTCCCTTTGTACCCCACTATAGCCCTCCATCCCTCATTGCTTGGTCTCTCTCTTGTGTCGCACATTTTGACCTTCAGTCCCACTGTCCCCTGTCCCATATGATATCGTGTCAGTCGCTGCCATGTCATTCATGCCCTTTATGCTCTAACAAGGGAAGTCGTCCATTTGCTACTCAGTCCTTTCCATTTCACTCTCATCATTAGTGTCAGTCTGTCCGTCGCTCTACTGTTTTCCCTCGTGCCTTAGTTGGGGACATCTCACTCCCTCACCTATGGCGGACCTCCTTCTGTCGACATCAGCACTTTCATTCCAGAAGCCAGGTCTAGAGGGCGGTGTACCTTGGTTCTAGCTTCCACTCTTGTTCGGTGCCTCGGATCAGGCCAAGGGATCTCTCATTTCCCTTTGACTTGATTGTTTCTCCAGCTCCTTTCAGCATGATTGAGATTCGTATATGGTCCAGTGATCCAGCAAGAAATGGATTGATTCCCGGGCGTGTGTGAGATGTTTCAACCTCATGAGGGGGTGGCCCTGCAGGTAGCCCCTCACATGCCCGGATGACCTCTTCTTCGCAGCCTTCGATGCAGCTCCAGATATTTGATGATGTTGGCCATAGCCACTTGCAGCGCCTCTTTGATTTGCATGTATCAGTCAGATTTTGTGAGCCCTTCCTCACTTACATGGGGCATTTGGGTTGTATTTGTATCTCATGTACTCAGATATTATTGTACAAGTCCTGGCTGTTATCCCAGGCACAGCATGTATGTGGGATTCCTCATTGTATTTTTTATCTGGCTCATGATTATGCCAGCTGTACTTTATGGTTCGGTCCCTTGTTTACTGGACACACTATTCTTTTGTACTTTGTCTCGGCGGGCATAGGTATGCCTCCCCCGCCGCCTTCAGCACAGGTACCCTCTCATAAAAGAGACTTGTTGCACCTGCGAGTCTCGTCTCCTCAGGGTCTAGTCCTTCAGCACACTATCTACCTCACATTTCTCTCTCTGACACCCCTTTTTTTGTCTAGTGATTGTGTTCTTACAACGTACTTCGGTCATACGATTTGCTCCTGACACTCGCACGCTGGGGGGCAATCTGTTACACCATTTTTTGGTCATCTAACCTATTATCATTAGATGGACCCAAGTACACCATGTAAGACCATTTTTACCCTAAGTAAAACTGCTTTCACTATGTTAAAACAGGAAACCCCAAAAGGAAATATTAAATAAACCCATATTTGTTTGATTTTCCTCATGGAATAATTAATTAAACCATAATTTAATTATTATTCCCAGTCATGTTTAACCCAAAATCAAAGAAATTAATTAGATAAACCTTTATTTATCTTATTATTTTCTAGGAATAATCATTTAAACCTTATTTAGATGATATTCCTTGTTAAATATGACCAAATCACCCATAAATAGTTAAATAAATCACTATTTATTTAATTATCTTTCAACCACTTCCTTAAATAATTAAATAAATCATTATTTATTTGATTATCTTCTAACCGCTTCCTTAAAAAGATAAATAAATCATTTATTTATTTATTTTGACAAATTAAGGGATTTGACCCAAGTCAAATACCTTTTCCCCCAACAAATATAATAAAATATTCCATAAAAAGTGGATCTAGATCTGGTTAACCCATGCACCAAGATCTAGAGTGACCCAATATTTTGTTATAAATAGGAGGGTTTTTCCTACCATTCTTCACCTTTTGTTGCCTATTAGATCACTCTGGATCTATACACTTGGTCACACATCTCCATCATTTTCTCCCATTGAGCTCTACTCTTTGCATTGGGTTTTCTACATCAACTAGAGAGAGAAATCTTAGATCTGAAGTGCTGAGGACTTCCAAGAACCCATCCCACTGAGGGGAATTGGATACTCCTTCTGGTTTTCCTCCCAGGTGCCCCATTAATACAAAAATTCTTTCAAAAATTGTTCTTGTCTTGTCTATTGGTATATGGAGCAAACCCTTATTTTTACTGCTTAATGTCTTTCCATGCATAGATCTGGTGTTTTGCAGCTCTTTTCTTGTCTAACTAACCGCAGATCTGAAGATATCAGCAGCCAATTTTGTTGTTAGGGCTATTGGTTATGCGTAGCTAAAGTGGTCCTTTTTCGTACACTTCGACAAAGGATTCATACTAACACTAAGTATTGACATCATTTCTATGAATTCAGAAACAAGACAATCAGAAAAAGGGATCCATATGTATCATCATAAATTAGAAAGAGAAATCTTACAACGAGATGCCTTGATGTTGTACACATTCCTCCTGGATGTTTGAGCAGTCCTTTTCCTTTAGTATGATAAGCCTTCCTCTCTAGAATGACCAACATGAATTCATGGGCACAAAGGTTTGATCCTCAATGTGTCAACAACAAATCACTAGTATGGAAAGTATGCACTCCAAGAACTCTCTCCAGCTTAGAAACTATAAAAATCAGTCTCTATTCACATTGGTATCTCAGGTATCTACCCTTCAATCTAAAACTTGAGCTCAATATATAGAGAGATTGAAGTAGTTTCATACCCATTAAGAGAGGGATGGATTCCTCCCATGAAGGGATTTGAGTTCCTTGGACCAAGGGGTAAGCTCCATGAGTGGAGGGATAAAGCTCAAACTAGAAACTCTAGAGGTTTCTAGTTGGGAGAATATTCGACCAACTAGGCTTATATAAGTTAGTTTTTATTTTAACTTTATTTTCACGGGGGTGCATAGGTTTTAGTGGCGAAGAGAGCGGCGATTGCCACACCTAATGGAAGAAGCATCAACGCATGCATAGTAAAAGGATAGAAAAACCGTGAAGGAAATATTTTAAGGGTTTTACAGTTCTTTTCTTCAATTTCCAAGACTTGATTCAAGAATATGAGTGTTTTTTTACCTCTAAGGGAACATGATATGGATGGTGATAAACCCATATAAATAGTCAAATTTTATGGTGACAAAATGACATGTAATAGATTTCCCCCTAAAGTGCGAAGTCCTAGAAAGTTTTTATGAAGAGTGAAATGATTTATCATTCTGAGGATTGGATTGGAGACACCGGTCAAAAACCTGTAAAAACATTCAATGCAAATATATATATCATCGCTGAGGTAGGCATTCCCATACTCAGATAAAAACTAGCTAAGTGTTCTAGTACAGATATGATTTAAGTTTTACATCAAAAATAGACACAGTATGGGTGCAGCCATCCGTCATAAGAAGTATACTACATCATGAATAACAAAACTCCTTGCACCCTGGATAGTGGAAACTAGATTCAGGGTCTTGATTTCCGCTTCTTGAACTAGTATGAATCTATCCATGCGATTGATTATGTCGAAGTCGAACATGGTAGAAACCACTTGATTATCGTTCAATGATGAGAACCATTAACAAGTGTGAGAAAAACCATCAATAATAAAAATCACCCTCAAAGTACTTCAATACAATCTACGAAGTGTGAATGAATTATTTGCAGTCGAACACCCATATAATCATTAGATTGAAGGTCAATTATTAAATCATATCATCGAAGGCGAGAAACCTACCATTAGGACATGCAAATTTCAAGGTAGTGATAGGATTCTAGATCAAATTTCTAGATAATGAGCTGATGTTGATAGAAATTGATCCGTTGTAGGAAAGCCTACATGAAACCATTAGATAAAGTTTTGAAGAATTTTTTTGCAAGGACCGACTCAGGGATGGTCAACAAAAATGGCGACGAATGTTTGAAATGAATGGTAAATTGAACTTTCTCCCGAACACATAACGACACTATAAATGAATTGGTAACATTTGACCTGTGATAATATCCAGAAACTGGCTGAAGAATTTCAATGTGGTTTGATTAAATATAAGACAAAGTATTTCCCAACCTAGGTACAAGTGTAACAAAGTGTCGTTTTCAATAGAGACATACTTCTTTCTAAAACAAGGATGACAAATGGGTTCTTTTTCTCTCTTTTTCCCCCACCGTTACTAGCAAGTACCTCTTTATTTTTGTCAAGATTGAGGAGGATAAAAAAAATTTGTTGTGTAAGCTCATCCTTCAGATGATTCCATATTAGCATTAAAAGCGAACCATTAGAAGGAGTGGTTCAGTCACGTTGTGATCGGCAAGTCCTGTATTTTTTTATTTTTAATGAGTCAAGTATAGGAATAATTCAGCCTTTTTCAGTTTTAGGGAGTCAGAAGAAAAACATAAGTAAACTCCATGGTTGTTATTTTTTTGTAAATTTATTCCCTCAAGCCCAAAAAAGGATAAAATAATGTAGGAGATAACTCTATTGACCATGATTAGTCAATGTATACCTTTTTCATAACTAGTTCAATTCAGTCTGGAAAAGGGATAAAATTATACTGAATCGACGACTATTCAATTACTTTAATGAGTTTGAATATTCAAGTACGTGACAATATTTTCATGTTTAGAGAGTCTGAAAAGGGCTTAAAAGAGGACTCCAGGTTGTGCTCATTTTCAGTGGAGGAGGCTTCCTTTCCATTGGGAGGATAGTATTGAAGGCCATTGTGCTTATTTTCAGATCTCAGCATGAGGCCAACTAGTTATTTAGCCCTACAATGTAGTTTACTTCCAGATCTACGTTATTTCTATAAGAGGAGTTGCAGGGGGGCTTAGCACACCATTTGGAGAGTTGATTTTCTAGTGAAGGGGATATTCCTTTCACTTAGATGATCTATTGGAGGAGGCTATTGCGTTGATCAAATAAGATCAGCCACACTTTCCATATCTGTATTTTGCAGTAGATCTGTAGTCTTAGATCTCAGATCTACAACTTGTACTTGGTGTTTTTTTGAAAACCCTTAAGGGGTTCTTTAAAGGAGCTTGTATAGTGCTCAGATGTGATATAGATCTATATTTTGAGGCGCATATCAACCCTAGATCTAATGAATAATAATTTTCTGTAGAAGAGCTAATAAAATAGCGTTGTAAGGGCCTTCCAACTTTACTATATAGTTGCAACACCTCATATTGAGGGATTTTGTCCATTGGAGGCTTGTAATTTCTTGTTATGTATCTTATGGGCCATTTATTACACATATTTTTGTTGTTGTTATAACATATGAAAGGTCTCCATATTGGCCTCTTTCTTTTATGTAATGATATGCATTATTTTTCCAACATTTTGCACTATATTCCTGCTTTTCCCATTTGGGAATATTACAGTGGTATCAGAGCATAATCTGGGCACAACCTGTGCATCTTGAAAAGCCGATATGTCATCTAAATAAGGAGAGCCTCTTACTGATAGAGAGAGGAGGTATCAAAGAAGAAGACATCCGAAATTTGATTATACAAATGACAAAGAAGACAAGGGTAAAACCCCTTTATTTGGAGGTGAAGATGAAGAAAATGAGTTCCCTAAGATCCTTCTTAGAGCCATGAAAGACATTGCTAGAGAGATCAAGGAGATGAGAATGGATAGATACAAGGAATCCTCTAAAGGATTTCATCATGGTGAAGGCTTTGCAATGTCTCATCACTGGAATGATCAACCAGTGCATCAACCACAAGTTCCCAATGCTCTACTATGCCTACATTTTTTGTTGTCGGAAATGAAGGGTTTCAAGAGCAAGAATCGCTTGAAGAATATTTTATGGAGTATGAATCTCAAACTCAGATATTTAAGGACCACTTGAGTTTCCAGGAGTTTTGTCAAATCAAGGACAATAGAGACCAAGGAATCACAATAGAGGTGGTGGATTTGTTAGTCATCAATATTTTTCACCTGTTGCTGATGACTAGATTCCTTAGCTGAGTTTTCTAGAAACCGATCTCCATATGTCAATTTGTCATCTAGAAAACCCCTAAACAAATTTTTGCTTTCCTAGCCCTTCTTTTTAGCCTATGATCAGAGTAATCTTCAGTTTTCAAAGTCATGTCTTGTTTCAGCAAAATCTCCCCATCTATAGTTGTCTTGGTCTTGCTTGTCTACTATCATTTTCCCCTTGGTTCTCATGAAACTCACTGTCCAATATGTGACAAATTTTCTCCATTCCTATCCTTGATCTTCTTGTCAAACACAATCAAAATATATGAAAGCTGCCCCTAAGTTAGATAGTGGTGTTTAGGAGTCATTTCCTTGGCAAAAACATTTTAATTCAAAGAGCCTCTGTTTAGTACCAATCAACCATATATTGTCTTCCTTTTCTCCAAAAATAAGTCTTGACACATCCATAGGTCGCACACCACTAAGAGGTCATTCTTTCTCTGTTCAAGAATAAGTTCAGCAAAGATCCAAATCAGAAGAAAATGAGCATGTTCACTGTCTAAAAGAATGTGCTTAGATCGGGCAAAATTTCCATAAGGCACCAAAGAATCCTTACAAGGTTCAAAGTAATATTTTTTGCATCTTTGCAAGGGTGTAAGTGAATGAAAAAAAGTATCCAAACAAGAGCAAAGAGAAAAGTCCAAATAAGTCCATCATGTTGAAGAAATTTTCCATCATGAAGAAAATCGAGAGCTGAAATGAAAAGAGAGCGGGAGTGCATGTTTGAAAGGTCAAAAGTTGCCCTAAAAGCTGATACCATCCTTCAAAGCCACAAAAATACAAAGGACCAATATAATTTTGATCTGCAGCGTTTCAGTGTTTCCTTCAGAGGTAATGTTGCATAAGTTTTCCCAAGGACACCATCATAATACATAAGAAGACAGTTGCTTCTTATGTTGCCTTGAGCTTGGGATAAAAACACTAGTCAAAGAGAAAATCCAATGTACCTCTGCAAACACAGTCAAGAAAGGTTAGTAAATAATGACTAACTAGAAAATACTCTACAAATACATGTCATGTGGTTTCTGGTTTAAAAGTTTCACAAAGATATTTTGACAAAGGATACATATCTCAAAACATGCCTCATATAGCAGATTGTCAAAATTTCACTTTATTACCTATTGTGATATACCAAGAAGAGATGTATATTTCAAGGAAAGATGACACAATTTTCGAAATAGATGAAATGTCATGACTGTGATGACCTCCTTCAAAAGAGAAAATGTTAGAAAACATCATGCTGATAACCTCCTCCAAGCAAGAGCAAATGGTTAGAAGACATCATGATAGGAAACCTCCTTCATTTAAGAGCAGATGGTATGGAAACATTATGTTAACCTCCTTCAAAAGAGCAGATGGTTAATTAACATGATAAGAACCTCCTTCATTTAAAAGGAGATGGTTGGAAAAAATATTGATAACCTCCTCCAATGAAGAGAAGATGGTTGAGAACAGAGATATAACCTCATTCAAAAAGCAGAGTGTTAAGGTTTTTTAAGTAACTTCAGAAATGGTGAGCCACCTCCTTCCAAAAGGATGAACAACAGATGCATGGCAAAGATATAAAATTTTGTTTGAAAGGTTTTTTATTGGTAAGACCAATTGAGAAACAATGGTTAATACAAATGAACATTCATTGTGTTGAAGGTCTCTTCCACATAAAAACCACACAGTGTCATAAGGGTGCTAACAGTCTCTATTTCTTATAAAAGCTTTCTTTCAAAGGATACAAGGTCACTACCTCGAAAATCAATAGAGTTGTATTCATGCAAAAATTAGAAGGCTAATATGAAGAAGACCTCCTTAAACTCATAAATGAGAGGATTTGCATAAATAGGCTATCATAGGCTGCATTGTGGCTCATATGTCATATTATTTCAGATAATGGAGACAAGATATAAGGGAGTCTCCTTACTTCAAAAAACAATGGATACTTAAGGGTTTTGAAGGCTGAAATAAGACTGTTTTCATTTAACCTCTTCAAAAAATGTTGTAGGTCACAGCTTCGGAGAGAGCATTGATATCTATCCAAGTGCCTTTCCCAACAGATAGACAAGGAGCACTTTTGTGATCAAAACCTATGTTTCTTGTCTAAAATTTCAAAGGATACACAGTGATTAAAGAGATAGATGTCACCAACAAAGTCACACAGGAAAAATAAGTTGGTTTGGAAAACTTAAGAATAGCCTACTTCATAGAGAAACAGAGGGTCATCTCCCCAAATATTTACGTAGTGAAGCAGCTGATTCAAAAGGTTAAAAGGTATGATAAAGCCATATTTTACTCACATCTAAAGAAATCCTCCATTAAATGATGAAAGACAAAGTTTGAAAGAACATATAGATTTTTTCTGTTATGAGTATGTTGGTAATACTTTGTGAAATTATGTCAAATTATTATAACCCAGGTGAATGCTAAGAGGTCCTACAGGGCTAAATTTTAGATTACAAGGGCTTCCGAAAATTATTATGGAGAAATGCAATTTAAGAGAAATAAAACAGAAGTTACAAAGCGCCCATGAAGTTGTGAAACTTAGGCCTCCTTCACAAAAGGAAAAGGATCAGCCCTCCCAATTTTTACACTATGAATTAGCTCATTAAAATGGTTAAAGGGTGATTAAACATGTTTCACTTTCAATCAAAGAAATATCTCTTTTGCTTCACAAAAACAAAAGTTAAGGAGCGCCCAGGAAGTTTGTTTCAAAATGAGTTTCTGACCAAACAAAGATGAAATTGACAAAAGTGAGATTGGTTTTTGTCTATAATATGTTCAAGAAGAAAACCCTCCTTCAGTTTCTATACAAGTATCATGGTTTGTGAGAAATGTCAAAAATACAGATGTCACGGGAGAATTTCTGCACCAGAATTCACCATTTTGACCATTGTTGGGACAGTCAATTTTTGAACAACCAAATGGACACAAAATGAAAAAAATCAAGCATATTTGTAAATTATACTTCCATAGCTTTCCAAAAAGCCATATCAGGCCACATTCCGACACTAGGAAGGCATCCAAATGTGGCCTGCAAACAACACTATGTATTACTGCACCAGTATTCACCATTTTTTACCAGTCTTGGGAAAGTCAATTTTTGAACAAAAAAATTGACACCAAATGAAACAAATCAAGTATATTTGGAAATTATACTTCCGTATATTTCCAAGGAGCCATCTCGGTCCCAATTCTGACACCGGGAAGGCATCCAAAAGTGGCCTGCAAACAACACTATGCATTTCTGCACCAGAATTCACCATTTTCCACCAGTGTTGGGAAAATAAATTTTTGAACAACCAAATGGACACAAAATGAAAAAAATCAAGTATATTTTGAAATTATACTTCCATAGCTTTCCAACGAGCCCTCTCAGGCCCAATTATGACACCAAGAAGGCCTCCAAAACTGGCTCCAAAAACACATGATGCGCCTGGAAAATTGCGTCGTGCGCCTGTAGGTTTTTACAGTGTATTTTGACACACAGCACGGCACGCCTGTGTGATTGCACGGTGTGCCTGTGCAACACCCATGCCTACCAACAACACAGTCTTTCAAACAGTGCCCAAGAAATTTTTCCCACAAATATTCACCTCCAAGCACATCAAGAAAACTTCTTCAAGGGTGTCTCTTGTCTCTTTCCTAAATTTTAGTTTGAAAGAGGGTTTGTTCACAAGTTTCAAAGACCAAGATAGGGATTGAAAGGTAAATTTTATCATAAGTTTTATTGAAGGCCTTTTTTGCAAAATTTTTTTTTATTGAAATAGTGAAACAAGGGAGGACTAATATGCCAATTTGAAAGCCCTGTTTGTGCTATGAAATAGCTAAAAATATACACACATGCTAGAAGGAAAAACAGAGGTGGTAGAGGTCTCAAATAAATTTAAAAGATCATCTAGATAGTGGTAAAAGGGATGAAGACTTTGTCAAAATTGAAAGAGTTCCTTTTACTATGAATAGTAAAGGAAAGAAACAGTGAAAGAAAGGATGGTTAATATACCAATATTAAAGAGTTCTTTGTGCTATAGAATAGCTGGGACTACCCACAGTTGCTAAACAGAAAAGAAAAATTACCTTGAAGGATCTCAAATCAGTGTGAAAGGTGTCTTAATAGTGTTTGCAAAGGGAAATTTGTTTGTTAAACTCAGAGAAGAACAGTGGTTAGAAGATGAAGACCTTTGTCGATTGAATGCAGTCTTTAAAACATTGATTTAAAAGGTGCCTTGATCATCTAAAAACTGAGAGAAAGAGTGATCACAGGATAGGGTTTTTGTCAAAATTAAAGGAGGTCTTTTATGATATGAGATAGCTAAGGTTACACACAGTTGATATAAGAAAAAGAAGAGTTAGTTTGAAGGGGTCTAAAATCAACATAAAGGATCATCTTGACAGTGGTTTTAAAAACATTTTTTCTACTAAAAACAAAGAGAGAAATAGTGGTAAAAGAGATGAGGACTTTGACAAATTAAAGGAAGTCTTTGACTATGATTACAAATTATATAAAACAATGAAAGAGATAGTGTTTATTGTGCCACTTTGGAGGAGCTTTTCTTCCTATGAATGACTAAGGCATATGCATAGTCTCTAAAAGAAAAACATCAGTTTGATTAGAAGGCTTTCAATTAGTTTGAAAGATTGTTCAAAACAGTGTTTTAAATGAATCCCTTTGTCTCAAATAAACCACAAAGATGCAGTGCAAGGGAGGAGGTTTTAGGAGCTAACTTGAAAGTTTTCTTGTGTTATGAATGGCTTAGAGCATACATAGTCTCTAAGAGAAAAGCATACTTAGGTTGAGGTTTTCAAATCAGTTTAAAGAGGTGATTTTACATTATTTTCAAAGGTGCCATGATCATCTTACAAAGAGAGAGACAGTGATTAGAGGATACAACTTTTGTCAAAATTGAAGGAGGTTTTCTTATGCTGTGAAGAAGAAAAGTATTTGTGCAAACTCCAAAATCAAGAGAGCTTAGTTGTGAAGAGGTCTCCAATTTTTTTGAAAAGGTGTCTTAACCATGTTAACAAAAAACATACCTTGTTTGCTAAATTAAAATAAATCAAGAACAGTGATAAAGAAGTAATTTTGTTTTCATTTTGAAAAATTCTTGCTTGCTAGCATCCAACAACACAGTGAATTACAAAGAGGAAAGAGTTTTGTGTTGAGAAGATTTTTCAAGAGATCATTTCAATCAGTTTATCTTGGTGAATAAGTAAAGAGTATAAAAAACAACGGGCGCTACAAAAAACCAAATTAGTTTGCTCGAAGGAATTTGAAGGATGCACAAGAAAAACTCAAAATCGCCCAAAGAGGGTGCCCGGTGAGAAAAAAGAAGAAAGACACCTCTAGGCTCGGAATTTTGGCCCAAGCTTCTAGACATGTTTCTATGAAGCCTTGAGGTACTTGCTCACCAAAATTGAGTGAATTTTGACATGTTCTTGTTTTTTGACATTTTTTGGCCTAATAGCATAAAATCATGGGCGCTGCCATTTTTGCTTGGAGCATCCTCAGCTATTGAGAGTGGTACCATTGGATGTATTAAGTTTAGGGGCATCTACTCAGAAATTTTCAGAGCAATTGAAGATGATCTCGTCCCCCAAAGTAGCGAAAAACACTCACTATTTCAACACTCTGCCCACATATCAGCAAGGCCTAATTTTTGGGTTTTTTTCACTCAGTTCAGTATTTGATAGACTGCTAAGCATCAGTTTGGGAAAATTCAAGTTTTTCCAAAAAGTAGACATCAATATATTTCCAAAGAACCATCACGAGCCTCGTTTCGACATCAGGAAGGCCCACAAAAGTCATCCAAAAGATAGGCAATTTTCTGTTGGTGCGCCCTTAGTGCTTTTTGGCCAAAAAAGGCAGTTTTCTGAAGTAGCCTCTCCAAATGTGCGTTAAGCTATTTTGGGACATTGTTAGTCATAAAAATTCAAATTTATTCCCTTTTTTATCATTTTGAGATATTTTATTAGATATTTTGTGCCTTGAGGCTTTGCAAAGCCTCAAGGACAAGATAAGATATTTGTTTTTGAGCCAATGGCTAGCTAGTTGCATTGGTTGGCTTTCCTCCTCCATTTTGGCCTATATATTCCAAGAGACTTTATTGTAAACAAGGTTGAACTTGATGATATAGAGAAATATATGGTTATAAAAGCTTGGAAGAAATACTTGTCACATGCATTGGATAGTTTCTTGAATGTTTTGGATGATGAAAGAGGACTGCTGTTGGATTCCTTGACTCGGTAAAATGGTATAGTGTCCCTCTCTGTTATGCTTCTTAGTTTTCATACATATTTCATGCTCTTGCTTGCTATAAGACAGTAGAGAATATATTTGAGACATGCCCTTGGAGTCACCTCAGATTTCCTATTTCTTTATAGCTTCTATGTTTTCTTCCTTCTTAGTCATATCAAAGAATCCTTGATTTCTCTTTGATCACTGAAGAAATTGGTGCTTGTTTCATTTATGGTTTTATGCATGCTAAGTATGATTCACGTTATGCCCTGCTTACTCATGGCTAGTCATAGCTCCACCTCTAAAACCTTTCTTTGAATGTTTGATTGTCCTAGTTGAGCCAAGGAGGTCTTGTACTGATCTTTCCCTTTGCCTACAACTCTGCAATCTTACTTCGAAGTGCCCAATAGCTTGAAATACTATGTCTAGGCATTTCCTCATAGTGATTTGAGTTATTTTTTTGTCTTAATTGTCTTTCCCCAAAGTCTGATAGCAATTTCCTAAAGTTAGAGAGTCATATATCTCTATGTATTGCTTGAATGTTTATTTCTATGCATTTATCAGTTTGTAGTTACATTCATCATGATTAATGGTTAAACCTACCATATTTATGTTAGCTATTGAACTATTTATGTTTGAAATCCTTTGTTCTTCACAAAATTAGTGTCCATCCCACTTCATTTTACTTTAAGATCCATTTTACCTTGATCAAATCGACCCTTCAACATACCTTGTATCACCATCTGAGACTTTCGAGACCTTTTCAACCCCATAGCCTAGTTGATCTGACAATATTTTTATCTATCTTAGTCTTTGATCAGTTTCTCCCTCAAAAAACCCAAAAGAAAAACCAAAAGCCTACTTCATAACTAGCCTAAAATCAGAAACATAAGAAGCAAAACACATAGATATCACTTACACAAATAGAGAGAGCTCTCTCTGAGTCGAGGAAGGCTAGGTCCTTGGGCTCCAAAGATTGGTTTGATGTTACCCTGTCACTTGGCTTGCCAATCATCCAAATCACGGGACACTAACATAATGGCGATCACAATGGGACCTTCTGAGTTAGTGACAAACTAAGTATACATTAGGATGTCAGAACCCCTCAACCTATAAGTATTATCAAAGAGTAGAATCTAGTTGTCTCATCATCCTAGCAAAATGATGACCCAACTATAGGACACTCTTACAAACTTTAGAGCTTCATAAAAACTCAGAAAACCCCAAAACATCCCTAGATTGGCTTTTTATCAGTTATTGGTGATGGACCATAAACACATATCTCTAAAAACAACAAAAACATCCACCTAGAGACTCCACAAATCTCAATAGACCTAAAGACTCCACTAGAGGAAGAACCTAAAACATGACCAGTCATCCTAGAAAGAAAAAGAACTCAAGCCTTAGTTGGATTCAAGAAATTATTGTCTTTATCTATAACTATGTTCTATCCTACTTTGAGCCTGATCAAGAATACACTAATGAAATCTACATTGATCATTGGAAATATCTCAAACCTTGAAAAACTAAGCCTCAAATTTTAGACCATGAGCAGGCTTATACACCTGTGCTTACCCCAGATTCACCTATGGAAAACCTAGTAAAACATGAGCCTCATGCTACCTTTCCCACTCTGTCTGAAACCTCAAAAAATCATAAATCTATTTTTACACTACCTATATCCACAAAGGTCCCAGAAAGATACAAGCCTCTGGTTTTACCTCCCATCTTTCGAGCCCTCCCTGCAAATCTTCAAAATAAATTACCCAGATTTGATGGAGAAAGCTCCAAAGTCACCGCTGAAGAGCACGTCCAAAATCTTGAGGATTTACTTGACCTTTATGAAATAGAAGAAGATGATGTGTGTATTAGAATGTTTGCCTTATCATTACAAGGAAAAATTAAGAGTTGGTTTAAAGACCTTCCAGCTGCAAGCATTACCAATTTTCATTAGTTCACTCAAATCTTCCTAGATAGGTGGGTGGTCATGGGTAATAAAGTTCTCATCATAAAGGAATACAATCATTTAAAAAGACAACCAGGGGAGACAATACAAAAATTTTCAGCTAGGTTCAATAAAGTATACCATGCAATGCCTGCTAACATAAAGCCACCCCTCGGATGTGCTCTCTTGCACTACCCAGATTCTTTTGACCCAGAGATGGTTTTCCAAATAAAAGATAAAGATCCTTTGACCCTAGAAGAAATTAAAAGGATAGCAGTTGATGTAGAAATGAAAATACTAAATAGGGAGGCACAACTAATAATAATATAGAAAGACAAAGCAAATCAAGAGAGACTAATATCTTTAGAGGAAAAGTTGGAAAAGTTGGTATATTATTTCAGCAAACTAGAGCATCTACTTGACAGGAAAAGAGAAAGACACAAAATTAAGGTTAGCACTGCTTATTCAAACCAACCTACACTTCTTCCTCAGGATGAATACACTCAACTATTATAAGACAAGAGTTATAAACAAAATGTGCCTAATGAGAAAGTTTCAAATAAAAACATAGAGGAATGCTCTAAAGAAAATATCAACCATTTTGAAATCACAGATTCTGAAATGGAAGAAGAATCAAAACCTTTAGGTTCTCTACCCTTATGCTTTAAATCATTCCAGACTTTGAAAGAAAATTTTCATCCTAAAGATCTCTTATCAGTTATTCAGGAAACCCCTGCTCAAGTTAACTCTGACCTAAATCAAGAAGAGTTGATTGAAGATGAATTCAAATCTGAAATAAAAGACAAATCTAAACCTGTTGGATCCCTACCTTTATGTTGGGAGTCATTTGAGTTCATACAAGAAAATTGGCCTCCTAAGAATCTATCAGAGGAAACTCATGAATCCCATGTTTATTATCCCAAACACCAAGAAAATTTGATTGAGGATGAATTCAAATATAAAATATAAGACAAATATAAACCTGTAGGATCCCTACCTTTATGCTAGGAGTCATTTGAGTTCATACAAGAAAATTGGCCTCCTAAGAATCTATCAGAGGAAACTCATGAATCCCATGTTTATTATCCCAAACATCAAGAAGAGCTGATTGAGGGTGAATTCAAAACTGAAATAGACGATAAATCAAAACCTGTAGGATCTCTACCTTTATTCTGGGAGTCATTTGAGTTCATAAAAGAAAATTGGCCTCCTAAGAATCCATCAGAGGAAACTCATGAATCCCATGTTTACTATCCAAAACATCAAGAAGAGTTGATTGAGGATGAATTCAAATCCGAAATAGAAGATAAATCAAAACCTGTAGGATCTCTACCTTTATGTTGGGAGTCATTTGAGTTCATACAAGAAAATTGGCCTCCTAAAAATCTATCAGAAAAAACTCATGAATTACATGCTAACTATCCTCAACATCACAAAGAATTGGTTGAAGATGAAAACAAGCAAGAAATGAAAGAGAACCCACAGGATATCTCTAAAGGCACAAGTGATGATTCATCATCTCTCATAAGTGAAGCCCAAAAAGACAATCATCCTCGAAATCAGCTTTCCCAAGAGAAAGAGGATTATTGTAGTTATATCCGAAGAGAAATGAAAATGCCTCCCTTTTTAATAGAATATGAAATAGATCAACTTATAAACATGCAGACTACCTCTGAAACTTCATATAACCAAAATTTTTCTGATCTTTATCCTGTTAATCTTGCATACCATGAGTCAAAAAATAGATTTGTAAATCAATTTGAAGAAAAGAAATCTGATAGTCTAATATGCATGGATGGTGACATTACTTATATTAATGATTCTCCAAGGTTTGATCAATATGTTGATGATTATGATATCCAAACAGAAACTAACTTTGCAGAGAAATCAACAATTGATTTGTGGGACGAAGTTCATTATCATCAGGTTGAAAAAAGCAAGCAGCCAACACAGGTCACCTATGACACTACTGAGGAAAGCCTTGAGAGTTTAGAAGTAAGTGAAGAGTCTCTGACTCTTTGCTTTACTTCACTTCAGTCCATCAGAAATAACATTCACATAATTGGAAATCAACAGGCTTTCAGCTTTGATGATGAGGTTTAGGAGGATGATGAAATTATCGAGCATGTTGTAAATGAGAAGCCTTTTCCTAAAATGGTTGAGGAAATCATTTTGGACATGGAATCTTCCTTAACTCCAGATTTGTAGTCACCAAGTTCCATTGAGTTAAAAATTGCAGATGAAGAAATAGAGGTTGATAAACACATGAGAGTTGTCACACTATCCTTTCAAGAAGATTTACTGCCAAAGTGTATCCATGCTCATCAACATGATGACCTTCACACAGTTTTCAGTCCACTTAATCAGAACTCATCAGCTTGGAAAGAAGACTACACTACAATATATGATGAGTCTGACAGTTCAAGTGATCATGAGCAAAGGGAAGATTTTCTTTCCCAGGAGAGTCCCAGATATAGCCAAGTGGAAGAAAGAGTAGTCCTGAATAAAGCCTATATATCAAATCCTCTAGATCAAGTATTATTCCAAGATCCATTTGTTGTTTTCCTTGAGAAATCTGAAGGAGCAGTGTTTTCTGCCTAGAACAGTCTGTTGCAAAGAGTGAGAAAATTTTAGACACTACTATTCGAAAACAAGCCAAATGGAAGTGGCCTTTTCATTTCTTTAGCATCATGAAAGAACTAAACCAGAGTCACCCATGCAATCATCTACTTCACTGGTTACATTGGAAAAGAGAGTTCACCAAATAAATTTCTACCATATATAGCTTAGATTAGGATAGATAGATAGCTATGAAAAATAAGCTCAGCCTTGTGAGCATCTTTCAGTTCTAGATTGTTTGAAGAAAAAGTGAAAAGGAAAAAAACAAAAAAAAAACAGTAAAAAGTAGAAAAAGAGGGCAGTTTCTAAAGCAATGGTACATCCCCATACGCAAAAATAGTCATGCTGAAAGCGAGCAAGTCTAAATGCCGCTACTAGTGCTCAAAAGATGTCTTGTTCAGTTATCTAGCCTAATCATAACTGAACATGTTTTAAATTGATTGCTGATAAGTTAGTGAAAGAAATGATAGTCAAAATGTGTAAGCTTGACCTGTCGATAGAAGTAGATTAGGAAAAGATACTGGTTCCACATGCTCAAAACAAAACCAAAAAGGAAAAAAAGGATGAAAAACAAATTTTTGCTTTCCTAGCCCTGATTTTTCTAGATCTCATTTTCATGCAAAATAATATTTGTGTAACATCTGCTGACATGACAAATCAGACTATCTAATCCTGATTTGATCATTTTTCAATTTCATGTTCTAGAATAGTGAATAAAATCCTGTCAGACAGCTTAATCTTGACATTCGATCTAGCATAGGTAGAGAAACAAAGGAGTTCATCAGTTTAATCTGAACTCCCAGAAGATATAAGTGTAGAAATAGATAGTTTATTTTCTGAAAAATATCATGTCAAAAGGTTTCCAGTCCAAATGCACCCGAAAGAAGAAAAAATGTTAGGAAATAGAGCTGGGTAGGTAGAGATGTCTTTGAGGCTAATCAAGCTGTCAATTTTCAGAAATAGCATCAAGAAAGAGAGAAATTTGCACCAATGGATAGGGCACCGGTCTTCATAAGCAAGAGATCTACAATTTTGGACACCTCCTGAAAAGGAGCTTCCCTTCCCAAATGGAGCCACTGTTAGTCATCAGTATTTTTCACCTGTTGTTGATGACTAGATTCCTTAGCTAAGTTTTCTAGAAACCGATCTCCATATGTCAATTTGTCATCTAGAAAACCCCTAAACAAATTTTTGCTTTCCTAGCCCTTCCTGTCAACCTATCATCAGAGCAATCTTCAGTTTTCAAAGTCATGTCTTGTTTCAGCAAAATATCCCTATCTATAGCTATCTTGGTCTTGCTTGTCTACTATCATTTTCACCTTGGTTCTCATGAAACTCACTGTCCAATATGTGACAAAGTGTCTCCATTCCTATCCTTGATCTTCTTGTCAAACACAATCAAAATATATGAAAGCTGCCCCTAAGTTAGATAGTGGTGTTTAGGAGTCATTTCCTTGGCAAAAACATTTTAAGCCAAAGAGCCTCTGTTTAGTACCAATCAACCATATATTCCCCTCCTTTTCTGCATAAATAAGTCTTGACACATCCATAGGTCACACACCACTAAGAGGTCATTATGTCTCTGTTCAAGAAGAAGTTCAGCAAAGATCCAAATCAGAAGAAAATGAGCATGTTCACTATCTAAAAGAATGTGCTTAGATCGGGAAAAATTTCCATAAGGCACCAAACTATCCTTCCAAGGTTCAAAGTCATATTTTTTGCATCTCTGCAGGGGTGTAAGTGAATGAAAAACAGTATCCAAACAAGAGCAAAGAGACAAGTCCAAATAAGTCTCTCATGTTGAAGAAATTTTCCATCATGAAGAAAATGGAGAGCTGAAATGAAAAGAGAGCGAGAGTGCATGTTTCAAAGGTCAAAAGTTGCCCTAAAAGCTGATACCATCCTTCAAAGTCACATAAATAAAAAGGACTGATATAATGTTGATCTGCAGTGTTTCAGTGTTTCCTTCAGAGGTAATGCTGCATAATTTTTCCGAAGGACACCATCATAATACATAAGGAGATAACGACTTCTTATGTTGCCTTGAGCCTAGGATAAGAACACAAATCAAAGAGAAAATCCAATGTACCTCTGCAAACACAATCAAGAAAGGTTAGTAAATAATGAATAACAAGAAAATACTCTACAAATACATGTCATGTGGTTTCTATTTTAAAAGGTTCACAAAGATATTTTGAAAAAGGATACATATCTCAGAACATGCCTCATATAGCAGATTATCAAAATTTCACTTTATTACCTATTGTGATATACCAAGAAGAGATGTATATTTAAAGGAAAGATGACACAGTTTTGGAAATAGATGAAATGTCATGACTGTGATGAACTCCTTCAAAAGAGAAAATGTTATAAAACATCATGCTGATAACCTCCACCAAGCAAGAGAAAATGGTTAGAAGACATCATGATAGGAAACCTCCTTCATTTAAGAGTAGATGGTCTAGAAACATTATGTTAACCTCCTTCAAAAGAGCATATGGTTAAATAACATGATAAGAACCTCCTTAATTTAAAAGCAGATGGTTGGAAAACATATTGATAACCTCCTCTAGTGAAGAGAAGATGGTTGAGAACAGAGATATAACCTCATTCAAAAAGCAGAGAGTTAAGGTGTTTTAAGTAACTTCAGAAATGGTGAGCCACCTCCTTCCAAAAGGATGAATAACAGATGCATGGCAAAGATATAAAATTCTGTTTGAAAGGGTTTTTATTTGTAAGACCAGTTGATAAACAATGGTTAATAAAAATGAACATTCATTGTGTTGAAGGCCTCTTCCACATAAAAACCACACAGTGGCATAAGGGTGCTAACAGTCTCTATTTCTTATAAAAGCTTTCTTTCAAAGGATACAAGGTCACTACCTCGAAAATGAATAGAGTTGTATTCATGCAACAATTAGAAGGCTAATATGATGAAGACCTCCTTAAACTCATAAATGAGAGGATTTGCATAAATAGGCTATCATAGGCTGCATTGTGGCTCATATGCCATATTATTTCAGATAATGGAGACAAGATATAAGGGAGCCTCCTTACTTCAAAAAAGAAAGGATACTTAAGGGTTTCGAAGGATGCAGTAAGACTGTTTTCATTTAACCTCTTCAAAAAAATTTGTAAGTCATAGCTTCGGAGAGAGCATTGCTATCTATCCAAGTGCCTTTCCCAACAGATAGACAAGCAGCGCTTTTGTGATCAAAACCTATGTTTCTTGTCTAAAATTTCAAAGGATACATAGTGATTAAAGAGATATATGTCACCAAAAATTCACACAGGAAAAAGAAGTTGGTTTGGAAAACTTAGGAATATCCTCCTTCACAGAGAAACAGAGGGTCAGCTCCCCAAATATTTACGTAGTGAAGCAGCTGATTCAAAAGGTTAAAAGGTATGATAAAGCCATATTTCACTCACAGCTAAAGAGCTCCTCCATTAAATGATGAAAGACAGAGTTTGAAAGACATATGGATGTTTTCTATTATGAGTCTGTTGGTAATACTTTGTGAAAGTCTGTCAAAGTATTATATCCCAGGTGAATGCTAAGAGGTCCTACAGGACTAAATTTTAGATTACAAGGGCTTCCGAAAATTATTATGGAGAAATGCAATTTAAGAGAAATAAAATAGAGGTTACAAAGTGCCCATGAAGTTGTCAAACATAGGCCTCCTTCACAAAATTCAAAGGATCAGCCCTCCCAATTTTTACTCTATGAATTATCTCATTAAAATGGTTAAAGGGTGATTAAACATGTTTCACTTTCAATCAAAGAAACATCTCTTTCGCTTCACAAAAATAAAGGTTAAGGAGCGCCCAGGCAGTTTGTTTCAAAATGATTTTCTGACCAAACAGAGATGAAATTGACAAACATGAGAGATTTTTTTGTCTATAATATGTTCAAGAAGAAAAAAATCCTTCGGTTTCTACACAAGTATCATGGTTTGTGAGAAATGTAAAAAATACAGATGTCATGGGAGAATTTCTGCACCAGAATTCACCATTTTTACCAGTGTTGGGAAAGTCAATTTTTGAACCACCAAATGGACAAAAAATGAAAAAAATCAAGTATATTGGGAAGATATACTTCCATAGCTTTCCAACGAGCCATCTTGGGCCAAATTCTGACACCAGGAAGGCATCCAAAAGTGGCCTGCAAACAACACTATGTATTTCTGGACCAGCATTCACCATTTTTGAGAAGTCTTGGGAAAGTCAAATTTTTAACATCCAAATGGACACAAAATGATACAAATCAAGTATATTTGGAAATTATAATTCCATATCTTTCCAACGAGCCATCTTGGGCACAATTCCGACACCAGGAAGGCATCCAAAAGTGGCCTGCAAACAACACTATGCATTTCTGCACCAGGATTCACCATTTCCGACCAGTGTTGGGAAAATAAATTTTTGAACAACCAAATGGATACCAAATAAAAAAAACCAAGAATATTTGGAAATTATACTTCCATATCTTTCCAATGAGCCCTCTTGGGCCCAATTATGACACTGAGAAGGCCTCCAAAATTGGCTACAAACACGCATGAAGCGCCTGGAAAATTGCGTGGTGCGCCTGTAGGTTTTTACAGTGTATTTTGACACACAACGTGGCACACCTGTGTGATTGCATGGCGCGCCTATGCAACACCCATGCCTACCAACAACACAGTCTTTCAAAAAGTTCCCAAGAAATTTTTCCCAAAAAAATTCACCTCCAAGCACATCAAGAAAACTTCTTCAATGGTGTCTCTTGTCTCTTTCCTAAATTTTAGTTTGAAAGAGGGTTTGTTCACAAGTTTCAAAGACCAAGATAGTGATTGAAAGGTAAATTTTATCATAATTTTTATTGAAGGCCTTTTCTGCAAAAAGTTTGTTTACAGTGAAAGAAGGGAGGACTAATATGCCAATTTGAAAGCCCTGTTTGTGCTATGAAATAGCTAAAACTAAACACACATGCTAGAAGGAAAAACAGAGGTGGTAGAGGTCTCAAATCAGTTTAAAAGATCATCTAGATATTGGTAAAAGGGATGAAGAATTTGTGAAAATTGAAAAATTCCTTTTTACTATGAACAGTAAAGGAGAGAAATAGTGAAAGAAAGGATGGTTAATATAACAATATGAAAGAGTTCTTTGTGCTATAGAATAGCTAGGACTACCCACAGTTGCTAAACAGAAAAGCAGACTTACATTGAAGGATCTCAAATAAGTGTGAAAGGTGTATTAACAGTGTTTGCAAAGGGATATTTCTTTGTTAAACTCAGAGAAGAACAGTGGTTAGAAGATGAAGACCTTTTTCGATTGAATGCAATCTTTAAAACATTGATTTCAAAGGTGCCTTGATCATCTAAAAACTGAGAGAAAGAGTGATCACAGGATAGGGTTTTTGTCAAAATTAAAGGAGGTCTTTTGTGCTATGAGATAGCTAAGGTTACACACAGTTGATAGAAGCAGAAGCAAAGTTAGTTTGAAGGGGTCTCAAATCAACTTAAAGGATCATATTGACAGTGGTTTTAAAATCTTTTTGTCTGCTAAAAACAAAGAGAGAAACAGTGGTAAAAGAGATGAGGACTTTGTCAAATTAAAGGAAGTCTTTGACTATGATTACAAAGGATATAAAATAATGAAAGAGATATTGATTATTGTGCCACTTTGGAGGAGATTTTCTTCCTATGAATGAATAAGGGATATGCATAGTCTCTAAAAGAAAAACATTATTTTGATTAGAAGGTTTTCAATTAGTTTGAAAGAGTATTCAAAACAGTGTTTTAAATGAATCCCTTTGTCTCAAATAAACCACAAAGATGCAGTGCAAGGGAGGAGGTTTTAGGAACTAACTTGAAAGTTTTCTTGTGTTATGAATGGCTTAAAGCATACATAGTCTCTAAGAGAAAAGCAGACTTAGGTTGAGGTTTTCAAACTAGTTTAAAGAGGTGATTTTAAATTATTTTCAAAGGTGCCATGACCATCTTAGAAAGAGAGAGACAATGATTAGAGGATACAGCTTTTGTAAAAATTGAAGGAGGTTTTCTTATGT
This sequence comes from Pinus albicaulis, assembly GCA_034641835.2. NCBI lineage: Eukaryota > Viridiplantae > Streptophyta > Pinopsida > Pinales > Pinaceae > Pinus > Pinus albicaulis. The sequence continues at coordinate 1,390,035,163 of CM076575.1, forward strand.
TGTGAAGAAGAAAAGGATTTGTGCAAACTCCAAAATCAAGAGAGCTGAGTTGTGAAGAGGTCTCCAATTTGTTTGAAAAGGTGTCTTAACCATGTTAACAAAAAACATACCTTGTTTTCTAAATTAAAAGAAATCAAGCACAATGATAAAGAAGTAATTTTGTTTTCATTTTGACAAATGCTTGTTTGCTAGCATCCAAGAACACATTGAATTACAAAGAGGAAAGAGTTTTGTGTTGAGAATATTTTTCAAGAGATCATTTGAATCAGTTTATCTTGGTGAATCAGTAAAGAGTATCAGAAAAAACGGGCGCTACAAAAGCCAAATTAGTTTGCCCGAAGGAATTTGAAGGATGCACAAGAAAAACTCAAAATCGCCCAAAGAGGGCGCCTGGTGAGAAAAAAGGAGAAAGACACCTCTAGGCTTGAAATTTTGGCCCAAGCTTCTAGACATGTTTCTATGAAGCCTTGAGGTACTTTCTCACCAAAATTGAGCGAATTTTGACATGTTCTTGTATTTTGACATTTTTTGGCCTAATTGAATAAAATCATGGGCGCCGTCATTTTTGCTTGGAGCATCCTCAGCTGTTGAGAGTGGTACCATTGGATGTATTAAATTCAGGGGCATATACTCATAAATTTTTAGAGCAATTGAAGATGATATGGTCCCCAAAGTAGCGGAAAACACTCACTTTTTCAACACTTTGCCCACATATCAGCAAGGCCTAATTTTTGGGTTTTTTTCACTAAGTTTAGTATTTGACAGACTTCCAAGCGTCAGTTTGGGAAAATTCAAGTTTTTATAGAAATTAGACATCAATATATTTCCAACGAGCTATCACGGGCCTCATTTCGACATCAAGAAGGCCCTCAAAAGTCATCCAAAATACAGACAATTTTCTGTTGGTGCGCCCTTAGTGCTTTTTGGCCAAAAAAGGCAGTGTTCTGAAGTAGCCTCTCTAAATGTGCGTTAAGCTATTTTGGGACATTGTCAGTCATAAAAAGTCAAATTTATTCCCTTTTTTAGCATTTTGAGATATTTTATTAGATATTTTGTGCCTTGAGGCTTTGCAAAGCCTCAAGGACAAGATAAGATATTTGTTTTTGAGCCAATGGCTAGTTAGTTGCCTTGGTTGGGTTTCCTCCTCCATCTTGGCCTATATATTCCAAGAGACTTCATTTTAAACAAGTTTTTACTTGATGATATAGAGAAATATATGGTTATACAAGCTTGGAAGAAATACTTGTCTCATGCATTGGATAGTTTCTTGAATGTTTTGGATGATGAAAGAGGACTGCTGTTGGATTCCTTGACTTGGTAAAATGGTATAGTGTCCCTCTCTGTTATGCTTCTTATTTTTCATACATATTTCATGCTCTTGCTTGCTATAAGACAGTAGAGAATAGATTTGAGACATGCCCTTGGAGGTACCTCATATTTCCTATTTCTTTATAGCTTCTATGTTTTCTTCCTTCTTAGTCATATCAAAGAATCCTTGATTTCTCTTTGATCACTGAAGAAATTGTTGCTTGTTTCATTTATGGTTTTATGCATGCTAAGTATGATTCATGTTATGCCCTGCTTACTCATGGCTAGTCTTAGCTCCACTTCTGAAACCTTTCTTTCAATGTTTGATTGTCTTAGTTGAACCAAGGAGGTTTTGTACTGATCTTGCCCTTTGCCTAAAACTCTGCAATCTTACTTCGAAGTGCCCGATAGCTTGAAATACTATGTCTAGGCATTTAATCATAGTGATTTGAGTTATTTTTTTGTCTTAATTGTCTTTCCCCAAAGTTTGATAGCAATTTCCTAAAGTTAGAGAGTCATATATCTCTATGTATTGCTTGAATGTTTATTTCTATGCATTTATCAGTTTGTAGTTACATTCATCATGATTAATGGTTAAACCTACCATGTTTATGTCATCTATTGAACTATTTGTTTTTTAAATCCTTTTTTCTTCACAAAATTAGTGTCCATCCCACTTCATTTTACCTTAAGATCCATTTTACCTTGATCAAATTGGCCCTTCAACATACCTTGTATCACCATCTGAGACTTTCTAGACCTTTTAGACCCCATAGCCCAGTTGATCTAACAATATTTTTATCTATCTTAGTCTTTGATCAGTTCCTCCCTCAAACAACCTAAAAGAAAAACCAAATACCTACTTCATAACTAGCCTAAAATCAGAAACATAAGAAGCAAAACACATAGATATCCCTTACACAAATAGAGAGAGCCCTCTCTGAGTCGAGGAAGGCTAGGTCCTTGGGCTCCAAATATTGGTTTGATGTTACCCTGTCACTTGGCTTGCTAATCAGCCAAATCATGGGACACTAATAGGATTCATTCAGAATCATGATCGACACCACACTTTGGGCAGATTTTTCTTACCCAACTATGATGGGTCATCCAAGTGCACTGCCAAATCATGGGTAGAGAAACTTGACATCTACTTTTAGTTGAATAAGGTTATAGAAATGGAGGCCATTAAGATTGCAGCATTGCACCTTAAGGTTGAAGCACATGACTAGTGGTTCCATGGCTTGTCTACATTGGGTCATGCCAATGTAACCGCATATCCAGAGTTTACTAGAAAGCTAGTGGAAATATTTGATAAAAGATATCTTGAAGCACCATTGATGGGGCTTGCAATGATAAAATAATCAGGTAATCCAGAAACTTACATTTTTGTATTCTTAATACCTTCTATTATGGTTCTTGATTTATTTGTAGCAAGAAGGGTGTATGTGTTCATTGACGGGTTAGATGAACCTCTTCATGGGTTGGTTAAATCTACCAAACCCACTACCCTACAAGATTCCATTGAAAGGGATAGAGACCTTCAAGATGCCTTTCCAAAATCAAAGAAACCATTTTAGCATAAGCCCTCTTTTCCATTAAAGGAAAAATAAGAGAAGGCTCCTCCTTCAAAGGAGATTCAATACAAAAAACCTATTGATGATGATGTCTGGAAATATTTGAGGAGGAGGAAGCTTTGCTTCACATTCCAAGAAGCTTGGGCACCTGAGCATAGATGTATAGTTGGAAAATCACATTACATAAAGGTATTCTTAGATGATGAGGAGGAAGAAGAAGAACAAGGGAGGGGTCATAGTGCTATAATAGAAGGAGATGATCCACCACCACCTAGAGGGGAGGATGGAGCAATTTCTCCAGTTAGAGGCACTCTTGAATCATTAAGAGTGATACCCAACTATCATAAGACTTACACACAAGAAATAGAGTTAAATTTTCACAATGGAAGTAGGGATAAGATGATCCCAACTATTATGCACATGAGGATGTTCCATGAGACATCATTATCTTGTCGTAAACCACGTAGGAGACCACTTGATTGAGATTTAGTGAAATATATCTCACATCTTAATGCTCCATTCATAGATCCAAGAAGGATGGGAGCATTAGAAGACCAAAATACAATGCTGAGAGTATTGGGTGAGCTCAAGGAGGAGGGACATATTCTTCCACTATCACCACTACCCACTCTCTCCTCTCATACTACTTTGATAGAAAATGTTGCAAGATTGGAGGATGATTCCATGATGGGGAAAGGAGACCATTCCTTGGATATAAAGACTTAGAATATGATCTCACTTAGAGAGAAATATTCCATACATGATAGAATATGTTGGCCACACATGCATTCTTTGGTTAAACCTAGGAAGTATTGGATAGATGATAGCCTCCCATGGGATACTAACTTCCAAAAGCTTCACTCTTCACTTGAGCAAGTGCATATGCAAGAAGGGCAGCAAGGAGGGGATAGAAACCTTCCAACATGTACCTTTGACATAGGAGATGTCAAGGAGAGGATAAACCATATGAAAAAGTTTCTTTCTGATATATCATCAACATTGTCACTATGGAATATTGATCCATATTGGAAATCCCAACTGTTGGTGGATTATTCCAAGGATCTTTTCACATGCATGATACTTGATGAACAACTACATGAAGAGGGCTATTTAGTCCAATAAGGAGTCATCTATTATCATGATAGGATATTCTTATCTATAGCTTCCAAGCTCAAGGAGAAGTTGCTACAAAGAGCTTATGAAGAGTTCTTTTTCAGCCACACTTATTCCATGAAGGCCTACAACGCTATCATGGGAAGCTACACTTGGAAGGGCTTTGAAGAGGAACTATATCAGCATTTTCAAGGATGAATTAACCATGTGGAGTTGGGAGAGCAACATAACTCTATGATGGAGTTAATTCAACCACCTCTTTCGCCTTTTGGAATGATAGGAGATATATCTATGCACCACTCCACTTGTATGAGGAGAAATGTTGGTGAAGAATATGCTTATGTACATAATTTTTTCTTTGATGAACACATGCATTATTTTACCATGCATATGTAGGACATAGCTCCAAGGAGGAGCATTATTCCATATAAACTTCAAGGCCTACTTTGGGCCACACAAATTTCTGAACATGGCCACTCTCTTGGAGATCAAAGGGAAATTTTGTATCATTGTGGGTGAATTCCTAAAGAACCAAACATATATCACACTTTCAACCATGGTGAGATGACTTGGAAAACAAGTAATTGGTGGGGAAACCACTTATCATATCAATATCTAATGCAGTCAGGAGATTTACTGCGTTGGTTCCACATTTGGGACTATGACCCACCTCCATATGCACAAATTTCTATTTGTATGTATTTAATTTTGTTCCCATACATTGATGATGTACTTATACTTTTTATGGGAATGTTTGGAGGGAGGATGGGAGGTATGTATGTGACCTATGGGAAAGAGATTCTCCATGTTAACTATGCTACATGTTTCAGGGAGAACATTGGGCAAACCATGTTTGTTTGATTTGAACTATTGTCTCCTTATGGGATGAATTATTTGCATCTCATGAGAACTTTGGAGGAGAAATTGAGGAGGGATGGATTGGTGAAAACTTAGCTTATGAGGGAATCTTATCACATGTTGGTGTCACCAATAGAGGAGGAGAAGAGTTGCAACACTCACCTTTTCAGTTGCTTGAGGACAAGCAACATTTTGGAAGGGGGGACTGTAATATTCCCAATTAGCCATGAGCTAGTTGGAATATTCAAATTTTTTTTTACTGCTTTTTTTAAAGAATAAGAGGGAAAATGAGGTCCATAATTATCCTTAATAATGAATAAATCCATGCCAAGTGTGAAAGAGATAAAACTTGGCATCTTAATTAAAGCACCCTTGGTGTGAAAAGGGGCTGGATCACTTTGACCGGGTCAACCTTGACCAAATCAACAACATTGTCATGGAGGAGTGGTCATCAATGAGGGACAACATAGTTTTAGATGGAGATGCTTTGTGTGAATGTAGTGCTTTTTTTGGATGGGGCCTAGGGTTTGTAAGCTCATATCTTATTTAAGGAAGAGGATGGCAGCCATATTGATTATGTTTTTGGTTTATTATATTTCTAAATATATGGTCTGTTTATACATATATCTTTCTCTTATTGTTTAGCTCAAATAGAGTGTTGTTTAGCACAGGGTGTTCCTGATCGTGAATCCCACCTCTTTCCTTCATAGGCATCTTGGGAGAGTTTGTACTACATTGTCCAATATTAGGCTTAAGGCCAAGCTTCTTCTTTCAACTACAACACAGATCCTGTTGAGGGTTTGGTTGTTTTTGCAGGTTGCAGCAAGTGGTGATTAGATCTCTAGATATAGGCCATTTCATTGCTCATTTTCAATGGAGGAGGCTTCCTTTCCATTGGGAGGATAGTATTGAAGGTCATTGTGCTTATTTTAATATCTTGGCATCAGGCCAACTAGTTATTTAGCCCTATAGTGTAGTTTAATTCCAGATCTGCGTTATTTCTATAGGAGGAGTTGCAGGGGGGTTTAGCACACCATTTCGAGAGCTGGTTTTCTAGTGAAGGGGATCTGCCTTTCTCTTAGATGATATATTTAAGGAGGCTATTGTATTGATAAAATCATATCACTCACACTTTCCAAAGCTGTATTTTTAATTAGATCTGCAGTCTTAGATCTCATATCTACAACTTGTACTTGGTGTTTTGCTGAAAACCCTTAAGGGGTTCTTTAAAGGAGCTTGTATAGTGCTCAGATATGATATAGATATATATTTGGAGGCACATATCAGCCCTATATCTAATGTATAACCATTTTTTATAGCAGAGCCAATAAAACAACGTTGTAAGGGTCTTCAACTTTACTATATAGTTGCAACACCTCATATTGAGGGATTTTTTCCATTGGAGGCTTGTACTTTCTTGTTGTGTATCTTATGGGCCATTTCTTACAGATATTTTGATGTTGTTATAACATATGAAAGGTCTCCATATTGGCCTCTTACTTTTATATAATGATCTTCATTATTGTTCCAGCATTTTGCACTATATTCCTTCTTTTCCTATTTGGGAATATTACACCTAATGATATTACTACCTTCGTTCTCTAAGTATCTTGTTCAACATGGATTGAATGTTTTTTTTTTTTTTTTTTTAATATTGCATATGTATATTTAAAACTCCATTAGCCAATGCATCAACCAATGTGTTTAAATTTCTTGAAATGTGTTGATATTCGATATATTCAAATTGTCTTTCCAAGAGACGAACCTTAAAAAGAAATCAACAAATATGGATTTATGATAGCATAAACTCCTTTTAAATGTAATACAATGAGTTGTGAATCTAACCTAATGATCAAATGTCGAATACAAAATGTGATGGCATCAAATAATAACTCAATAACTGCACTATATTTTGCAATATTTTTTGTTGTTTGACCAAGGCACATCCCATGTATAGAGACTAAATCATCGGTGGGTGAATATATAACCCAAGCCGTGGAAGAGATGTTCTATGTACTATGATAGGCACCATCAGAAAAACCAATGTAATTTTTAAGGGATGTCGACATCTACAATATAAAGAGTAATCAAGGTAAGCATCGAAAGTAGTAACAGTTGTAAAATAAAACTAATCATAAGGCACACTGTTCTAAAATGTACCTAATGTACAAGGGAGATATTCACATGAAAATTCATGCATAATATATCTGGAGATAAATACCATTTTTGGGTTTATCTAAAGAGATGTTTTCATAATCAATTAATTCATAGGCTCCTTTTGCAAGCACATGCTTAACAATATAGGGACCATGCTACATCAGTTCGAATTTACCAGCGCCTAGCTTGTCATGAGCTTGATCGTATACTAAAACTAGGTCACCTTTTGAATAAATGCGAGGGTTAACACTTTGATCATACTGAGTTATAACACATTTTTCTGAGCTTCGGAAGCTAATGCAGTGGTGCGACGAGTCTCATCTAATTGTGCTAGGTATAGAAAGTGTTTCTCCTCTTTAGAGGTAGTTGGTAATAATTCAATGGCTAAATTGAGTGATGGTATTTCACATTGAATGCGTAGCATGACTTCTAAACCATAAAAAAGTTGAAAATGAGTGAACCCTTTCACATTTTTTGTAGAGGTGCGATATGCCCATAATGCCAAAAAAAACATGGTATGCAAATTATATTTATGAGTTCCGACAATATGTTTAATCCTAGTGATTAAAATCTTGTTGACGACCTCAAATTTACTATTAGTCTATGGGTAATATGGTGTAGAATTATCATGGTGTAGGCCAAGTTGATCAGAAATTTCAGTCATCATAATATTTCGAAAATGGATCCCATGGTCTGTAACAATAGCTTGAGGGACACCGAATCGAGCAATCACATGATTGAATACAAAAATTGATGTAGTTTTTCCATTATTCGTGAATGTAGGCATCACCTTGGCCCATTTGGTAAAGTAATATACGACGAGAATAATATATCCATGCCCCCTATCTGAGTGAGGGTTACATGTAATGAAATCAATGCCCCATTTGGCGAAATTTTGCAAATCGATGCCCCATTCTACAAACATGCCCTAAGGACATATAAACGATGTTTTAAGTTGATAGGAAGGGAGTATGTTGATTTGATTGTAACAAAAAAAAAACCATCAATAAACAATAATATTTTGTTTCTGGCACAATCATCAACAATTTGATCGATATAGGGTGTAGGATAGGTGTCTTTCAAACAAGCCTTGTTAATATCCCAATAATCAACACATATTATGAGAGTCCCTTGTTTTTTCATTACGAGAACTATGTTAGATACCCAATCCATCAAAGGAATAGGATAAATAAATCCTGCAGGTAATATTTTTTCAACTTCAGCTTTGATTGTAGCAGCTTTTCGTGGATGTATTGGATTTAATATTTGTCTAATAGGTTTAGCATCCGGGTATGTCTTAATTTCATGAATAAAAATATTAGGATCGATACCTAGCATCTCTTTGTAAGACTGGGAAAAATTTTATCAGAATTCTTGAAATGGGGCTTTGTAAGTTTTGATCTCTTCGATTGAACATGAAGCACCTATATGAATCTTTTCAATTATTCTAGGTTTAATCAATATGTCAATAGTAATTGTTCTAGAAATGTTTCCCATTTTTTTCTCAGAATCTGAATGTGTGATCGATGTAGTATTTTGAGGTTCCTTGACGTAATCAATTGTAAAGATAGATGAAAAATAATTTTCAATTTTATCAAGGTCAGGCAAAAAATAAGACCGATGATGTAGATCGTCCCATGGCAATTCATCCAATGACAAGATTTCTCGAATGTTTTCATCAGTTGAAAATACATGTTGAAAGGGATTCGGAAATGATGTCAAAGTTGAGCTTGATATAGAAGATGATTCTTCATTGACCACATTCATTTGAACAATAGAAATTGATGGAGTGTCAAAACACAATTGTAGTATTACATATGCTGATTCAAAAGGATATAAAGGCATCTTGTCATTATAAGAGTCCAATTATAATTCTAAAGGCACAATCCATGTGTCATCAAATGACATTGCGCTTGATGTGATCATATTTACATTGGAAATAGTTCGCGGTAAGTTGGGAGAGGGAATAGTGAAAGTTCCCATGAGAGCATAATCCTTCATTAAAACTACGTGAACATATTCGTATGGGATAACTGATTTTTTGACATGATGGATACTACCTGTAGAAGTAGGGTCTGAATCGAAGTAAGACAATTGATTGATTTTAACAATCTTTCCTTTGTGAGGAAACATTTATCATTCCAAAGACTAATGAAACAATATAATTCATTGTGTAAGACCAACTGCGATCCAAAAGAAGGTTGTAATTAAGAGGGGCATCAACAACTTCCACCTCTAGGGTTACGATTTTTCCTTCTACTTCTATAGGCAGATTTGGGAGTATTCCATATGGGTGAAAACCTCTACCATCAAAGTCTTTAAGGATGGTCGGTGATTGGTTGAGTGTTGGAGAACCAAGATTTTTCCAACAATTTAATGACATTATACACATATATTCCCCCTCATCAATTACAGTACGAAAAACTTGTCTTGATTTGAATAATACTGGAATTTGAAAATCCATTTGATGTGGGAGTCTAGGTACAAATTTTTTGAGATAAAAGACCATTAGGTTCGAGTCTTGAGGATCAATAGCTCCTATGGCTGATAATAGTAATTTCCTTTGAGCGAGACAAGATTAAAATGCTTCAAGGGCTGACATTGCTGAAGGGGATATGGCCAGATCTTCAATAATGTTGTAATTCTAAGCGGCTCTTGCATGTGGATTGAAATCCGATTTTCGAAGTGCACCTTTGGAATGTGGTTTAATCAATAAATAAGGGTTAGGTTTCTAAATTTGTAATGGTTTGGAAACTAAAGGAGTTGTTTCTAGTGTTTTACTAGATGATTTAGTCTCCTTACCAGTTACAAGACTCTTAGATCCATAGTATTGAGATCGAATCACAACCATGACCTGAGACATCATTAAAATATATGTAGATGAATTGTAAGAAGATCCGATCATTTTACTATATTGAGATGGAAAAGGATCCTTCAAGACAGCAGGCGTGGGTGAACCTTTCACATATTTCGATACCTCAGCCTGATGTGAACACTCTTTGGTATAGTGATCCTCATCATAGATAAGACAAGGATAATGAGGTTTCCTCTTTTCGTCTGATGGTTTTTTTTTCTCTATTTTCTCTTTAGGAGATGTGTTTATTTTTATTCTTATTCTTCCTTTTTTTCCTTATTAACTTATTTAGCTTTAGTCATGGATGAATCTACAACGTGAATTTAGGTAGAAGTTTTGAGGGAAGAATCTCCTTTAGGTGAATCTGGTAGAGTTATAATTGGACAAGTATATTTAGATGACTTCTTCTTACTATTTGTAGTATTAATTGTACCAATTACAACGGCTGCAGAATGAGATCCAGAAGGAGTTGCAGTAATTTGAATTGGGCGTGGTAAATCAGGAATTTTTTCATATAGAGTACCAGACTGTGTGTATACAAGGTGTAAGTACTGTTCTTGAGCTATGACCTATTATTTTGTGACAACACCTCCCTTATCTACGTCTTCAATGATCTTTGGAAGTAATGATTTAATAAACCATTATGCCATAATTTGGTCTGGAACAAAAACGTTGTCTACGTCACCATTCGTGTATGTAATCTGAAATGTATGTAAACTTACTTTGTTTTAATGAAGTTAAAATTTTCGTGCCATTTTAATAATGGACTAGAAATTGGAAGTGAGTTAGGAAGCTTTTTGCTAAAGCGTTGAAATTATTGAAAGAGCCACATAGTATTTCAATATACCACTTTGCAGCTAATTAAATCAATGTTATCTGAAAAAGTCTCAATCGAATGGAATCACCGATTAAGGAGTTAGATGTGCACCAAAGATGATAAGTCATCACATGATTTGAGGGGTCTTCTCCTGATTTTCCTTCAAACTTAGGTATATCACTGGGCAACATAGTTGGCATTTCCAGTTATAATGGAAGATAATAAATTGGATCATTCTTGAGGCCAAACAAATCTAGTAAGTCTAAAGTTTCAATGAATGGTAACTGATGGTTAGGGTACTGTTGTGCAAACTAATAAGCTTGAGGAACAATACCAGTACCTGGAGGAGGATATCCAGGATAACTTGGAATAGCCTGAGCAGATGGGATTGGAATACCTCCGGGGTATACAGGGTTAGCCATACCAAATTGAGGTTGAGATAGTATTTGATATGTATAACTAGGGTATGGTTGACTCTGGTAGATAGGATTTTGTCCTATTGGTCCATATTGAAACTGCCCTTGAAATGGTTGACTCTACACAAAACGACCTACAAAAGGTTGGCTTGTTTCAATTGTAGCTGCACCAAGTTTTCCTACATAGGTTTGAATACTAGACTAAACTACAAGTCCAGTTTGATGAGCAGTAACTTGAGGGATTTGCCGTGTAAGAGTTCATGCAGTCGTTTGAAGGATTGTAGAAATAGGGAATTGAGAAACTCCAGGGATAGGTGTACTTGGTTGTTGAATAGAATTTTGTACAACAGATTGGATAGGAGTACTTGAAGTACTCGGACCAGCTTGCTGACTACTAGGTACAGATACTTGAGGGGTAATTTGGAGTGCATTCTGAAAAGACTGTTGGACTTGGGTATAACCAAATTGTCCAGATGGTTGGCCAGGTTGATTATAAGGTACTTTTAAAGTAGGTTTCAAGGATTGTTGACTCAAAAATGGATTTGACATAGTATTAATTCCTGGATAAGGAGCTCCCATTAAATTTTGCGATGCATAAGGTTGACCATAACTAGGTTTAGGCATTGGAACATAATTTTGATAATTTGTCGGATAAGTTCTAGTAAAATACTAACCTCCTTGAAAGGATAGTTTCTCTTGATAAAAATACTTCCCTTGAAGAGGTTGTTTCCCTAGAATAGGGTACCACCCTTATAGGTTGTGGCCCTTGAATAGGGTACTACCCTTGAAGAGGTTGGCCTTGAGGAGTGTATTGCCCCCCAAGCAGTAAATTTCCACCTTGAGAATTAGTTTGAGGAATATTTCTGGACATCATATAGAATTGTTCCATTGTCAAAGATTCGGTGGTAGATTCATGAAGACCATTTGATTGTGTAATATTTTTAGAAGAGGGAGATGCTCCTGAGAAAGTACTAGGGAGTGACTGTTATACTGCACGAACTAATGGACCACCATACAAAAACATTTTCGGTGATGAAGAAAACATTGATGACTCACTAGACATGCTTGATGAAGCCATGTGACTACCTCTAGGTATAGAGTAAAAAGGAATGTGGCGTGGTGAATAATTCAGACCAGTGTTATGTAGAAATCAGTAATTTGTTGATACCAAGGATCTGGTCTAAAAGGAATGTAAGGCTAAATCGGTTCACTAATTACTCTTATTCCGTGTCAGTAATGTCTTCAATACTAATTAGTCCAGGAGGAAGATTCTCAGTAATGTGAAGTTTCACTTGAGGTGAACAAGGACAGCCAGGAGTTTTGGCTATGAATTCTAAAGGTGACTCAGACGAAGTAGATTGAGATTTAGGTTCAGATATTGCGTGTTCAATGAATTGAGTATCTGACAATTCATCGGTAATAGATTCAACTGTGATTACTTCAGAAATTTCTGTTTGTTCTAGATTTCTTTTTATTGTCTGAGGCTGATTAACTTAAAAATCGGGATGTATTATTACATATGTTTCTCCTTGTTCAGTAGACTTGGTTCCTGATTGTTGAACACTTTCATATTTAATCTTTTCCAATTGTCTGGGTGTATATTCAGGGGGTTCCCATGCATTCTACATGAGTGTCTCAATAATTCAGCCACGATTAATTTCAACACACGAAATAAAAAAATATTTCAAAAAAATACACCTAAGGTTGCTAATAAATCAAGAAATTTGAACACACACCTACAAAATCTAAGAGAAAAACCACACATAAAAAGTATGTTTCCACAATAAAAACACTAGTTGGTGATGAAATCCAACATCATAGAAATTAATGTGGAAAAATGGCACTTGGAACAGTTACCCTAACAACCTCCTTAATGAAATAGTCTAGTGCAAGTCCCTCCACTACGCCATCTCGAAGTGAAGAGTACCCTCCAGAAAGTCCAAGTGATTCTAGCCAACATTTGTTCCAGGTACAGTGGGACCTTCCCTCCACAGTCACCTTGGGAAAAATCCTAAATGTTATGGCAAATAAGGTCACCAACTGAGAAAAATGCACTTGGGGGAACAGTATACAATCTGATATACATGCAAGGGCAGATTATCAAGCTCAATCCCCTTGAAAGCTCCTCGACATGGTAAATCTGAGGTTTGCTAACAAGTGACCCCAGGCTCCTTGACAATGGCTAATATGAGGTTTACCATTTGTATTATGTGCATGTCTTCTATCTTCACCAATGATATAGGTATGATTAACTCAATGGGTCTGACATGACCTCATGCTTGACTCTTTTAAGAATAGCTTCCTAGGGTACAAATGCTACAATTAGATTTCCCTACCGTTGGAACAGGATTTCCTAGCCTCAATTTTGTCCATTTTTGTAATATTTAGTCTAGTGCAAGGGGTTTTGGGTGGTTCAAAACCCCCAATGAATTATAATGGGTGAAAAGGGTAGACCAAGGGCCCGCAAACCACGGTTTTTGGACCATAGGATAGCGCGGGCTAGCATGATATAAATAGATGGATATGTCGAGTCTAGAAAAGGTGAAAGAAAGTAAGAAGTAATTAAGCTAGATACGAACGGGTGGATATTTTGCGTTGAATTTTTGGGTAAGGGATCCTGCTGGATGTGTGCATGGAGACCCTGAGTCCTGCTGTGTGCATGGGCTAGTAAATAGAGTCTGTAAGTTGGATCTGAATATTAATGAGTAAGAAGACCTTTTCTGAGTACTGAAGCGTTATGTGTTATGATTATTGGTTGCACACTATGTTATTTATATATGTTCACGGCATACTAATGATTGTTGAGGCACACATGGATGCGATAGTGTATAAGGAAATAAATTCATAGATCTAGTTATATTTGAATGTCTTGCTTTGGTTGTTCTACTATTGCATAATTTATAAGCTCTACTAGAGATATTTCGCTGGTATGCCGTTAAAGGGTTTCGGTATAGGGCATTGGTCTGATCAATCTGGAAGGACCCCCTTCAATTAAATTTTCTCTCTCTAAGGGTGCAGAAACTTGGTTCCAACACCCTCCCATACTACTTCATGTGATACCTTGGCCTGCATAAGCAGGCCACTGCCGAAAGGGACAATAGTATAGGGGTTTGTTGGAAAACCTTAAAGCCAAAACTGGGTCAGGACCCCTCAAGCCAACAAATGGTTCTGTTACTGGGACCAGGAGAATTTTGAGAGAGGGATTGGGTAATTCCACAGGGTCATTGGTATCCATTAAAACCTCAGTTAGAAGATTGGTTTGAAAAATAGATTCAGGAATTTTCCCTAAAAGAAAATAGGAGTGAAAATTTGTCCATAGAAGAGTGGAAAAATAGGTATATTTTTACGTAAGTGCATGAAATATTATTTGTATACTTCACACACAATTTGCAAGAATGGCTAGCTCGACTAGTGGAATTTTAGACTTGTTTGAAGGATGATCAGCTCACATAGTGGATCCCCAAGTTGGTCCGACATTTGGAACAAAATGATAATAAGATTACCAAGACTGTCGATCATTGGGTTGACATTATATTGGATGGATTTTTAACGTAATATGTTGTTGATCATTTTGTTTCATATTCAGAAGAAAAACAGAGGTTCTTCAAAGGATTTTAAGATATGTTCCTAAAAACCTTTATGTTGTTGATTAATATTCTATTGAGCTAAAAAGGTGTCTTGTGTGGCCACACCGAGTGAATTACTCCCGATCATAGTGGAAGCACAACACGAAGTGGTAACTACTATCAATTTAATCAAGAAGGAGACAGATCAGTATATAGTCCCTTAAGGGATTCATCTGATAATAACCAAGAAAGGGTTACACAAGGGGGAACCAGTCCCCCAGCCACACCTGTAAAAACTCTCCTACGCCTCCCTCACCATCATCAGAGGATGACATGGCTATGCACATGAAGCTGCCTACTTTTAAGGGCATGGGGGACAACGAAATGGATTGATTATGGTTTGTAGCTGAATCTGTATGGACTGTGCAAAACATGAACAATGATGCTATCAAACTAGCACAACTATCCATAAATTTCGAAGTAAGGGCACTGGATTGGTTCATGGGATACATTTTTCAACACGCAAATGCATCCATACAAGATATTAAGAATTCCTTAAAGCAACAATTTCAGAAGCTGAAGTCATACGCTCAATGTGTAGTCGAACTAAAGGACTTTAAGCAAGGACCTACAGAGTCAGTCTAGGAGGTTGACCAATGGTTAAAGAAGGTTATCAGTGATGGGGGATTTGTCTACAAGTATAAGCAACATAAAGAGTGGTTCATCGCTATGATAGTAGCACACTTGTGTGGGCCCATGGGACAAAAAAAGATTGGCTCCCAAGAGGAAGCACTAGAAATAGCCATGAAGTTAGAAGTTGCGCCAAGAGATGATACACAGTTTGCAGCTTTCCAAATCTAGAACCAGCTAGAGGCAATGCACTTAGAAATTCATAGCTTGTGAAATGACCGTGGTAACGAAGCTAGCCCAGACGTCTGGTGCATACACTGTAAGGAACTAGATCACACTAAGGATCAATGTCCACTATTATCAGTGTACATGCAAGCTAGGGGTCCAAGCCCTCTATGACCTAGGGAAATGGATGGCCCTAGCAGTCCTATGCTATGGTGTGTTGACTGTCGGGTGATAGGAAGACACGATACATATCACTTCCCATGATTCGGTGCTTATATATCGGAATTGAAACAATAGTGGTGCATATTCTGCTCGTATGTAGGTCATGACGAGAAAAAATACCAAACCCTTGACCTTATGGTAGATATGGGAAATTTATACAGAATGCATGTTGATCCCTCATCACCACTATCTCCTTTAAGATGGGGGGGATACCTCGCACAAGGAAGGGGAGGAGGGAGAGGGGTGAGTGCTGGTTGAGGGCACAGACAACTGATATTTTACAACTGTGGAGATGTGGGACATTTCGCATGAGATTCCCTGAACCTAGCATACTAGTCTTGCAGATATTTCTGGCAGTTCAATCATGTCATTGAAGAATTCCCGTTGCCAATAGTGAAAATGCAGGAAAAGCAACAGACACCTACACAAAATGTGAAAAGAGTTAAGGAAGAACCACGGGACGATGCGCCATGTATCAATGTGATCACACACAACAACATTTCCACCGGAGTAGCTGAGGAAAAGGTGGAAATTGAATCATCAATCCAAAAGGCTAGGGAAAAAGCGGAAGGCATAGACCTAAAAAATTAAAAAGAAACCTTCAAAGCACGAAGGGAGATGGCAAAAAATGAAAAACCTACCCTGAAGGATATGATAGATCTACAAGAAGACAAAGCAGTTAAACCATTCCTTTAGGCATGTATGAAGTTGTTGCGCAACCAGAAGGCCATAGAAAATCTCCAAGCCCTAATAGACAACTGTGCAGAAAGGATTTCTCTACAACTCGAGGTTAAAAATTTGAACAAAATATACAAAAAAAGAGAGAAAAGGACGGGACGAGAAATGCGCATGACTCCACAGATTGGGGAATATGAAATGGACTAAGTCATCCTTGACTTAGGTTCAGATGCTAACGTCCTACCTAAGCAGAAACATAAACTAATGGGAGAACCTAAACCTGAATGGTCAACTATTCAACTACAGATGGCTAATCAGGAGAATATTATTCCACTGGGAAGACTAACAAAGGTAGTGGAAGATATTGCAAGTGTTAAGGTCCATGCAGATTTTGAGGTAATCCAGATAGTAGATGATGGGGACACTTATCCTGCACTCTTGGGTCTGGATTGGCCTATTGACATAGGAGGTATCATTAATCTAAAGAGAAGAAGCATGATCTTTGAGAATGAGGGCACAAGGGTAATAGTCCCACTCAACCCAGCAGAAGGAGAATGGTATACTGAATCAATAAGGGAAGAAGAAGATGTCGATCACATATACAAACTAACCGCCTGGAATGACGACTAGATCAACCCCACGACCGACGACATTCTATGTTGGGAAAGAGATAGTGAGTTCTTCTCCAACTTAGACGAAGAGATCGAAAACTGGAAAAACCGAATTCATGACTTGTCTGCGCTAAGATGTCCTAAAATCATGAAGATCTTCTGATGTATTTCGTCAAAGGTAAGAGAACTATCCCACTTTTATGGCTTTGGTCATGTTGAAAATTTCCTTGCAACAATCGAGGAAATCATTCTTGAGGAATGATGATTTTGGGCCCTAGACTTGGCCATGCACACAACCCCTACGCACTGGTGGGAAAATCATAAAGAAACTTTCCGGGACTGGGGGAAATGCCGAATGATGTTGACATGCTAATTATGTATACCAAATAACCTACCAATAGAGCTCTTCTTGGGGCGAGGAGATCCATGTAGGCACATAACTCATTGGCTAGAAGTATGGAATGAGGACACAAGGTATGAATGGGTCCACAGATTTTTTCACACATTAGGACCAATCCCCACCTCCTAGTATTTGGATGTAGAACTACATCAACACACCATGCATTGGAGTATGATGGCTAAAGACTTATTAAGGATGTTTGGACTAACGAGAGGTACCGAGAAGCTTGATGAAGCCTTGCAAGTTATAGACACTCTGGTCTTTGGTGAGGCCCGCCCTGAGAAAGAACATGTTGTGCTAGCTTGGGATGCACAACTACAATATATCATAAAATATAGAAATATGTAAATGGAAACATGCAATTAATATCCCCGGAATATGATAATCAAAGATTCAAAAGGGGAACGGGCTATTGCAGGTATGTTTTTGCAAATAGTTAATGTCACCAAACCTCTGAAACTAAAAGAAATCAATATTGGCTCGACAGAACAACCCAAGATGGCCAATACTCGAGATTACTAGAATGATGGCACAGTGGGAAAGTTCACTGAGCTACTAACTAAATATCAAGGCCTGTTCCCAACCAAATTCTCTGAACTTAAGGGAATCATCAAAGGCATACAAGTTATGAGGATTACATTGAAGACAGATGCGCGGCCAGTCAAACAACAACCCTATCGCCTAGACTCGAAATACAAGAAAAAATTTAAGGAGGAAATCAAGAAAATGGTGGTCGCATGTATCATTGAACCAGTAGAGCAGTCAGATTGGGTAAGCCCCCTGGTATTCTAGGAGAATAAGACTAAAGGAGAGATAATAATCTGCGTCAACCTACGGAAGTTAAATGATGCCTGTGTCCACGATCCATTCCCCACACCATTCTCCGATGAAATCCTAGATAACGTAGGGGGTGAGGAGGCTTATTAGTTTACTGATGGATTCTCAGGGTACCATCAGATATGTATTGCACCTAAATATCGCAGCAAGACAACTTTCGCGATGGAGTGGGGCTCCTTTCAGTATACTGTCATGCCCTTTGGATTAAAGAATGCCCCTGCCATCTTTTCACGCGTTGTTGTAGCCATGTTCAAGGATTTCATGCACAAGTTCCTGGAAGTCTAGTTTGATGACTGGATGGTGTTCAGATTAGTAAAGAACCATGTATCGAATCTGCGCATGATGCTGGACTCCTGCATGAAACACAAAATCTTGCTAAACATCAAGAAATGCATCTTCTGTGTCCCATTTGGAATTCTGTCAGGACACGTGGTATGTCAGCAGGGGTTGATGGTTGACCTGACCAAGATTGAAATTATCATCAAATTGGTAGTTCCGACCACGGAAAAACAGTTGCGATCCATCCTCGGCCACACAGGTTACTACAAAAAGTTCATAGAGGGATATGCTTTGATCACCGCTCTGATGGAAAAGCTGTTGAAAAAATATGTGTCATTATTCTGGGATAATGAATTCCAGAAGAGCTTTGAGATACTAAAATAAAAGATGGTGACTGCGGCTATCCTAATATTCCTAGATTGGGCAAAGATCTTCTATGTCCATGTAGATGCATCAGGGATCGCCTTGGGAGCTATCTTGGCATAGCCTGGAGAAGGGGATATAGATCACCCGGTGGCCGTTGCTAGCAGGAAGTTGTTAAGCGTGGAGCATAAATATTCTACCACAGAGTGGGAGGGGCTGGAAATGGTATATACCCTACAAATTTATAGGAACTATTTACTCGGAGGGAACTTCAAGATGTTCAAAGATTATTCAGCCTTTAAATACCTAGTTAACAAGCCTGTGTTGGGGGGGAAAATATGTCGGTGGTTGTTACTTTTTCAGGAGTATCATTTTGAAATTATTGTGAAGCCAGGAAGGTTGAACGTCGGGACGTATCATTTTTCCATAATCGATAATGGGGAAGAGCCGATTAACTTGGATTATGGATTTCCTGATGTGCAACTATTTTCTATCTAGGTAATTGATGAGCACTTTGTCGATATTGTCCACTTCTTGACCACAGGTAAAGCCCTCGATGATTATTCAGTACCACAGAAAAATAATTTGTTTTCCCGCACAGCCAACTTCACTATCATTGCAGGACAACTCTACAAGATGGGGGTGGATGAGGTACTGCGAAGGTATGTCCTTGAACATGAAAGACCAGCTATCCTAGCCGAAGCCTGCGGAGGAGTTGCGGGGGGAAATTATGTTGGTAAAGCCACTGCGCAAAAGATATTATGGGTTGAGCTCTGGTGGCCCACACTACACATGGATGCTCATACTTATTTTCAGGCCTGTGACACATGCCAATGAATCGGGAAACCCTCACATTGGGATGAGATGCCCCTGCAACCACAGATGACCCTCCAGGAATTTGAAAAATGGGCCATCAACTTTGTAGCCCCTATTAACCCCCTAGGTAAGAAGATAGATGCTCGTTATATCATTACAGCCACAGATTACGTTACCAGGTGGGAAGAAGCTAAATTTATCAAGGATTTCACTACAGACACGGTGGCGCACTTCATTTTTGAAAATATCTTGACTAAGTTTCATTGCCCAAGGATCGTGATGAGTGATAGGGGGACACATTTCATTGAAGAAACAATTAAGGATCTAACTAAGGAATTCCAGATCCACCATGCTAAAAGTGCCCCATATCATCCACAAGCGAATGGAACTGTACAAGCATTCAACAAAATTTTGGAATAGGTGCTTACCAAGGTCTGTAATGCACAACGGAGCAATTGGGACGTGGGCATCCCCTCTATATTTTAGGCCTATATAACTATGTGCAAGGAGCTCACAGGTAAAACACACTTCTGCATGGTCTATGGGAAGGAAGCTATTATACATATGGAATACATTATTCCTAGCTTGTGCATCTCAGCCTTCACAAATATGACGGACCCAGACATTATGAAGGAAAACCTGACATAGATGGTAGCGTTGGAAGAATAACGGTTCGTAGCCCAATTCCACCAATAGGTTCAGAAAGAACGGGATAAAGCATGGCATGATCGACATATTTGACAGAAGGTCTTTTTTTAGGGAGAATTGGTCCTACTGTATGATAGATAGTTTGCAAAACACCTGGGGAAGTTTCGACAACACTAGTTAGGTCTGTATGTGGTAAAGGAAATTACCAATGGCAGTCCGGTCAGATTGGCTACACTGCACGACAATTCTCTACCAGGATATGTTAATGGGAGTCAACTGAAGCCCTATGAGGACTCCTTGGTGTCGATTAAATGACTATATGGTCGGAGTAGCTATATAATGGACATTACATGCACCTGGGCTTGGATGTGTAGGGATGGTGCATAGAAATGGGAGTGTGGGTGGGTGCGATTTAGGCACATGTGTTGTGCACAGTGGAAAAACTAGTCATTGAAATGGAGTGGGAACATGGAAAACTGTGCTTCCCATTTGATGAAGCAGGTCACTGGAAATTAATGTGGCGATTTACGATGAATTTTTACCATTCCCGTAATGATGAAAGGAAAATAAGGATCCACCAGCCATTTTTCCCTTATGAAGGCTACAAGATGAGGACTGTTTGTTTTACGAAATTCAATTACTACTTAAGATTGTCACGCCTCAGCCACTCTGATATATATCATTTCATCTATCTACTTGTTGTCAGCATGACTGAATGATCTATGTCATCTGACAGTAGCAATGCTGAGTTTATATTCCAAGCAAGGATGACCGCTACCAACCGAAATGCTCCTCCGCCTGAAACGACGTCTGAGGAAATAGTATCTAATTAGATCTAAGAAGTAACCCCTATAGCAGAGGAAATAATCTCGACTCCAACAAACTGGAAGGGAAAAGAAAAGGTAAAATAGGTGAAATGGGCTGGTGGGAATCCTCCTACTTCCCCCCGGATTCAACGCTCCCCTGAAAAGGTGCCTAAGAAATGATTGCCAGGCACATCCCTAAACTCAATGGTGCTCACAAAAGAAGGCCTACAGGTGACTCCACTGACCTGGTTGCCACCTTATGTTCGATTGTGAAGAACAACAGCACACATGCCCAATGTGGAGCAGCTCAAGGACAGGATGAAGACCCCGATGACGCTATGATTGGGGATGAGTCACACGATTGTGTTGTGGGACTGTTGGAACAGGGTTTCCTAGCCTTAATTTTGTCTATTTTTGTAATATTTAGTCTAGCACACGAGATTTTGGGTGGGTCAAAACCATCAACGAATTGTAATGGTTCAAAAGGGTAGAACAAGGGCTCGCAAACCATGGTTTATAGACCATACGATAGTGCAAGCTAGCATGATATAAATAGATGGATATGTCGAGTCTAGAAAAGGTGAAAAAAAGTAAGAAATAATTAAGCTAGATACAAATGGGTGGATCTTTTGCGTCGATTTTTTGGGTAAGGGCTCCTATTGGTTGTGTGCATAGAGACCCTGAGTCTTGCTATGTGTCAACCCAGCTGGCTGTGTGCGTGGGCTTAGTATATAGAGTCCGTAAGTTGGATTTGAATATTAATTAATAAGAAGACATTTTCTAAGTACTTAAGCATTCTGTGTTATGATTATTGGCTATGCACTTTTTTATTTATATATGTTCACTACATACTAATGATTATTGAGGCACACGTAGATGCGATAGTGTATAAGGCGATAAATGCATAGATCTGGTTAGATTTGAATGTCTTGCTTCGGTTTTTCTACTGTTGCATAATTTATAAGCTCTACTAGAGATATTCCACTGGTACATCGTTAAATGGTTTCGGTATAGGGCATTGGTCTGATCGATCTAGAAGGACCCCCTTCAATTAACTTTCTCTCTCTCAAGGTGTAGAAACCTGGTTCCAACACCCTCCCATACTACTTCGAGTGAGACCTTGGCCTGCGCGAGCAGGCCACTGCCAAAAGGGCCAATAGTATAGGGGTTTGTTGGCAAACCTTAAAGTCGAACCTGGGTCAGGAGCCCTCAAGCCAAAACCTACTGCAAGATACTACTTGTTTGTTTGACTACTTTGGAACGTTTATTACAACCTATTCCAAAACACTATCCTACGCTATATTGGTGGAATGAGCCCTAGAAAATGTAAAAATGTCTAGATTGATTTTATTAGGCATTGTATTGATTTGGTTGTTATTTAACGCAAAGGGCATGGAGTTGAAACTTTGATGATGTTCTGACCTGACACAAAAATACTCTAAATACATCAATATGAGAAATGAAACTCTTTATTTTCAATGAATTCTATTTAGGATAAAGTTGAGAGATTTTTTGAATTTAAAACAAAAACTTCCTCGTAATTTAAACAAAATTCCTTTGGAAAAGAAAAAAATTTCATTAAGAACTAAATTTCCAAATATTATCAATTTATCTTTTTGAAAAAAAATCGATTGACAACAAAGCCAGAAACTACAATTTTGACAAACAAACAATTCCCAAAAGAAAGCAATTTCTAAAAAAACCCCAAAAGTATAAACTTCAAAAGCAAATGAAAGTTCTAATTATGAACACTAATTGGGATACCTATGAATGTTTTGTATATGATTTATCTTATTTGTAATCAGACTAAAAATGTTTCTACTTATCCCAATAGAAATAAAATCATGAAAGAGTGATTTCTAACAAATCAGGCTTCAGTGATCTAGAAGCTTTTCCGTTTTGCAAATGAATAAGGAAAAAATATTCATAAAAATTAAGGTTGGTTATAATATTGATGGATCAAGGAGACAAAATCATAAAGCTAGTGATCTGAGGTAAATGAAGGTATCTTCCATATAGAGAAACAGTAAACCAGGGCAAACCCTCACTTGTAAAATGCAAAAAGGATGTTTAATCACATAAGACTCAATATTGCTAAAGAGGAATTCTCGCACAGTTTTTGACAAATGGATTAAATTAGGTTAAACTTCAAGAATTTAGTGATCTGGCTCTAAAAGAGAGAAATTCAAAATTTTCTAGGGGGTGCGTAGCCTCTCAGTTTACAACAGTGTGCATGCGCACGTGATTAAACTGACAAGTCATGTAGGTTGCCACTATGTTTTCCACAAAAAATCACGTAGGCACAGAAAAATTTGGAAAAAATAAAATATAAGTTTTCTTTCTCAAAGATTCCAAAAATTCATCTACCCAACCACACTCAGAGAAGTTAAAATCATAAAGCTATAATTTCAAACTAAACACAAACAAAGAAAACTAAGCTCTAGTCCCGAGTGGAATCGCCAATTTGTTACTAGGATTAATCCCTCTTGCGCACAAGAGCGATCTCCCTAGTACTCGAACGAGTAACTAGAGACAAGGGTCTAATGAATATATCTTTTTGTAGATTATTTGTATTTTGAGATCATTACAATAGGAAAGCACAGAGGACATGCTCCTACCTTTCAATCCAAACGTTTGATGTAGTCCTTTGTCCATCGCTCCAAAGTAGTTATTCAATGATGAGTAGAAACTAAAATCGCAGACAAGATAAATAATCAAATCATTTGTAATATATAATAATAAAAAATACCAATCCAACTTAGTGATCAAGGAATCTAAGTATTGACCTCATTTCCGTGAATTCAGAAAGAAGAAAATGAGAAAAAGGGATCCATATGTATTATCATAAATTAGAAAGAACGATCTTAAAAATGGATGCCTTGATGTTGTACAGATTCCTCCTGAGTATCTAAGCAATCATTTTCCTTTAGTATGATAAGCCTTCCTATCTAGAATGACCAACATGAAGTTATGGGCACAAAGGTGTGATCTTCAATATGTCAAAAACAGCTCACTGGTATGGAAAGTATGCACTCTATGAACTCTCTCCAGCTTAGAAACTATACAAATAATTCTATATTCACATTGGTATCTCAGGTATCTACCCTTAAACCTAAAACTTGAGCTCAATATATAAGGAGATTGAATTAGTTTCAGATCCATTAAGAGAGGGATGGATTCCTCCCATGAAGGGATTTGAGTTGGGACTCTAGAGGCTTCTAGTTTGTATAATATTCAACAAACTAGGCTTCTAGAAGTTACTTTTTATTTTAACTTGATTTTCACGAGGGTGCGCATTTTTTAGTGGTAAACAGAGCGGTGAAAACGACATCTAATGGAAGAAGCATGAACACATGTGCAGGAAAAGGCTAGAAAAAACATGCAGGCAGTCTTTTGAGGGTTTTACAGAGCTTTTCTCTAATTTCCAAGACTTGATTCAGGAACATGAGTGTTTTTTGACCTCTAAGGGAACATGATATGGATGGTGATAGATCGATATGAATATTCAAATGTCATGGTGACAAAATGACATGTAACAGGTCCCTAATTAGTTGAATTTATATATACACATAAGTGTTTCTTAGAAATTTATTGATCATTTTATTTTTATTTCTCCATGGATTCATAGTGTTCACCCTTATTGCACTAATATGCCCTTGTTCACCTAGAAGGTATAACTAGGCATGTGATTTAATATTGTATTAACATAGAATTATGGATTCAAAATATAGAGGAAAATGGTAAATAAAGTCTTTTTTGAGAGCATAAGAACTCAAAGGTACAACGTCTAAGTAATCAGTACTATAAATGAAGTACAACATGATATTTGCAAGGAATTTTCAAACATATTAAATTTCTATGGAGGATTAGTTTTCCACAACAATGTGCAATCCATGTTCAATTACCAACCTTGAGTTGATTGTATGGAAAAAAATGGAAAAGTGCACTCTCACAAGCATAGAGCCTCCACAACTCACCTCAACTCATATTTCCAATGGTGTGAAAATTACCTCAATCAAAGTTCATATGTGAAAGTTATGGCTCCCACAAGTTGACCTACCATATTTTTTTTTCTAAGTAAAATTATCTATTAACAGGCGGGTAAAATTACATCTGGACCGCAGTCAGAAACAACTGCCCATGAGGCAGAAAATCAGAAAAAACAGTGTTGTAAACTGTCGATGCCCACGCAGGGGAACATAACCATAGGTTTCTGAAGCATACTTTGACCCCAGAGATACAAAGGAGGGCCAGAAACACAACAAAACTTCCAAAGCAGAAAAAACCCGAAGGTTTGAGAAACAGAGACATTGAAGTAACCAGACAACAAACCCATTTAATCTTCCGGGGGCTCCTCTTCGATTCTGCACCAGCCGGTGGCGTGCTTGCCCGAAGCAGGTTCTTCAGGAGTTTCTTGGGAGACATGCTCGGCGGAAAGCATCTCTTCATCCACGACAGGATCTGCAGGGCGAGGCGGAGGCGGAGCCTGGAGATTGCGCTCGTCGAGATTGAAGGCAGAAAACTGAGTGTCCGGAGCACAAACCGTCGCCGCAGGAGCCAAAGGAAGCGATTCATCCCCAGGAACGCTATCTTCAAGGAATACCACCGAAAGAATGGCAGTAATGCGTGGGCGGTTGAGACTGCTGTTGAAGGTGAACCAGGCCGTGCCAGTGGTTGGGGCATAGGAAGCAGGAGGCCTGTGCGTGTGAGGGCCCCAGAACAAACGATGGCCATGAGAGCTCCCTCGACCAGAACGAGTGCGGGGATAATGGCTCGAGCCTTCCCCAAAGGATGAAGAGTCAGGAGAAGGACTGGCAGGGGAAGGGTGGCTCCTCGAGCTACCCCGACGGCTCCTCATACGATGACGAATCCTGGGCATGATGAAAGGAAGCAGAAGCCTGAGAACCTCCCAAACCACAGAGAGTACCCGCGCGAGGTAGCCCTGAAGAAACAACAAATGCAGCAATTGATCAACACTCCACCAGGCGCTGAGCAAACCACGAACCTTTCTTCTTATGAAATGCTTCAAGCGCTGATCGACGCTTTCCTTCCTGCAAACGCTGCAATTATTGACAACAGAATGATACATAATGGGAGCCGAGAGCAGGTGGTTAAAAACATGTTGCAAGTGAATGCCACCCACAGCGTGCCGAACCATAGCAGGCTCCCAAGCCGTCCTTCCCAAGCGAATGCAATCAGAAAACGTAATTGCCATCATTCTGTAAATCCCTCTCAAGCATGCGGAGGAAAGTCTCACAACATCCGGAGTCGAGTGAGAACCAGAGTTTGCAGGGCGAATAGCTTTGGAATGGGGGAATGATAAATGGTTGTTTGCGTTGGGCATAATGCCATTTAACACGTCGTACCCAGGAGGCAGATGGCGGCAGAGAGAAACAGCCCGCCAGCCCATCACATTAATTCGACTTTGGAACACCCGCATCCGGGGAGTTGACCTACCATATTAACCACAATGGTACAAAGTAATTCCATATAAGCCTTGATTACTTATGTCTTGAGCCATAAACTGCCATGGATATTCCACTACATAATTTTTCACGACCGATATGATAAAACTATATTTAAAAATATAAAATACACACTATTAGGGTTTGATCTCTCTTTATATTTACGAATATGCAGATTATTGTTAATTTAATATGCTTGAAAATTAAAATTATGCTTAAAATAGAGAAAAATGAAATAAAAACTCATAAACCATGATTTTAAGCGAGGTATGACCTCAGGAACCCTTTCAGGAGAAAACCTTGCTAGAAGGTGAGGTAGTTTTGTTCTCTTTCTTTGAATAGAAAAATGCTACATGTACAAATAAGTATGGAAGGTGGCTCATGGGATAAAATAGTTAAAAAATCATATCTATGTGCTCTATCTTCTATCCATCTTGATTATTTTTTCTTTTCTATGGAATAAAATGCATTAAAAATTAATTGAACCCCCTTTTCCTCATAATGGCCGAGTCACAACATAGTCTAATGGCCTACTAGTGGTTATGTTTGACTACCTAAACTCTTAACCGATGTTACAATATGGAATATTCTATATTATTCTTCAACATAATCATTTGGCTAGCCATTTTTCCATGAATAATGAGGCTAACATGGCATCCTTTTGAATTATGAAGGTGAAAACAAGAAGGTCAACTTCTAAGTGGCATAACTTTTTCATACATAATCTGAATGAGATGTTTCATGCATCATTGGAAAGGTACTCGTGTTTATAATTTGAAAAATACATTTCCCTTAAATTGGAAGAGTTTTACACCAAAAAATATCATTTGATGCCTCAAAATTCTCTCAGAAGGTTTCAGACCCCAATTTTGGAAACTAGATCCTGCTGGTAAAAATGGTCCTATGAGTTAATTCCTCCACTTTTCCCACTTTAAAAACATCAATATGGATTAAAATGTTACAATATGGAATATTCTATATTCTTCTTCAACATAATCATTTGGCTAGCCATTTTTCCATGAATAATGAGGCTAACATGGCATCCTCTTGAATTATGAAGGTGAAAACAAGAAGGTCAACTTCCAAGTGGCATAACTTTTTCATACATAATCTGAACGAGATGTTTCATGCATCATTGGAAAGGTACTCGTGTTTATAATTTGAAAAATACATTTCCCTTAAATTGGAAGAATTTTACACCAAAAAATATCATTTGATGCCTCAAAATTCTCTCAGAAGGTTTCAGACCCCAATTTTGGAAACTAGATCCTGCTGGTAAAAATGGTCCTATGAGTTAATTCCTCCACTTTTCCCACTTTAAAAACATCAATATGGATGAAAAAAATATAATTATCCAATCCATATCATGTGTGTGGATTTTCACATATGAATTTTAAAAAATATTCTTAAAGGTCAAAAACGTTAACACTAATTCAGGGTTAGGGCATGTACAATCCCTATATCTAGGAAACTACCAAGATATGTTAAATATTTTAACATTAGGAGGAGAAGGGATTATAATCTTTTAGTGTCATACTTATTCCATATTTTATTAGAGCATATATGGGTGATATTGCAAAGCATATTAGAGTAGGAAAAATATTTTGTAGTAGCCTAATAGATCATAGTTCCAAAGGTAACTCTATATTGTGTTCCCTTTTCTTTGAATTTCATTTCATGGGTGAAGAAAATAGAGTAGAGAATAGAGCTCACCTTCTAGCTAGGTTTTCTCCTATATGAAGTTTCCCTTGTCACATATACTGTTCATTTCAATCGTCAGTTTGTTAATTTTTTTCTTTCGTATTTTAATTTTAGACCTTTTCTTAAATTTGAGAAATAATATAGTGATAATAAATTTGAGATTTAACGAAATAAACCTATGTAATAATATTTCAGAATATCATAAGATATACTCTAATGAAAGTTTGTATAAAATATTTTTTATAGGGTGTTCATGGGAACTTAAAGGGTTGAGGAAGTGGCTTGAAAGGAATTCATAGAATCCTAGCCATGGGAAATGAATCTAGTCATAAAAAACCTAAGTATTTAGTAGACATATGTTTGGAGAGATGGATGAAAAAGTCACCAATAGATCTCACAACATGACCCTCCTCATGGTGGTTCTATAAAATGAGTTTGGATCATTAGGAAGGTCGGTGATTATAACTTATAAGTTGGATTAGATGAGAAACCAAAATATAGTGAAAAATAAAAAGAGGAGTAAAAATAAGAGCTTGATAAAGAGAAACTTAGTTCCAATGTGATCACTCCTTCATAAACTCTATTTTAAATGGAAGTGAAAGTGGACATCAAGGCTTACATGTCATATATGTGTTATATTCTTTGCACAAATACCTCCATGTGTTGTATGTTGTTTTGGGCATAACAAAGGGGTCATAGGGGGTGAACTCCCCTTATCTAGGGGTTTAAGGGTAGTTCCCTCAAAAATTAGTTTAGGTAGTTTTTTTGGGTTCATTTTTGGAAATTTTCAACACACATTTTTCACTTTTAGCACTTTTTTTGTTCATAGTTGTTTAGCCCTAGTTTTATAATTTTGGTGAAGGAACTATGGCTATTTTAATCGAGGGTAAATGTATTGGATATTTATGGATGTTGTGGGATATATATGTATATGTGTGTGTGTGTAGAAATTATTATAATATTATAAGGACAAATATATTGAAAAAATATTCTAGTGTTCATGATTTGGGTTTCCAAGGTAAAATCTCTATGTTAATACATATGTGTGTGTGTGTGTGCATGTACGTGTGCATCATTACATATTTTATGTATTATTAAATATAAATTTGTAGCAATTAATTGTACACTGTTAAAACCTGCATTTGGCATCAAATTCAAATTTGGCTTCAAGGTGATGCTTTTTTGGTGAAGGTTTTTTTTATTAGGCTTTTATAGACATTGTTATAGAGGAAGATCGACATAATCAAATATTTTGATGAAAGGAAATGGTGAAAATTTCAATGTTATAGATTGATAAATTAAATAGAAATAGATTTAATTTGTGGAAGCTCAAAATGGAAGACCTATTTTTGGACCAAGATATATGG
Source organism: Pinus albicaulis (assembly GCA_034641835.2). NCBI lineage: Eukaryota > Viridiplantae > Streptophyta > Pinopsida > Pinales > Pinaceae > Pinus > Pinus albicaulis. Next base: position 1,390,064,874 of record CM076575.1, read on the forward strand.
ATTATTGTGGATTCCAATATTTAATTTATGGGGATGTCAAAAAAGGGACAAGACTAATCTGGATCAAAAGGAAAACAACATAATGTGGTTGTCTCTCAAATTAAATATTATTGAATGTTTTTGGAGGAGATAGAAAAATGGAATTATAGAGAAAATTAGTGTATTTGTATCATTCTAAATCCCTCATGAACAAATGTTCCTTCCACATAAAAAATTGTATGAATTAAGGATGAAGGATGGAGAATCAGTGATAGAGCATCTGAATTCCTTCAATAATATGGTAAGTTAGCTATTATATGTTTATATTAAGATTTCCTATGAAGATAGTGTATCTGTTTGTTACGTTCTTTACTGAACTCATGGGATAGAGTCTAGTTATTCACATAGGTAGCAATATAATTACTTTAACTTATTATTAAATAGTCTAATTCTTGTTATTGGAAGATATGAGATGGAGAAACATGGAAATTTAGAACAAATATGCCTTTTCAATAATAGGGTTCTCTCGAAATATAAAATTCCTTGTATGGGAGGACGAAATCTAGAGGAATATATAAATCTCTAGGAACATTTGTTAAGGTAAATTGGAGATTTGTAAAAGAATGGTGTTACAGGAAATAATATAGATCCAAAATTGTTGAGAAAGGGAATGGATTTGATGATTCTACTTTTATAAAAAAAAAAATCTGATGATGCTCCTTTTACAAAAGAAAAAACATCCTCAAATGAAGGAGGGAATGTGTACATAGATTCTTCAAGTAAGAATGTAGATCATGAGGCATGACTCCTTGAATCAAGGGCATCCTTTCATATGACTTCCCACAGGGAATGCTTTTGCAAGTATTCAAGGCATGATGGTGGTGATGTTTTCCTAAGATATGACTCTAAATATAAAATCGCAAGATCAAGAGAATTCAAGTTGAAGCTCATGGGAGGAAGGATTAGAACACTCCTTATTTTTCTACACATCCTAGGATTGACTAGAAATTTTATTTATGTAATCAAGAAAAGTGATGTAGTTGTTATCACGTTAAAAGTGATCACCAAGCCATTTTTCATTAGGATGATTGAAATATTCCATGTAGTATGGGTTTTTACACATTAAAACCCACTTTCTCCTTAGGAAATATTTTAGAGAACCATTTTTCCTAAATCATTTCTGGAAATAATCCAAAAACCCATAGGAATAATTAAATAAACCACTACTATTTTATTATTCCCTTGAAATGATTATTAAATCAGTATTTATTAATTATTTGTAACCACATTACCTATGAATAATTAAATAAAGAATTATTTATTTACTATTCCTTAATCATCACACATTTCTCTCATGAAATAATTATTAAATCATTATTTAGTAATTATTTCTAATCATTTTTATTTATTAATTACTTAAAATATTTTTCTTAAATAACTCATTTTTTTTCTTAATTTATTTCACTAAATAAATAAAAATTGACCATTTCATTAATCTTTTCCTCTCTTAAATATAATAAAATATTCCTAAGCATCGACATCCAATGCGGATCGACACCCAATGCGCGCGAGCTTTTGAGGAGCGGCGATTGGATTGAAACTCTGCAGATCCCTGATCTTAGCTTTGCAAGCCTGCCAGCCAAACCGTGTAGCACAAGACAGATCTCTCAATGGCACTCTCACTTGATTCGCCTCATGAACAACTCAGGGGGGGGGTTCGACCCCCCCTACCTTCAGGCCTTTCATTTTCGGCAGCATCCCCTCGGATACCTCCAACATCCCATCCAGCTGCAGATCTAGGGGAAACAGCAATGAATTGGTGCCAAAAGGATCTGCGTCTGCGGGGCACACTCCAAATCAAAACAGTGCGCAAGATCTGTCCCCATGCAAGCCCACCTCGGAGAAAATACCCAGAATAATCATTGAAGATCTATGGATAGACGAATACAGAGATCACATGAGTAAGCATGCCCCGATCTGCAGATTCATGGGGTTTTGACTTAATGAAAAGGCTCTATGCTGGTGGGTAAACCAGAAATGGAAACCCAAAGGGGACTACAATCTTCAGCTGGGATCGAGAAGCTTTTTCACCATCATCTTCGCTCACAGGGACGACAGACATCTCATCTTCGAAGGAGGCCCGTACTTCTACAACTCTGTAGGATTATACATAACGTACTGGAGGCCAAACTTCACTCTAAAATAGGACGATTTAAAAAAAAGTTCCAGTATGGATTTTCCTTCACTCTTTTCCTGTGGATTAATGGAACAAGCGAATCTTGGAGGCCATAGGAAACCAGCTGGGAGTCTTCATCAAAGCCTTAGATCTCACATCACAAGGTAAGTGCACAGCCTATGCTAGAATCTATGTTTACTTGGATATTTCAGGACCCCTCCTAGGCCATATGGAGCTGATTCATAAAGGATTGCAATGGAAGCAAACCATTGATTACGAAAATATCCCATTCAGATGCCGAACATGCTGACAGCATGGACATCTCAGTCATGTCTACCCTACTAATCAACCATAGCCTCAGGCCCAATAGGAATAAGTGGCTACTCCAACACCTCGTTTCACCTCTGTCTAAAGAAATAACAAAGGGAAGAAAGGCAAAAAGCCTCCGAAACCCCCCACCAACACTACCCCCACTAATAATGCCTCCACCCAGCAAAACAGCTTTGAAGTTTTGAGCAATATTGACCCATCGGAGCACCCTTTAGTCTCTCAGGCCCCCACTGATCATGATCCAACAGTATCAAGTCAACCCTTGCCTAAAACCAACGCTCCAAGCACAATCTCTAATTCAATCCACGCCCAGGCATCACAACAAAAACCAGACTCCTCTCCCATCTAGAATAATACCAACCACACCTCACTGAAAACCCCTCAATGCAAAGAAATGCAACCAGACCAGCCCTCCACAGCCAATTCAAGCAATCCTCTGGAGGAGATCCTTGGCGATCTAGATCTTCAAAAGGTCAATGAGCAATGGTCCAAATTGGGAGTCGATGCCATTCCCCAAGAACACTTGGAGAAGATAGAAATGGCCTACTTACAGCTGGAATACATCAACCAGAATGCAGCCAAAAGGCAATGGGGAAATAGTAGCCAAACAGGCATTCAATCCAACATGGATCTGGATCAATACAAGCCACAAGGACCAGGCAGAAAAAGAGGGCGCAAATCCACAAGACAGCAAATACAAGAGCTAAGCAGACACCTAATCAATGAAGGAAAAATCAGGGCCTTGGTCCTATCGGCTCCAAAGATAGCTCAATGAAAATCACAACCTGGAACATCAGGGGGCTCAACGGCACCACCAAAAGAAGGATCCTGAAAAATCGCCTATTCTCGCAGCACCCAGACATCATACTTCTACAAGAATTCAAATGCTCTCCCAAGGGCACAAAAACACTCAAAAAACTCGTTTCCAATAGTCATCAATGGATAAGCATAGATGCAATCGGGCAAGCAGGAGGGTTAATCACGTTCTGGAACAAAAGAAAATTTTTCTTGCAGAATGCTCTGTCCACCAAGCACTCGTTATCAGTAATTTTCAACATGCCAGAATCAGGGCAATCGATCTGCATCACCAACGTATATGGACCCCAACGACTCTAGGAAAAGATGTAGATGCTGTTAGACCTGAACGAATTCAGACAACACCATGGAGCAAATCATTGGATTTTAGGTGGAGACTACAATATGATCACCAATCTAGCAGAGAAAAAGGGAGGCTTACGAAGATTGGATAAGGACTCGGAAGCATTCAACACCTTTATTGCTGAATCCAAACTCATTGACATCCCCACAGTCAACGGTCTGCATACCTGGAATAATAAGCAAGGAGGAAACAGGCAGATAGCATCAAGGCTCGATAGGTTCCTCATGACAGAATCCATTCTACTGCAAAATATCGAAATGGAGGCCAGCATTCTGCCTATTGGAGGATATGATCACTAGCTAGTGCAGATCCACTTCACCAATTTGGATAAGCCCCACAATAGACCATTCATATTCGAAGCCTTCTGGACAGAGCACCCATCATTCATGAAAAACATACAAAGCTGGTGGAATCAAGCCACTATAAGGAGCGACAATATCATGTACATATTCCAGCAGAACCTCAAAACAATAAAAACTAACCTCAAACGCTGGAACAAAAACACCTTTGGAGACATATTTCAAGCCAAAAAAGAACTCGAGGAAAAAATGGCGAACCTCCAGCAAACATTGATCAAAGAAGGGCCCAATGATGAAATAAAAGCTCAAGAATCAAATCTGCAAAGGCAATGGGAAGAACTATTAAAACAGGAAGAGATACTGTGGAGATAGAAATCGAGGGTGAAATTGTTAAAACAGGGAGAACGCAACACCAGTCTCTTTCACAAGTCAACCATCTAGCATAGAGCATTTAATCGCATCCTCTCCCTCAAAAATACTGATGGTGATCAAGTCTATTCAAGGGAGCATATAGGATCTGAACTCAACTCTTACTTCACCACTCTTCTCAGTGATCCCATCCAAGATAGAACCCAAGCCATCAATGAAATTATTGTTGCCATTCCCAGCTTAGTTACAAAGGAGCAAAACACCGTCCTTCTAAGAGAATTTACTGAACAAAACAGTCTTCACCATGGCCATGGACAAGGCTCCTGGACCAAATGGATTTACAATCGAATTTTTTAAAGCTTGCTGGTCCATCATTAAAGTTGACCTTCTCATCCTAGTAAGGAACTTTCACAGAACTAAGAAAGTGTTACCTGCCATCAATGCCACTTTCCTCACCTTAATTCCCAAATCAGACCAGGCTGACTCCCCCGAAAAGTTTCGCCCCATAGCCCTTTGCAATGTCCTTTATAAAATCCTCTCCAAACTGATGGCTAGCAGACTTAAATCCATCCTCCCCTCAATCATTTCTCAGGAACAAACTGGCTACGTCGAAGGCAGGCAGATCACTGACATCATAATCCTCACCCAGGAAGTGTTTCACTCTTTCAAAAAAAACAGGACTCCAGGTATGCTTATCCAGCTTGACCTGTCAAAGGCCTTTGATAGAATCAGCTGGCACTATATGAAAGCAATCCTCCAGGCTTTTGGATTTAGTCAACAATGGACAAATTGGATAATGGAACTGGTCTCAGGTGCTTTCTTTTCAATTCTGCTGAATGGAGGACCCCTTCAACCCTTCATTCCATCCAGAGGTATAAGACAAGGAGATCCCCTGTCTCCTTTTCTCTTCGTAATAATGGTAGAAGGGCCGGGAAGATATTTAGCCAAGGAAAAATAGCAGAATCAACTCAAAGGCATGAAATCGGTACACCAAGGACCCACAATAACGCATCAGCAATTTGTAGATGATACAATGCTCATGGGCATACCCATAGCGCAGGAAGCTCAAACCATCAACAAAGTGTTAAAGACTTTCTCGGAGGCCTCAGGTATGGAAATTAATCTAACCAAATCCAAACTATTTTTCTTCAACACATCCATTCCTGTGCAGATAAATCTTAGCAGAATTCTGAATATTCAAAAGAACTCCCTTCCAACCAAATACCTTGGTATACTACTCTCAGAATATGCCTACAAATCTGTCAATTGGGAAGCCCTCCTCAACAAAATGAGGGCCAGGCTAAGTAGCTGGACCCATCGGGCCCTAAACATGGCCAGCAGACTGATATTGGTCAAGTCTGTCCTCCAAACCATGCCAGCTTACATGTTCTCAGCACTTGCAGCCCCTAAGGTAGTTTACAAATCCATCTGAAGCATTCAATGATCCTTCCTATGGAATGGAGCCTCTAAGAAATCCAAATGGGCCCTCCTCAAATGGACAGACATCTGCAAACCAAAAATGGAGGGAGTTTTTGGCCTCAGAGACCCCGAGATATTAAGCAAGACTGTAGCAGCAAAAATCTGGTGGAGATGGGTAGAAAATCCTAACTCCCTCTAGGGCACCATGTGGAAAGCGAAGTATACAACCCAAATCAGGGACAAAGACCTCATTAGGCTTACAGGCACCACTCAAGGATCCCCCATCTGGAACAAAGCCTAGGAAAATAGACATATTGTTCAGCAGTAAAGCTTCTGGGAAGTGCACCAAGGCAACACAACCCTATTTTGGGAAGATGCCTGGCAACAGCTTCCACCCCTGGAACACCCAGACTGGAACACTCTTAAAGAAGCTATGCGTAAGGAAGGCAAGGTTATGGTAGCAGACTACTAGAAACCTGCAAGCGAGGCAACCACATGGAAAAAATGGCTATCCAGAGACCAATGGCACACCCAAGCAGGCCCAAGGAATGTAGGCCATCTTCTACAAGATTTGGAAAAAAGAAGAATCCTAAAATCCAACAAAGAGGACATCCTGAGATGGGGAAGAAACCCCAAAGGCACGGTCAACCTCAAAGAAGCATATCAGATCTTGGCTGCCTCCTTGGATCCGCAACCAGACCATAAATGGCAAACCCTTTGGAAGAGAGGAACATGGCCAAAAATCACACTATTCTCCTAGCTGGTCATGCATAACAAGGCACTCACATGGGACAATCTTCAGAAACGAGGCTTTGTAGGCCCTTCATGATGTATGCTCTGCGAGAATGGTCTGGAAACGCTCAATCACATACTCAATACCTGTCCCATGGCTTGCTCTTTGTGGGATGACATGGCCATGGTCTTCAGACAATCTGACAGAGACATAAACTCCATACAACTCTCACTAAGCAAGTGGAGATCTTCCATATCCTCCAATCCCTTGGTCAACAATGCCTGGAATTTAATTTCGGGAGCAATAGCTTGGATCCTGTGGAAAGAGACAAACGCAAGAATATTCAAAAACTCAGCAATGGCAGTAAACGTGTTGACAGGGAAAGTGCGACAACTTATCACAGATATGATCAATGCCATGGGAATACTGTAGATAGAGAGCAACACATCTCCGAATGATGCAAGAATTATACAGATCCTGAATCTTCAAACCACGACCAACCCTGCTGGAAGGAACCATGCCTCAACAGGAACAACGTAGGACAAATGGACTCTGCCCCCTTTTAACACATTCAAACTCAATTTCTACGGGGCATCAAAGTAAAACCTGGGAATGGCAGGCTATGGGGGAGTAGTAAGGGATCACACAGGCACAATTCATCTCATCTATCATGGAAATATCGGAGTGAACACCAATAACGCTGCAGAACTAATCGCTCTCATCCATGGCCTCACTCTGGCTGGTCGCTACAGACTTCTACCTCTGGTAGTGGAAGGCGACTCGGAGATCATAATAAGGCTGATAAGGAAACTCCAGATGGGCGTGCAGGTGCACAAAGTGACCCCAAGCTGGAGACTATCGGCAATACTGAAGGACCTCCAAGGCCAACTCTGCAACATGCAAGGGATCACATTCCAAGCAGTTCGCAGAAAAGAAAATAAACTGGCAGATGCCTTGGCAAATGCAGGGATTGATTCCAAGCTGGTAGAGTATCACAGCCTTTGGCAAGATCTGGTGGAGGGAAAACTCAAAGCAAATTGCAAAAAATTCCAGCAGTTGGATCTGCAAACATAGGCCTCAGCCACAAGGCACTTGATGGCTTCCGCCATAGAAAAGATATGTCAAACTCAGCCATTGCAGGATCGAAAATGAGCAGGACACGTCCAGGGGAGCACTTTGCCAACAGGCTCGGGCACTCACTATCTACGCCACATCCCTGCACACCCATCTCTTAAAACTCAAGCCACACCGAAGAATTGTTCGCTCATACTCTTCAGGCAGCGCAACATGCCCATTTCTGTGTTGACTTGACTTTCTGGGCACGCCAGATCACCTCGAGCTTTCCAGGAGAGATTCTATTGGCCAGCGCCATCCATCTTCAGCCAATACATCCATTGGATGCTATGCTAAGGAAATTCTGCAAAGCCAACTCAGGGAGGTCACATTGACTCCCGCGAAACTCTGTATTTTTTATCCAAAAAAAAATTAATGTAAATCTGCTTAACTTTTACAAAAAATAAAATAAAATACTCCTAAGTGCTATATCTTGATTTGGTATAATAATATTTTATTGTTTTACTAGATCTAGATCTATCCTAGCATTTTTTTTTATAAATAGAGAGGTTTTTCCTCACTCCCTACACATGACCATTTCATCATCATCATTACCATCTCAATCCTTTCACTTCCCATTTTGTGTTAAGATATTATTTTTATTTTTCCCACTTGCCAAGGACGACAGAGAAACCAGTCTACAATAGTGAAGGGAATATCAAAGGACCCTCCCATAGAGGAGGACTTACAGACCCTAAGTCTCACTAGTCTTGCTCCATCAGGTGTATTACTTTATTGTTAATAAAAAATTGGTCATTTCATTGTGTACATCTATGTAGTTTTTATCTTGCATTTTCAGATTATGTGATCATGTTTTGCAGGGTTTTATCTAACTAATTTTTTCATATCTGAATTTTTTAGCTAATTCTATGGCATATCTCTTATTTTTGTTGTTAGGGATATTTATCACTAGTAGATAAAGTGGATATTTTTGGTACATATTCCATAAATTTCCATACTAATAACAATTGTAAAAACAATATTTGGAAAGGATGCCTACATGATGGTTCAAGGAGAAATGGTATTGTTGAGGGGGCTTTAGATTCAAAATTTGTATAATTTGTTGGGAATCACTATTAGTAATGGGTGAAATAGATCCTTTGTTCCTGAAAGTGGAGCAGAAGAAGGAAAAAATCCAACAGCCTTTGGAGAAAATATTATGTTATGGCATCAAAGACTGGGAAATATTGGAGAGAAGGGCCTTTGAGTACTATATGATAATGTTATGGTAGAATGTATGTCTAACAGTTCTCTTGATTTTTATTTTGTGAAAATTATTTATATGGGCAGAAGAATCAGGTAAGATTCTACTCTAGTGTAATGACTATAGAGGGAATATTATAGCTTATGCAATGTGAAGTTTTTGGAGTTGTGTTGGTTCCATCACTAGGTAAATATAAATACTATTTCTCATTTATAGATGACTTATATAGGACTATATGGATTTATTTCCTCAGGAATAAATATAATATATTTGAAAAAATCAAATAGTTTAAGGATCTTGTGGAAAATTGGAGAAAGAATAAAATTAAGGTGTTGAGGATATATAATGGTGGAAAATTTTGTGGCAATGAATTCAAAGGATCTTGTAAAAAGTATGATACAGAAAGGTGGAATAATACTCCAAACACACTTAAAAAAAATGGAATTTCAAAAAGGATGAATGGGACAATGATGGAGAAATAAAGGAACATGCTGAGTGGTTTGAAGTTAGGATAGGAGTTATGGGAAAAAACAGCGAGAACTATGTGATACCTGGTAAATAGATCATCCTCATCGGCGTTGGATGAAAACACTCCACATGAGGTATGGACCAGGAAGAAACCCTCTCTTAAACTTATCAAGGTATTGGGAAATGATGCTTATGTATGTTTTCTAAAATAGAATAGGAGTAGAGTAGAAAATAATGTTGAAAAGTGTATCTTTTTTGGATATAAATATGGTATGAAAGGTTATAAGCTTTGGAAACAAGAAAATCAGAAGGTTGTGCTCAATAGAGATGTCATATTTATAGAAATCAAGAATATCAAATAGGAATTCCTAACAATGGATAATGAACCAGAAAATATAGAGTTTGAATTGAAGGATTATGAATCGCTCTATAGAAGAACATAAATGACAATATGAAAAACCATATGCTATGGCATTGAGGAGATCGATTTGGGAATGAAGGAATTATAAAGTGTATTCAGAAGATGGAAAACTCTAGAAATATGTCATGTTTGAAGAAATGGCATGCTTAGAAAAAAAATTATGCTTGGGATCTAGTGGATTTGTTAGATGGAATAAACCCCATTGGAAAAAAATGGGTATTTAAGAAGGAGCTGAATACAAATGGAAAAGTGGAGAAATTCAAAGCTCCTTTAGTAGTAAAATGTTACTCCTAGGTAGAAGGAATTAACTTTGATGTGACTTTTTTATCCCATCATGAAGTTAACTTCTAGTAGATTTATCTTATTTGTTGTCGTTGCTTTTGATTTTGAATTAAAATATATGGATGCAAAGAAAAAATTCCTACAGGGGTATCTAGAAGAATAAATCTACATGAATCAGCCAAAAGGTCGTTGTGAGGGGAAATAAAGAGCTAGTATATAGTCTGAAAAAAATCCTTAAAGGGGTTAAGGAAATCACCAAGGATGTGGTATAAAAAATTTGATACCTATATATTGGGACTTGCATTCACAAGGAGAAAAGTGGATCATTATGTATATTTTAAATTAGTTGGCGATCATCTTATTTATTTTGTCTTTTATGTGGATCATGTCATATTGATTGGAAATGACAGGGAAATCATCTAGGAAGTTAAAACTTGGTTGTCCTCTAAATTTAACATCAGAGATAATTTTGTTGCAAATTTATTTTTGGGAATTGAAATTACAAGGGATTGGGAAAATATGAATTTTTGGTTAAATTAGACAAATTATATTGAGATAATATTGCAAAGGTTTAACCTGCTAGAATGTAAGATAGTAAATTTGCATGTTCATGTAGATGTAAATTTATCCACACATCAGTGTCCCAAGGCACCAAAAGAGGAAGAGGACATGTAATATGTTCCATATGGTAGTTTGGTTGGAAGTTTAATGTATACAATGGTTTGTACTAGACAAAAAATTACATATGTAGTGGGAGTCCTTATCATCCTTGGACAAGCTCGAAAATTCTGCTGATAGTTGCCAAAAGTTATTAAAAACAAACACTACTGGAACTTCTGGTAAAAACCTGTAACTGCACAAAAATTGTAATACTACAAGAACTTCTGGTAATGCTCTATTTACTTTTCAAAAATGCACAACAAGATACTTGAAAAATTCTGTGCAGATTAAAACATTATGAAAATTGAGTTGTTCCAAAATATAACTAATAGGAAAAATGATACTTCATTGGGACATGATTTTACCTCTCTTCCATATGAGCTACAAATTCTGCAAGATTTTCTAAATCTATTTTATTGTCAATTGCTGATTGTGACCTTAGAGTCCTAGTGGTTATCTCTTTTTCAATGGTCATTTTCTCTTCTAAGCTCTTCTAGATTTTTCTTCTCTTAGAGGTTCTTGTTTGCTGGCTTGAGGGGGATTTACCCTTTTCTGTCTTCTTGAACCCACTAGATTCTGCAATTTAAGGAGTTACAGCCTGTAACCCTTTAGATTGCCTCTCAACATCTATAACTTCTATCGTCAAGCTCGAGTTATGTAGGGATTTGGATTTCAGCCTGAATTTGTTGCTAGATCTTTTATGTCTTTTCCTTCTGCTAACAACCTGTATTTTCCTATTGCTAACATCCTATCCCACATCCTTCAGAAGATCCTCATCTAATTTGGTGGGTTAATAAACCTTCTGAACCTTATGTTGAATTTTTTCTATCGGAACTTCCGGCAGCATTTGTTCTTTTGATTTTTTCTGCAGCTACACTCTTTCCTTTTTGTACTCTAGCATATACCTTGGGAAAAGGAGAAACATGAGGCACAATATTCATTAATTTGGGCTTGCTAATAGATTAACCTTCTCCTTTTTCCAAGTTCTATTCAACTTTGGTTGGGGGAGTCTTTTCCTTTCCCTTTTTGTCTTTAGCCTCCTTGTAGATATTAACCTTATTTTCTTTTCTTTTAGTCCTTTTACCAACTGATGAAGTAGTTGGTTTCTAAATTTTTCCCTTCCGCTCAGCAAGCTGAGAATGTTGATGTGAGGCTATAGCTTACTAAGCAGGAATGTTTTGTGTAGGTGTAGTTTGTCCTTCCCTATAAAATAGGGAATACTCCCAAGTCTGGTTTCTTCTTTTGAGTTCCTCGACAATCAGCACCTTCATAAGAGCTTGATGGTAGATGGTATAATCTGAAGCTGTTGCATGGGTTTGTATTAAAGTTGAAATCTTAGTCAATATTTTCAGTAGGAAGAAAGGTAGGTTGAGAGTCTTCATACCTGCAAGGTGAAAAAAAAACCTCATGTGCTATAGAAATACAATAGTATACCTCCTCTCACAAGTAATATAGACCTTAATGAACTTGAATGTTTAAGCCCATTCATCCTTGAGATAACTACTAGGAGTCCATTTATCCCATTTGTGGTCTCTCTATTCATCCTTGATGAAGTTGTTCAAGTCTCCTGTAGTAATAACTTGGTTTTTGAACCATTTCTCTCCTTCATGTGGGAGGTGGAAAGCTTCAACAATGGATTCTATTGGTACCTGCAGTTTGAGGACATAAACATTTTATTCATGTCCATCAAATGAGAGGGAAAAATCCTTGGATACTCCTAGATGAGAGCTTCCTAACCTTGAGAAAAATGGGTACCACCAAGCCTGTACAAGAAACCTCCTCACATTCGATTTGACATCTATTAAGTTAGCCCCTTGAAGTTCAATATGCCTAAGTTTTCCTCCTTATTTAGGCATCTGAGCAATAATGAAGGATGTCTGCTAGATCAGATAGGTGAAAATATGTTTTATCACCTATCTGATCTAGCAGACATCCTTCATTAGAGTTAAAACATATTTTCTGATAGGGTTAAAACATACTCTACAGGAATTTCTAGGAGCATTGTAAAAAAATTTGAAATTTACAATTTTTATCCTAAAAATAAAAAGATTTAGAACACACTCATGACTAAGCATAGAACTGTGCTAACAGGAAGTATTCCTTGAATTTCTATAAGAAGAATTTTTTTTGGGTTTTTCCCCTATGGAGGGGTTTTTCCTTGTCCTCGAGCTTATTTCTAGTGTTCTTGTTTGCATTGTGATCTTCTTTATTGGAATTTTCTTGATGATGAACACAAAATAATAATAATGATGATGAAATGACATTATATCACAAGAATTTTCAATATAACAAGAGAAAAAATTATAAAAGAAACCCTAATTTTTTTCCCTAGTTTTTCTCAACATCTATGGTCTTGGAAGGTTTGCAATGTAGAAATAAAAAATTTCCTTAAATCAGATGCAACACAAAACTAAATCACGCACCCGGTAGGAAAGTTCATGGTGGGATAAAGTTGAGTAGTACTTCGATGATTTTTTTTCGCGTATATGACTCCAACCATAGTTACTCTTTCAAATCCATATATGTGAATGAAAGTACCTAAAAAAAAAGGAAGGAGGAAAAGTTGGATGTGATAAATAATTAATAAAATAGAAGAAAAATCATACCCATTCCTTATGTCAAATTAATAAAGTAAGAGTTTCTCCTAATTCCCTACATGAAAAATGACAGTTTATGGTCTTTCACTCAAATAAAAACAAAATTTCTAAAGAAAGACAAATACTACATGATTTTTTTTCATGGAAAAGTTTTTCATTTCTTATAAAAATTTATGTAACTCCCACTCACCCAAGACATATAAGACAAATATCAAACAATTTTTTTTGTCTCGCCTAAACCCTTACCATTTTGAGCTACTTTCTTCAGATAGTTATTCCACTTCAACATATGAATTGAAACTAGTTTTCCTACACATATTCATGAGAGCAATGAGGAAAATTTAGATTAAATTTGACCAAATATTAAATTTAATTGCATTTTTAAATAATAATTAAAAATACTTGCATGCATGAATACCTGAATGAGCTCCTCTTTGTTTTGAGAATAAATTGTTGGAGTAGTTTAATCTTGGAGCAAACCTCCCCCCACTTTACGAAGCAACAATGAAGTCAACATTGACTTTGTTGTTTCTCTATTGGATTGAGGGTGTTTTGCTCCAGTATTATCCAAATCCTAATTTATCCTCTATTGAACAGGGCCAACGACGTGAAAGTGGAAGATCTCATGCCCCCCACTCACATCACTCTCAATTCCCTAGTACTTAATCTATCTACTATATAGGAAATAGTTGAAAAAAATACATTAAGATACATAAAAAAACAAAAATAAATCATTCATTCATTCGTAAATCCAAAAAATATTTCATCTCAATAAATTTTATCATAAAAATATATGTTTACATATATGAAACAACATCATGTACATAAATAGAATTATTGAAATTATTCATTAACATATAGCATTTGTTTGTTCATTCATTAATTATAAACACAAAATACTTTATCTCAAAAAAGGTTATCATCAAAAATATGTTTTCATAATATGTTACATGATGTTTCTAATGGTTTCATACTCATGACGTTGTCGAGGTTGTCGCAAGAGGGGTGGATCATCAACTGTAACAAAAAAGAAATGTCAAATTGATATTTTTTGTTATTTTTCACTAATAAAAATAAAATTATAGTTTTATTTACCTCATGCAATATTCGACACTATAATTTAAAAAAGGAAACAATTACCACAATATCAAAACATAAAAGTGCAATTTTGTAGATAATTCTCATACAGAGTGTCGATATTGGTCAAGACAACCAATATTGCCTCCCATATTCACTAGTTGCATGTATGGCATCTATGCAAGAGTATATTTCAATTCATAGATGCCACAAACACTACTGGTGAAGACGGGAGGAAATATTAGTTGTCTTGATTGATATTGATGATTTGTTTGAGAAGTATCTGCAAAATTTTGAAATTGTGGTAATTGTTTCCTTTTTAAAAGTTTTTAAGATTAGTTTAGGTTTTGTTAACATTTGTCATTTTGTTTTTAAACATGAATCACTAATGCCAATTGTGGAGATGCTACAATGGTTGAATGATGTATTTTCCAAGAAGAGGACAACAAAGGAAATATGGAGATTCTAATATGGAAAATATGAAACAAAATCGTTCTAATATGGAGATTCTAATATAGACAATCTAAATACCTAAATGAGCTCCTCTTGGTTTTGAGAATAAATTTTTGTAGTTTAATATTGGTTGAGCAAATATACCTCCACTCAACGAAGAAACAATGAATTCAACATTGGCTTTGTTGTTGCTATGTTGGATTGAGGGTGTTTTTCTCCAAGATTATCCAAATCCTAATTTATTATCTACTGAACAGGGCCAACCATGTGAAGGTGTAAGTTCTCATGCAACCCCCTCACCCCCACTCCTCTGACATCACTGTCAATTCCACAATACCCAGTCTATCTACTATATAGGAAATAGTTGAAAGAAAGACATTAAGATACATAAAAAAAAAATATCAAACGTTCATTCATTCATTCATAAATCCATAAAATATTTCATCTCAATAAATTTTATCATAAAAAATATGTTTATATAATATGAAATGACGTCATGTAGATTAAGAGACATATAGAAGTTTTTCATTAACGTATAACATTCATTAATTCATTCATTCATTAATCATAGATACAAAATACTTGGGGTTTAGGGGAATAAATAATATGGTTTTGTATAAAATATTTAGGTAAGAGTGTAGCCGATGATGTTTTTAGATGCTTAAAATGAGAAATTTAATAGCATTGGAAAATTAATAATTTCACATTTATCCTTCAATAGATTAGGTCTCATCCAATCGGTATGCATGAGCATTGTTTTTGAAACTAGGAATTTGAATTGTTGCACCATTTCAAAAATCTAGAAACAAATACAGATCACGATTAAAGAATGAAATTCACTTACTGAATAGGGTATCCTAATTAAGCTTGAAAACGAATTGTTAAAATATCAGACCTAGTTCGAAAACTATAGTCACCGTACTTCAATAGGAAAAAGTGGCCTTGCACATACATATCTAAGATCAGAAGTATCAAGAGGACTATGGAAGCTTAGAACTATGTTTGAAAATATATCTTAATGATTAATATTGGATAAATATTGGCATAAGTGTACGTATGTGTGTTATGAGCATGAAACTTCTAATATATATCAAACTAAGAAAATATAAAATATGAATAACCTACAGGAGCTGATACATATGACACAATGTTTCCAATATCTTCTGAATAGGGATTGAGGATAATAAAATGCCTTCATTAAACGTATACTAATTAACCTAGACTTAGTGTACCACTTGAAGCAAGAGAGTCGTGCAAATAGTGGAAGGCTACAAGTCTTATAAATTGCCAAAATTTGAATAGAACCTTATAGAAATGTTATGACATTCAATTATTATTGGATAAAGCATGAGATGGGTTGATACACCATCCCACGAAGAATCAAGATTAGTCTCAATATAGACTAGTAAACACTATTGAAATGGTTGCTATATTAATTTCTACTATATTTATTGTAACTAATCTATATATTAGTTGCATTTTCTAATCTATATTAGTCTAAAAAAATTCTAACATATATTAGTTGTCAATTCACAATCGTTTGTGATTATGATGAAAATTTAAGTACACTTGAGTGTAATGGAAATGATGGGATGTATGAATTGTCCTCCACACATTTTCCAACAATTATTATAACCTTGAATGGGATAGCACTGGTTTGTCATCACCATCTCAAAATGATCTGGCAAATGAAAATTTACCATGTATTTAATCATCATTTCACAGTATCTCATAGATGGCTCCTTCTATATATTATATTCATGAACTTATGGAAGACCGTCCCCTCCACCTAGCCAATTATTGATTGTGAGAATAGGTGAACAAAGTACAATTTATAAGTAGGGGATATTGTCAACAAAGATCTGTCAATTTTCCTTTATTCACTTGTTGTCACACTAAATAATAGGATAGGTAGAGAGGATGGCCTTCCATAAATTAATTCATATAATCTATAGAAAGGGTCATCCATGAGATAACGTGAAGCGATGGTGACAGACATGGTAAGTTTTCATCTATCAGGTCATTTTGAGATGATGATGGCATACCAATGTTAACCTATTCAAGGGTATTATAATATTTTATAGGAAATTTGGGGATGATAATTCATACATCCCACCATGGAAATTACACACATATGTACTTAAATTTTCATCATAAACACATTTTTTTGTGATTAGGAAACGAAGCAGGAGTAGCTAACGCCTAAATTAGGAGTCTAGTAGTGTGTGGTGGAGTGGGATAAGTATACAAATTAGTAGATTGTTGACTTATCATGGGAAAATATTGTGTAAAGGATTAGTTTAACTTGGGAATATTATTATAGGCTCTTGGAGTTAATAACATATTTAATTGACGTATACCACGAATTTATCGAATATATGGTATTCTAAACCCTCCTTGTATCACAAAAAAGTATGTTTACACAATATGAAAAAAAACCGTTCTAATTTTTTTAATGGAAAAATCACAAATTTTTATTAATATAGTCTAAAGTCTGTGTGAACACACCATTAGGCATTCAAACTCTTAGTAAAAAATGTGGTACTAAAAAAAGGGCTCTAAATAAACAATTTCAGTCATTTTTTATCATCTTTCTTTCTCCTTTTTAACATGTAATTAGCTAGGATGTCTTGATCTTGGCCCCCTTTAATTTTTGTGGTCTATGGTGTAATATGTATTGATACTGACCTATTCATATGACTATGCTACTGCAAGTGGGGTTGAGCATCAACTTCAATAAGAAATAAATGTTAAATTCATATTTATAGTTATTATTATTACAAATTTTTTATTAATAAAAAGAGTAGTATAAATTTCTTTACCTGCATCGGTAATGGAGGGAAATGGAATACCTTATGATGCAGCCATATGTTCCTCCTCTTCTCTAGCCACATCATGTACATGCTCTGTTGTAGAAACAATAAAGGTTATAATTAAAAAAACATTTTAATTTAAATATTTCTAATTGTGTTCCATACTACAATTTTCTTATAGCACATGAAATACCTCAAGTGTTGAGTTAAACATCAGTCTCAAGATCAGGAACTCCATTATCAGTAGGCTCATGTGTTGTATGTACATTTAATCAAGCACATTAATTTATGGCAAAAAATAATAACTCGTAGATTGTACAAGTAATTATTTATTAATTCTATCATTTTCTTTTATTTGCGTGAGTATTATGCTTGATGTTGGAAGAATATGAAGATGTCAAGCTTGTCCTCTATTTAACAACGACTTGATAGTCGTACTTGAAAGTAAGCTTTAGGTATTCCTCCGTGTGAGCCTCTTTGAATTGTATCCCCTACAATTTTTCATTAGAACATGAATTTATCTTCTTCTATGATACTAAATTAAAATTGTTAACAATTTATAATTTGGATGCAAATTATTTTTTTATATACTTAAAATTTATGTCGCCAGTTTCGAGTAACCACCCAGGCCAAGACGATGCTTCCCATGTTTTGATATTCTAGCATGTGTGGGTTTGGAAGTATTTGGTAGCCTATATTTAAAACATTGAAAAACTTAATTAGATTTGTTAATGATGACAAAGCATCATAATTACATTATTAAATGTGCCTCATACCTTCCTGGTTTGGTTGCAGTATTCCCCACTTTTCTAAGTGCCTTCTCATGTGCATATTCCATGATAAATCTCCACTCCATCTCTGGAATCGATGGAGGGTTCTCATTCGACCTAGACATTTCCAATTCGGACCTTTACTGGTCCCATAAATATTTTAATTGTAGGTTTTCCTTGTAGGTAACTCCAGATTTTTTGAAGCCATTGTCACCGAATATGGGAATTGTCTTGTTAATAAGTTCATCATTTAACTTGGAACTTTGGGATTTCGAGTTTGTGCAAATGGTTGAACCAAATAATTCCAAGGTTATGCCATATAAATTCCCATAAAATACATAATTTCCTACAAAATTATATTATCATTAGTTTAAAATAATCACATACTATACGTTAATTTAATTTAGGTTGTACTTAATATTTAAAACACTTCTTAAATACTTCAAAGTTTCTATATTTTCATAGGGACATTGTCATCATCTACCAAAAACACAATCGGTAGTGATCCCATGCTAGTAACATAGAAATATCCAGGAAATCTCATTTCAATTTGTGTAATTGTATCATGTTTTGCATCCATAACATCATGTGTAGATACTAATATATGTTGTTCAAGGGGTGCAGATCCTGTTGTGGGTGGTTATGTGGTTGTACTGATCTCAATAACCAATGACTCACTCACAGGTGGAGCATCAGCACTGCTACCAACATCACCCGGAACCATAGTCATAGCATGAGGATCGAACTCTGCCAAAAACTTCTGTAAAATAAATATTTTTTTATAAATTATGAGATAACTAAATCATAGAAAAATAATTGGGATAATTAAATGAGTTGCTCACCCCATACCGATGAAATTTTTGTAGCAAGGTTTTTATTTCATTTGTCTGAGGATCAATCAGAACTAAAGAACTAGGTTTCTTGGTTGCTTTGAATTTAAGCTTCCTTATTGCTTGCATTGGGTCGACAGACATAAAAAATGCATCATCGGTAACCTCTTCCTCATGAGCATCTGTGGAATTATCTAAGGTTGGTTCTTTCCCCTTGTCACAATTTTTATCAAATAAGTGTAATTTTCAATTCATCCACAATTAATCATCGTTATATTAATAAGAAAACCACTATTTAAATATGTCTAAATTTATATACAAACGTCACATAGTAAATGAAAATCATAACATATAATAAAAATTTCTTACAATTTGGGTAAAATTGAATACATACCACTCCCATAATAGTATTATTTGTATTTATTCTATTCAATTGTAATCAATGAGAAACTCTTCCCCTAGAACTATTGATGTAATGACACATATGAATACACAATTTCCTTCACATCCCTCAAATATGCAATTGGGTTGTTTATTTTTTGTGACGAGATGTGTACTATTTAAAAACCCTGCAATATTCCCTACTTCTTTTGGCCTTCCATCAATATACATAATTGCACATTTATTTTCATCATTGTCTTTTAGTTATATATAATTTGTGGCCACTCCATATCTTCACATAATTTTGGTATATTAGACTAGTGGTACTCAATCATTGTAGTTGTAACAGGGTCCTACATACTCCATCACTTCAACTAATCCTTTGTAACATACATTTATGCTATTCATGGAAAATATCCCCAAACTATGTAATGATGATGGGGCAAGGTGGTATATCCTTTCATTGACAGAAAAATCAGTGTTCATTTTAAGAAGATCCGTGGGTTCCCATTGTTTCACTATATGTTTGTACCTCAAGTAAGCCTCGATGTCATCTATGCTCTCATTATCATAAGAAAATGACCCCCCTTTAGCAAGAAAATATTTTATGTGTCTATGGAATTTTATTCTAATATTTTCACCTCTAGTTGATCTCCACCTGCTAGACGATGTAGCAGATGCTTCGTCAATTTATTCTATCATACTCAAACTTTCATCACTTGACAAAGATAGATATGAAAAATACTTGTTTGGTTTAACATCCTATAACACTCCATCAAATGAGAGGAATTGTTAGTGAGTGTCATAAGGGATTTTGAGAAGAATCATGATGAAACTACAAGAACATTATATTATTACAAGTGGGTTATAAGTAAGTTCTTTGTGTTTAAAATATTCAAGTAATATTTAAAAACTTGAGAGCTTGAAAAAATATTCATCCTAACCAATGAGATCACTCAATAACTTGAGAAATCAACATAATTTTATATAATTTGATCTTCCATTACAAAAAATTACCCACATACTTCGATATGTTCAAGAATGTAACTGGTTTCTATGGAATAAAAGGTAATATTTTTCCCCCCGATCGGGGTGAACACTTGCCATCATGACAAGGGAAGGCTGAAACGTGGCAAGCGCTTCCGTAAACATCACTCAAGATCATTTAAATGACCTGTCAGAATAGCGAGGTGGATGGTGCGACCGCCGGCAAAGGTTTGATGGCGCATGATGGCCAGGGTGGCTGTCAGACAACCGGAATGGCAAGAGAAAACTTGGTAAGTTTATTAAACCCGCCCCTTCATTCTAGCATGCATTATCCCTGGCATGCGAAAGATTGGAGGCATCGAAGGCAAAATACAGCTCTGCAACCTGGATATCGCGTGAATTTGTCCGGGTATGTTTTGATAATAACCTTAAAGCTTCTGATATTAAATGCGGCAGATATGGTTTGTAGTGAAGAAGATAGTTTAGGATTTCTGTCGTTGTTGTTGTTTGGCAAATATCTGGAGCCTGAACTGAATCAGGTCCCTCCCTGCTTCCGTGATCCTTGTTATTTCCAAGTCCTGATACTATTTGCGGCTGATGCACTCTATAGTGATGGGGATAGTTTAGCTTTCAGTTTGTTTCTGTTCCTTCTGTCGTTTGTTAATTGCTGGGAAGCAGAATGGAATCTGGTCACCCCTTCCCTCTGCGACCATGGCAACTCCCAAGCACCTGAAACAAATTCTGTGCGAAGGTATGGGAGTAAAACCCCCAATTATCTGTGTAATCCCTGTGGTAGCCAGGTTCGTATAGGGCGTCAAACTTTAAATAGGAAAAGTTGGCTTAGGTTTCTCAGTCATAGTCCTGCCCACAACTCCTTAATTGGCGACAAACTCAGTCATAAACTGTTACCTTCTTATCTGGCTGCAGCAAAAATAATCCATTTTTCTTTTTACCTGCAAGATAACCCCCACAGTCAAACCATTGATATCAAGTGCAGGAAGTTGGTCGAGCTTCCGTTTCGACGAAGGTCTGAAGGCACCACGAGGTGCATGCTGTGTTTTAAAACATTTTCTCATTTTGTTTCTTCATGCATGCCAGTGTTAGTTAAAACCTCACCTCCAGCAATGGGAAAGCGCCACTATAGGGCAGCGAATAAGGGAAAGCAACCTGATCAGCCAGATCCAGTACCAAAGAAAAGGGGGCGGAAAACGTATCTGGAACACCTGGAAGAATTGGCAGTTAAATATGTCATGAGTAACCCCTCGGCATCCAGAAATGAAATTCGTGGTTGGGAACAGGAAATCCACCAGGAACCAGAGGAAACTGAGACAGAGGCAGAAATACTGGATTTTATAACTGATCCAGGGCATACAAGAGGCAGGCTTACTTTGTTTAACCAAACAGTCCATACATATTGGATTGTAAAATGCCTGCTAGCAAAAGCAATCCAAAGTAATCACCCAGTCCAAGTAAAGAAAGAAGCAATGCAACCAGACCAACGCACCCAGGCTCTACTCTTGGAGATTCAGGACAACCAGCAGCATCTAAAGATCACTCAATACCAAACTGCAGATAGGGTTAGCAGATTAGATGAAAAAGTGGGGCGTATGGAGAATACTCTTCAGAAAATTCTTCAACAATTGAACCAAGTAGAAATGCCAGGGTCTAATGTCAAAGACCCTGCCCCTGTCTCATCATCTGAGGTTTAAATGATGTCTGATTTCAAGGTCTTTTGTTAATTTTGAATTTTAAAGTACTGTTATGTTTGTAAATATTAAAGTAGAAACTCAGGTAGTACAAGAAAGTCATAGATGTAAGAGAAAATTCCAATTTTGGGATGCAAACCATGTTTTTAGAAGGCCAATAAACCTGGTTTCCCTCCTGGGCAGGTTGAGGCCAAGAACGACTTTATATTTTGTAACCTGTCTTAAAATATAAATAGAAATGGCATGGACACACCAAACTTACAAAAAAAAAAAAAGGTAATATTTTTGGATGTCGAGGTTGTTGATATTTGTAGCTTGGGAGGTACTCCAAACCCTAGGATATAGGGTTTCAGAGGAATTATCACACATAAGTGACTTGTGGGAAAAGAAACCAAGCCCTTGGTATTTTCACCCAAGTAGTTGGGTGTGCAACCACAAGGAATTTCAATGATTTGGCACATGGAGGTGTTAGAGGAATTTGAGGGGAACTAGAAGCAACAAAAATGATCAAAATCTAAGTTGTCTATGATTAGATTTTCATTTTTCTATATCGTTTTTGGGTTTGCACATGATTTTTTGAAGTCATATTGTGTAATTTTATGAGTTTCCAAGCCCAAAAAAATATATTAAATGAATCCCTTTATAATTTTATAAATTAGATTGAGGAGAAGCCTCATTGTCACCAACCCAAGTGAAATTCATCATAAGTGGAGAGTATCTAAAGTAGTCGTAGCCTAAAGGAGTATTTTCAAGCATAGGAGGAAATGTTGGGTTTGCTTTGCCTCTATTTCAAATTTCTTCTCCCAATCCTGATATCTCTCTTTGGAAAGATCTTCTATAGGATAAATATAGACACATAGAAGTACATTGTTTAGGCCTTTCTGATGCAATCATGGTAAATAAAACTCAACACAAATTTTCTTTCCACTACGAGTAGGTGTTGCAACTAAAACATTATCATATGATTTATAAAGCACTACAAATACCTAATTTTGAATAGGATTAAAGTGTCTAAACTATTTATATAGTACTTCATATGAAGGATTTCTTAATGTAGACACAAAAAGTGGATGTAAGTCTAGCAACTCAATTGGTGGGTATTTCTCTGGAAAAATAATATGTCTAAATGAAATTAGTAGTATTGTCCATGACCCCAACCACTCATCACATTGAACATGAATAAATTACTGGGGAGGAAGAGTCTCATGGTCTTTATGAATGTAATTAGTGTCAGTCCTCATAATTGTATTTGTGAAAAGAAATAAAGAAAAAAATGATTGTAAAATAAACTTGACTTATTAACACATGGGTTTCATACTTGGGTCATTGGTCAATAGGTCAAAGCCTCCATTGTAGGCCTATAGGATTATATATTGAGTCATTATCATCATTATTGTATGATAGAACCTTCTTGGGATATTTTTGTCAAGAAATAAAATTATTTTCCCCTCCTCCACTAAGTCAGCTTCCTAAGCCTTCAATTCAACCATATGTTGAAGATTTGAGCCACTATAAATACAAAAGTGAAGCATATCCTATGCCTAGAATATAAGTAAGCCAAGCGAAGGATTGAAGCTAGTAATCTTTTATCAAAAGGTGTAAATTTTTCTAGAGTATTATGTAGCTGAAAAATATAGGAGACCAAAAACAACAGGAAAGATGAAAAAAATTGAAACTCTAATATTTATGCTTATTAGTTTCATTTAGCTATGCAAGGTTTACTTTGTGGAGTAAATGAGGTCACTTATCTTGGTTTAGATCCCTAGTTGTCTCAAACTAATCTTAATCTACTAGTGGAAGAGTTTGATTAGGTTTTCCCCTTGTTAGGGGCTTTTCCTTGGCTAAGTGCCTACATATTGTGCCCTCTTTTGTTTGTGATCTTCATTGATTGGAATTAGTCTTGATGATAAGAATGAGATAAATTAAAAGGAATAACTAATAAGTAAATATCACAAGATTTATGGAATGTATAGTAAAGGAACATCAAATACAAGGAACCAAAATGGTGTGATTACTCCCTCAAGATGAAATATTAAAATTTTAGGCAAATGATGAAAATAATATCTTGGAATTCAAGGGAATTATGTAGTTCTAGAAATATCACATCAATTAGGGATTGGATCAAAGAATAAAAGGCCAACTCCTCCTACTTTAGGAGACCAAATTGGAATACTATGAAGTTTTTCATAAATATAATAGCATTTTTCATCTCAATTATGGTTTGGAAATAAGTTATAGGGGTTTATATATGGGAATTTATACCATTTGGAATTCTTATCTTTTAAATTTAAATCAAATTAGGTTTTTTCATCATTGATAAGTGAAAAGTCTTTCTCATCTCTCATTTAACACTATTGCATTGTAGTTAATATTTATGTACCTTTAATTTATCATGAGAAAGTAGAATGTTGGAAATTCATAATGGAGCAAAGGGATTAAGATTTAGTTAAAATTAAATTGTAGCAAGAGAATTTAACACCATGCTTCATCACTATGAGTAAAGTGAGGGGAGGTGGGGGTTGTTTGGGATCCAATCATATAGGGAATGGAGAACCCCATTTCATTGCTTGAGTTAGTGAATATCTTGGTCGAAAAAGGGAAACTTACATGGACCAATATATGTCTCAGTCCTAGACACATTAAGCTAGATAAATTGTTGGTACATAGTACCTTCACCAGGGAAAATTTTAGGGGCTAATATTTGCAGGTGCGTTAATTTTCCATGTTAAAAAAAAAAATGATTCGTCAGTTTCAATTTTTTTGAAAATTGATTCGCCCAAATTTTATAGTATAAATTATTTTTCCCTAAAAATCACCAAACTTTTACATATACTAATATAAAATAATTATAAACCTAAATATTTTTACAAAAATATCATTAAAAATTTACAATTTACATATTGGGGACTAGTAATATTCGCCAAGGTTTCGAAACATTAAGATAAACTTCCATCCTTAAAATTTTCCTTGACCTTCACAAAAAGTAACATCTCTTTGTCTTCTCAAATTATATCTTATGTTAGATTATATCACCAAAACATCACCTTTTATATGATTAAACAAGATGATTATGGCCCTCATTTTTTTCATTTCAATAATTTTTTTCTCTAAGACCCCTCCTTCACCTTGTTTCTTGAGTTTGGAGAAAGTGGGTGGTTTGTTTATTGGTGCACATGTGGGAACAAAATATTAAAAATATGAAGCTCACTCTAAAGGTTGGGATGAGGGTTTGATATCAATTAACGAGTAAAGATATCAACTCCTCAAATATAAACTATGGGGAACTCAAAGGCTCATGGAGTAGAAATAAGTCACTCCTTCTTTAATGATTGAAGAAAAAGAAACCTTCTAATGCAAAAAATATATAACGAGGGAAGAAGAATAAAAATGAAGGTAAAATTCTGAGGGTTTGTGGCTCTAATTAAGGGGTATAAACACTATTTTTTTTCACAAAAAAGCTAAAGTACAACCCTAGTGTAACAATGCAAGGAAATAACCACCAATGAAGGAGAGACGCTAAGTCCAAATGAAAAAATAAAAGAAGTAGCACATAACCCCTATGCCACTCTATATATTGAAATTAGGATCCAAGATATATTGACTACAAGTATTATGTAAGAAAATAATCCATGTATTATAAGAAACAAATACAATGCTTGTCTAATGTAGGTTATATTGGAAGAGTCAATCTTCGATGCAATAAATCATTTTTAACTTGATAAGGTATCAAGTATAAATGAATTCAACATTAATTTTTGCAACTATTTTTGGAATATTGTTAAGTTTGAATTGGGGTGGATGGTGTGAATTTTTCAATATGTTCATCATTCCTTACACTCGAGAGGAGGTAAAAATAAATATTTCTTAAGTATAGTCCCAAAAGATGTAATTACATCATCCTTTGTACAATCAAGATGATATCATAGTGTAATGTGTCTTATAATATTGTGTCTAAAATCATTGCCAATTTATCAAAAAGTATAATCCCTAATATTATCTTAGAAAACTGAGCTAGTTTTGTGATGAAAATACAAATTGTCACAAAATATCATCCTTATACATGAAGTTATCCCCTTTAGTAGAAACAATGAGGAAAAGTGGGTGATCCTTAAGTTGAATATGGAAAATGTCTTTAATTGTGTCAAGCATAGCTTCATGTTTAGATTCCTTTACAAATTTGGGTTTAATCGAGGATTCATTGCTTGGATCTCCACATGTATCAACATTTTCTTTTTTTATCCTTTATGCAATGGGTTCTATATGTTTTTTTTTTTTGTTAGGACTTTGTTAGGTTTAACCCTTATCAACATTCATGTATATCATCATGGTAGAATCCATTAGCTAGAAATTGAATAAATTGTGTTGGTAGCTTATTTCAAGTAGGTATGAATTGTGGAATAAAGTCATTCATAGGAAGAATCTAGGTTGATGATGTTATTACCTTGATCACGTCATAGAAGTTAGAAAATTCTCACGAGTCTAGAGGATTATCAATGTTGTTTTCCCTCCTTAATCTTAACTAACTTTGTTTCCAATAAATAATGAGCATATCGACATTTGGCATGATAGTATCATGGGGAGGCCTCCTTAATCTCAACATTAAAACCTTGTTACCCTTTAAAATTTGTGGAACAACATGGGTCATAATATATTTTGTTTCTCTTTACAAATCTAAAGAATAAATACTGAGATTTCAAATTCTGTCATCTGATCTGTTTTTTGCAGGTGGATCCGAGCCATATTTTAAAAAATTGAATTATTTTTTAGTCATTTCCTCCTTCACACAAATGGCTAGGGTTTGAAGATTCAACTTTTGTTCTATATGATATTCTATTGAGACCCATCTAATATTTTCTTTGGATTTTGGGCCTGATATTGAATCGAAATATATTTTGAGGAGGACCATTAACCACAAATTATTCTCTACATGTCATGGAAAATTTTAGGGGCTAATATTCGGTGGGCTAATATTCCATCATTTTTCCAAAAGAAAGATTCACCAATTTACATTTTTCTAAAAATGAATTCGCCTAAATTTTATAGTATAAGATTGTTTTAACTTAAAAATTGCCAATATTATGTATTGTCTAATATAAAATAATTAGCAATTCAAAATTTTGTACAAAATTATCATCAAGCATTTTAAAATTTGGATATTAGGGACTAGTAAGATTTGCCAAGGTTGCTAAATTTTAAGATAAACCTCCATCCTTAAAATTTCCCATGCTAAATACCCATCATAACCTATAATATGGGATCTAATTGCATATCATATGGCTTTAATACCTACATTATTCCAATTTTCAAGTGGGATATTGGGAAAATTTACCCAAATCAAAACATTATATGATTTATATGTATCCACACATCAAAAAAAGGGTGCCATAATATAAGCCCAAGAAAACAATGATTCATTTATCATGTTTGGGCCAATATCTTCCATGCTCCCTCCTCATACCAAAGGATAAAACCATTCCGTCCTCTCAACATGAAATGACTAATGAAATTATATATGAGAAAAGGAAACCAAAATTATTGCATAAACAAAGAAAAGTGGCCTATATTAACACATCAATTGAAGAGATTACTAACTAATGTTTTGTTGAGAAATTTGTTAACTTGATAAAGAGAAATGTATAATTTTTCATCCACAACTTAATTTATTGCCATTTCTTTTTATTTTTCAAAGAAAATATTTAGGTGGTAAGTCCATTAAATGGATGTTTTTTTGAAGACATGGATAGAATTTATATGGATCAACCGTAGTGTTTTATTACCAAAGGTCAAAAAGCATAGGTTTGAAAGTTAGTGAAAACATTATATGGATTAAAGTAAGACCCCAAACATGGTATAGTAAATTTAATCAATGCCTTAGGTACACAAATTTGAAAATGAGTAATTCAAATCGATGCTTCTACATTAAATAAAAAAATATGAAATAAATACCAAATCTATGCAAATATTTAAAAATAAAGAAAAAAATTCCATTATAATTTATCTTACAAAAACATATAAATGAAATCACATGGTGATCCTGGTCGGAAAATAGAGCTATCAATGAAACATTAGGGTTTTCATCCTCTGTAGATAAAACCCATATGTGGTTATTATTGAATACAATTTTTTCACAAGTATAGAAGGAGATAGTTTGTCACAAGTATAGAAGGAGCGCCATGGTTTAGGGTTGATGACTACAATCCTCTCCATGGAAACATTTATGTGTCAGCCTTGTTCTTGCCTGTGAAGATTTGGTTTCCTCTCCCTTCTCTAAGCCTAGTTTTAGCTCTATAGAACACCCCTCCAAACAAGACCAATGGAAAATCATACATGCAAGGGAGTATTTAATGTTTATATTCTCCAAACCCTGGATATATCCTGAATCCAACTCTGTTTTAACCAAACACTAACAATCCAAGACTATTGTATATTGGTGCTAGAAATTATATATGACATATATTCATTATACCATTGTGTGTAGGAAATGCATTTGAGTATGCATCTTCATCTCGTGCCTCATATTTATCTTAAGGAGGTTAAATAAAATTGTTACATCATAATGCCTAGAAAACCTATATCAAAAGCCTAAAATTTTCTGTAGAAGTTATGGTTATTTTCCAAGAATCATGAATTGTGGTTTTTAATGTCTACATAGGACTAGATATTCATGTGAAATATTTTCAAGAGATTTTCTTCTCCCACATCTTTATTTTAGATCAATCCAATGAACCCAAAAGAAAATTCACAGAAATCATGTTTTTGTTTTAGGGCATAAATGGTCTCAATTGTGCCTAGCCTCGGGATTGTGACAATTTTTTTTAAACCCTAGAATTGCAGGTGGTAAAGAAGGAATTTCTACTTACCATTACTTAACCCTGATGTTTGAATATGCTAGCTACTATGGATTCTTGAAGTAGTCTACATAGGGAAAGGAATTTTGAATCAAATGTGGGGAGGAGCCACATATGTTAGCATTGATGATGCATTTGTTGGTGCAGTTGTTGGTTGCGGTGATTTATTGTTGGCATTAATGTCAACCTGGGCATCTATTGCGGATGATTATGTTTCTTGTGGTTATTTTTCTTAAATTGTTAGTTGCAAGGCGTTTACCTTGATATTTTCATTATAGTTATTGGTATTACTATGGCATCATTACCTTGGTATTGGTTTGTGTGTGCTCTAGGTCGGAAATTTTTATTGTCATGGTAGGTATTTGTATTACCATGGTATGTGGCTATGGTATTGGATTGGAGATTTACATGGTATAGGGGTCCATGGTATTGTAATAACCATGGTATTAACCAGTGGTATTGACCTAAAGTTTACAATGGTACAAGGGTTTTTGGTATTGGCGTAACCATGGTAGTTACCCATGGTATTGACATAGAGTTTACCATGGTACAAGGGCCTGTGGTATTGGAATAACCATGGAATTTGCCCGTGGTATGGATTCTTGAAGTAGTCTGCATAGGGAAGGGAATTTTGAATCAAATGTAGGGAGGAGCCACATATGTTAGCATTGATGATGCATTTGTTGGTGCAGTTGTTGGTTGTGGTGATTTATGGTTGGTATTAATGTCAACCTGAGCATCTATTGTGGATGATTATGTTTCTTGTGGTTATGTTTCTTAAATTTTTAGTTGCAAGGCGTTTACCTTGATATTTCCATTATAGGTATTGGATCATTACCTTGGTATTGGTTTGTGTGTGCTCTAGGTCAGAAATTTTTATTGGCATGGTAGGTATTTGTATTACCATGGTATGTGGCTATGGTATTGGATTGGAGATTTACATGGTATAGGGGTCCATGGTATTGGAATAACCATGGTATTAACCCATGGTATTGACCTCAATTTTTCAATGGTACAAGGGTTTTTGGTATTGGAATAACCATGGTAGTTACCCATGGTATTGACATAGAGTTTACCATGGTACAAGGGCCTTTGGTATTGGAATAACCATGAAATTTACCCATGGTATTGACTTGGATATTACCATGGTACAGGTATATGTGGTATTGGAATAACCATTGTATTCATCTGTGGTATTAACCCAGAGATTACCAAGGTATAGGTGTCAGTGGTATTGCTATAACCATGGTATTTTCTCAAGGTATGGGTTAGATATTGTCGAGGATATTTTGATACATATTCCTGTGAGTCAAGAAGAATTGAACTAAACCACTTCTGGCATATGAACATAGTTCCAATATAATTGGAATTATTTTATTTAATCATCTTCAATAATTACAAATATGTGGAGAAAGGTTTTTCATTTGGTTGGTTCTCTTGTGTGAGAAAAATTCCATAGTGTTTTGGAGAGCCAGTGGTGAGGAGTGTGAATTTGTTGTAGACAATGTGCATGGAGGTATAGTTGTATCATATACAGAAGTATGCATGGTTGAAAACTATTTATATGTAGAATAAAAGTGACAAGGTTACAAAGGTGTTTTCTAATGCAATTGTGATTGCAGGGGCATCTTTTTTATTTGATTTTATATATGTTGTTGATATGATTTTGATAGATTGGTTGCAGTAGTGTCTCATGTTTTTATATGGAATTTATATATTGCATCATTAATTTTATGAATCTATTTTATTTGCAGAAAATGTATTAAGGTTATATGAGTTGAGGATGATGTATGAAAGTGAGAGATGGATATGATTTGAGTTTGATTCATTAATTGATTTTTTTTGTTTTGATTATTTGATATGAAGATATTGTTTTTCTGATGTTCATGTTGAGCAACTCAAGGGTTCTAGTTTGAAAATGTATGAAAAGTGAACCACATAGAGAAGTGGGGTGGGTGCTCTAGCAAAAAAGTATTGAGAATAAATTTCTTCATAAGTCCAATGGGTGTTGGGAAAGGCTTGTTGATTAGATGGGTGTCTACAGAGTGATGAGATGGAGATCATAGTTCCTTTCGGATAGTTTCCATATTGTACTCTCTATGTAATGATATTCTTGACATATAATAAAATATATTGACAAGTGCAGCAACAACAAGGGTGGTTTTTGACTCGGAGGGGGTTTTCCACTAGATATCATGTGTTATTATGTGGTGTGATGATTTTTTCCTCATTGTGCACATTTATTTCATATTTTATGGCTCTTGCATTTTTATTATATTTGAAGTTACATGTTCATGCGCATTTCTTATTTTTTAGGTAATGAATGGATTAATATATTGGAGAAAGAATTGTAAATTGTGGAATTGTTATCATTATTGGTTACTCTCCCCCCGCACCCCACCCCCCCCGCCCCAATCCTTCTCAGTAGTGATCCTGGTTCCAACAATCAGTATACGAGCACGGTTCCTTCTAGTGCAAATTCACCATTGAAAGGTATATCATGGGTAACCAGCGAATATTTGTTGCAAATGGAGTTCCTATTCTACATGGATCCAGTTATATGTTTGGAAGGTGAAATTTGAAGCATATATTTTAACTCTTGATGTGAGTATTTTTCTCTTCATTGAATGTGGTATACAATATTATTTTAATGGGAATCTAAGAAGACCATTTTGAAGGGATTGTCAAATCATGATGTAGAAAAATTGAGACGCTGCAAGAATATGAAAGAAATCATGGACAAAGTGCATAGTTTGTATAGAAGATAAAGGATTCAAGATTCTAAAATTATTGAAAAACCCCATTAAATTATTGAAGAGAAAGAGAATCCACATTCATAGTGTTAGAATATACAATTGTATTTCAAGAGGATAGTGAGAGTAGCCATGAGAGTAATGACATGCAAGTTATTGATCTAAAAATCCAGCATGAGGAAGTGATCAAGGAAAATGAGAATTTTTCAAATCAACTGCAAGAACGAGAAGCATATTTTGCAAGTCTAGAAACTGAATTAGCCTCTTAAAAATGTGAGCTTGAAAATGAAATAATCAACTATACTAGTATCGGAAGTTGGAGAAAAGCACCAAAATTCAGGATGAAATCCTCAACAGTCAAAGATCCCTGCTTATTAAAACTAGATTGGGATTTGCAGGAGAATCATGCCTTGTGAAGGAAAAGGAGAAAGTGGAGGAAATTCATGACGAAAAGCACAATTCCACCACACTTGAATTCAATCTAGGACCTAAGAAGTAGCATCATCAAAAATAAGCCAACGAAAAAAGAGATTAACAATAGAAGCAAGTATTTTCCCTTTAAAACGCAGCGCGCGCTCATCTCTCCTCTGCAGCGATTAGGTCAGGGGTCGCAGCGTGGTCTATGCCGCCGCCATGGGTGCGCCAGGGGGTGGGGAGCCCTCTCCTCCCCTCCAAATTCTTCTGTAGATGCATTTCGAAACCTTCTGTCGCAGAAAGGGGAAAAACGTCCAACACTTGAAGTCCCGAAGTTCATCAAAAAACTTGAAGAAATACCAGAGATTGCTCTACCTGAAGAACAACCGATCAAAATAGCTCTTGCCTTGGCTGACAGAGGTTTGGTTGGGCAATTTATGGGTCGATGGCCATCAAAAAAATCGACAGATGAATGTGTTCAACGAAATTGGAGGCCCCTGCTGACGAACAATGTGATCTGTTATGCTGTCGGTAGAGGATATTTCATTTTCGAATTCACTACCAAGGAAGACCGTGACCTGGTGTTCAGAAATGGTCCGTATTTCATGGGAAATTAAGGCCTTTTCCTGAACAAATGGACCCCTGACTTCGACCCTTCAGTCGATGTCCCAAAGGAGGTTCCTGTTTGGGTCCGACTCCCCAACCTGCCGATCCACTGCTGGAGCTTCCACTCCCTGCAAAAGATTGGAAACGGGCTGGGTCGATTCACTGACAAAGCTGAAAACAGGGGCCAATACACCTGCGCAAGAATCTGCGTGGAAGTTGACTTGGAAGCTGCTCTGTCGGAAGCCGTTAAACTTACAGTTGGAGATTGGCATCACTTCCAGAAACTGGACTACGAGCAATTGCCTTTTAAGTGCAGAATATGTCACGAGCATGGTCACTTCCAACGAAACTGTCCTAAAGCCCCATCAGGGGACAAGGTGGAAGAAGAAGGATGGAAAGAGATAAAAAAGGGCAAGGTAGTCTCAAAGCCTACTGAACAGAAAAAATTTGGAACAATGGGGAAACCCCAGTCCAATTCGCAGACCAAACCAATCACAAAAGAAGGCCCCCCCTCAGTTGAAAAGGTGAATGCCACAGAGAATCACGAAGAAACTGAAGACCACTCGAATAAACTTAAAGAAACCAAAGAAGAATCAACTGTTCCTCTAGCAGTTGCTGATCAAAGGGGAACTGAAGGTATTGAGGAGCACATCAGTCTAGCCTCTGACTCTGGGGAAGATTCAGAAGAGAGAGACTCTGAATCAGACAGCTCGCAAATCACTCCTATCAAGTCGGCTAGGGGTCGGAAATCCAAGAAGAAATAGAGAGAGGAGAAAACTTATCTGGACATCCTCCAAGGCTCCCAGAAAACTCTCAAAGGAATGATGAACACCAGATCTGGGCGCAAGCATAGCAGGGCTCCAAAAGCAGCCACCACCTCCCAAGTCAGTAAATAATGAAGTACGTCTCCTGGAATTGCAGAGGGTTAGGCAGCAGGCTGAAAGAAGAAGCCCTGAAAGACATTGTTAGGATGCATTCGCCTGAAATCCTTCTCATCCAGGAGACAAAGATGGAGGATAATCTGCTCCTCCAAACTAGCAAGACATTCTGGCGTAAAGGTCCCGGAAGAGCTGTCAGTGCTAGAGGCGCCTCTGGCGGGCTTGCCTCCTTCTGGGACAGCTCCAAATATGATTTGATTCATGAAGAAAACTGTCCTCATTGGATTTTCATTCAGCTCCTCCACAAAGACTCTGGTCAACAAGTAAGTATGTTCAATCTTTATGCTCCGGTCCTTCCAGCGGAGAAAAATTTTTGCTGGGACTCGCTTCATTCCTTTATTTTATTGCACAAACCAGAAAACATCATTATTGCAGGTGATCTGAATGTTACTCTATCCATTGATGAGAAAAAGGGGGGTTCCCCAGCTAGGGACCCAACTAGAGAATGGGTGGAAGACATAATGCTTGACTGGGATCTGGAGGATATCAAGCCTTCTGCTGGGAAATACACTTGGACTAACAAAAGATTAGGGCCCAACCACATAGCTGCTCGTCTGGATAGATTCCTTGTCCAATCCTCTTTCCTCACATTTGGTCTAATGGCCTCTTCTAAAATCCTTCCAAACTGCACTTCTGATCATAAACCCATTAGCCTCGAGCTCTCCCTGGATGGAAACCTTGGTCCAATTCCTTTTAGATTCAGTCCTTTGTGGATTCAGCAAGATGGTTTCCATGAGGTGGTTTCAGAAGCCTGGAATCGGCAGGTCACGGGATCCCCATTCTATGTGTGGGAAGAAAAATTGAGGGGTCTTAAAAGAAGACTCAAGGAGTGGGCTAAAACTATGAAAACACCCACTGCCAAGAGAAAAGAATCCTTAGAAAACCTTGCTGCCCACCAATCAACAATGGAGAATTCTGCTGTTACTCAAAGTCTGCTTCAAAAAGAAGTTGAGCTGCAAAAAACTCTCCATATAGCTAGTAGGGAAGAAGAGGAGTACTGGAGACAAAAATCCAGAAACTTATGGTTACAGGCCGGCGACAAAAATACCAGCTTTTTCCATAAGCAAGCCGAAGCTCGCAAGCAATTCAAATCTATTTCAGAAATTCGCTCCCATGATGTTGTGGTCAAAGATTCTGAAGGCATCAAAAGAGCTGCTTTCACCTTTTTCAAAGAGCTTTATACGGCGCCTGAAAACCCTCCTATAGACTCCCAAGCCTACCCATTTGATCTAATTCCTCATTGTGTTCATGATTCTATTAATACTATGCTGACTGCTCCGATCAGCATGGATGAGCTCAAGAAGGCTTTGGATTGCATGGAGCCGGATAAAGCTCCTGGGCCTCATGGGTTCAATGCCAGGTTTTTTCAGACTTGCTGGTCTATAATTAATAAAGACCTTCTGAGAATGGTCAGGAAGTCTCAATCATGTTCCAAGATCGGAGGCAGCACCAACTCGGCCTTCCTTGCCCTGATTCTGAAAGAGAAAGGAGCTTCAGATTTTGGTAGATTTCGGCCCATTTCACTGTGTAACACAAGTTATAAACTGATCACCAAAAAAATAGCCAACTGTCTCAAGAATATTTTGCCAGACATCATTCCGGAAAATCAAGGAGGTTTCATCAAAGGGAGAAAGATTCTGGACAATATTGTGCTGGTGCAAGAAGCAGTTCATTCAAGTTGCCACCGAAAAGAGAAAGGAATGGTGATAAAGCTCGATTTGGCAAATGCCTTTGACAGGGTGAAACATGATTTCCTCTTTGCTGTTATGAAGAAACTGGGCTTCTCAATAACCTTCATAAATTGGGTGAAAGCCTGCATTGCCTCCCCTTGGATTGCGCCGCTGGTTAATGGTCGATCAATAGAGTTCTTCAATGCCTCAAGGGGTTTAAGACAAGGTTGCCCACTGTCCCCGCTCCTCTATGCTATTCAAGCCTCTGTGCTTAGCTTCCAACTTGAATGCTGTCAACAAATCCAATATCTGCCAGGCCTCAGAATGGTTCCCAATGTTAAAGATATAAACCATGCCCAATTTTCCGATGATACTCTGCTGCTTGGAGGAGCGAGCATAAATTCTGCAAGATCCTTTAAGAAGGAGTTGGACATCTACAAGGAGGTCTCGGAAAGCAAGATAAACTATTCAAAAAGCACTATCTTCGGCTGGAATTGCTCGATCAAGGAACTGGCTGGCATTGCCAGGCTCTTAGAGATGAAAGGAATTCAGGCTTGGGAGTTTTTTTAAATATCTTGGGATTCCAATCTTCAAATCCATCCCTAAAGTTGCCCACTGGATGCCCTTGCTTGACAAGCTAAAACTCAGAATTCAAGCTTGGGGAGCCTCTTGGCTGAACAATGCTGGGAAGGTTATCCTGATGAAATCTGTTCTCATAAGTATGCCTCTTTATCAACACTCCATTCTGCTTGCTCCCAAAACCTTCCTCAGTAAAATGGACAGTCTGCTGAGAAGATTCCTCTGAGAAGGGGGGAAAAATAATGAAAAAATACTTCATTTAGTCAATTGGGACACTATTAAAAAGCCAATTCTGGAAGGAGGTCTTCAATTGAGAGATTTGGTTGCCCAAAATCTTGCCCTGGGCTCCAAAATTCTGTGGAATATTGTTGCTGGGAAGGCTAGCTGTAGTAAGAGAGTCCTGTGGAAGAAATATTTCAATGGACAGCGGCTGAGGTGTTTGGACCAGCCTCCAAAAACCATCAAAGGTTCTCCGGTCTTCAAAATCTGTCTTTCTACTATGGAGCATTTCAATCACAACCTTTACTGGATCCCAGGTAACGGAAAAAAAATCAGAATTTGGGATGATCCGATCCTTGGTGACCAGCCTTTGAACCAAGTTGAAGGTCTGGCAAACATTAAAATCTGGCTACAGTCCAACAACCTGAATACGCTGTGGGACATCTCAACTTGGACGGATGATACTGGAAGACGATGGGACAGTTGGTACCTGGGAGAGATCCCCCATCGGCTGCAGGTTGAAGCCTCGTTACTTTTAGATAAGCTCCAAGGGAAATCTCCGACCAAAGAAACATCTAAGGACAAAAGAGGGTGGGGCTCCCTCACTGGAAATTTCTCTGTCTCTGAAGGTTACAAAAGTATGACAACGATTCCTAATGTCCCTCCTGACCCTACTCAATGGAAATTTATTTGGGCCTTTCCTTCGGTCCCCAAAATTGACTTCTTCTGCTGGACGTTAGCTCATAACATCATTCTCACTAGAGATATTCTGAGAAAATGTGGAATGGAAGGGCCCTCCAGATGCCCTCTATGTGTGTCAGAGGAAGAGTCAGCTAACCATCTGTTGTTGCTGTGCCCTTTTGCCCGTGATGTCTGGAGGGGGCTCCTGATGTCAGGGGCTGACAAAGTTGAGCTTCCTGGTAATATTCCAAACCTGCTTCACAACTGGGCCAACTTATCTCCGTTCTGTCTCACTAAAAAAAGCCTTCTCAAGACAGCCTGGATGTGGATCCATAAATTCACCTGCTGGAAGCTGTGGTTGGAGAGGAACAATAGACTATTCAGGGATGAAAAATGTACTCCTGGAAAAATTATCACTAAAATCCAAGCTCTATTGGGTGAGACTTTGGATGCCAAACCTGCAATAAGGAATGAAGCGGCATTGGACAATGAGGAGGAGCTTTGGCTCAAAGATCTTGCTCCAAATCATGATTTCAAGCCCTTGCCCCCTGAAATTTCCCATGCTAACTGGGAAATCCGCCTGGATGAACAGGAGTTTATCAAATGGCGTTCTGCATTGGATGAACACTGCCTCTTCTTCGACGGGGCCTCTAAAGGAAACCCTGGAGCTGCGGGTGGGGGTGGGCTTCTTTTGAATCCGGATGGATCAACTGAACTATCAAGGGCTATCAAAAGGAACTTTCTGTCTCTATCAGTCTTTGGAGACTCCAGGCTGCTCATCCAAGAGCTGAACCTCAATTCGAACCCTTCGCAGATTCACTTAGTTTCCATTTTCAAGAAAATCAGGTTTACTCTGGCCCAGTTCCGAAAAATATCCTTTTTCCATATTTTGAGGCACCTGAACACTCAAGCTGACCTAGAAGCCAATATGGGCTCTACCCGTTGCAGAAGATCCCTGTTAGTCAACTCTAATGAGTCTATTTGCACCATTCCTTAATCTCCTAATGGTCGACCTGTACACAAAATTGTTCTCAAAATCCCGTCCTGTAAGTTCGATCCATCTCATGCAGTCAAAGGTTTTGATCCCAGTCTCTATCTGGATTGACATGCCAATGTCCCTTCCGAATTTTTACGACCTCTGTTGTCTCAGAAGCTGGGCAAGCAATAGGCGGACTTTGTCATCTGGCTCTAAGGGCGAAGTTACTCTGCAATGGATGTCCGTCAAAGTAAAGAAGTAGCTCTTAGGCTTTAGGCTGGGACTTGCCCGTTTTTTCGGCTGGTTCAATCATTTTAAGGGCATTCAAAGACGATTTAATATCCCAAAGCAAAGCCCCCAAGGAACGCTTAAAAAATCCAACATCAGATTCCAATTCTGTAATCAGGAAGATGCAAAGGCTACTCTGGACTATCAAGACCACCACTACAAGCATTATGTAGTTTCAATAAAGGTTTCAGACATCATGAGGCTCGATCTAAATGCCGACCTCTCTAGCTATATCAAAGGACAAGATCCTTCATTGTGTAGCAAGAATCTCAGCTTCAGACATTGTTGTAACGTTCCAGTCCGCGGCAGCTGTTTTGCCGCTCATTAATCTTATTAACCGTTAAAGTCTAAAAAAAAAAAAAAAAATAGAAGCAAAGAAAAGAAGATCACAATCAAAACATGTAGTAGTTCAAGAAGATAAGGAAGCAGTGAAGTATTCATGGTATATCAAATCAAAACACAAGGTATCCAAATTTATTTTATGGGTATTGTTTTTATTGCAATTTTTATGGTCATCGTGCTGGAGAATGTAATTGTTTTGCAAGAAAACAAAGTTTGTTGGATAACATTGTTTCAAGCGTGGAAAATATGTTTCAAGTGTGGAAAATCTATTTCAAGTTTGGAAAATATGGCCACGAAGGTCTATCTTGCAGATATGACAGGATCAAGCCAAAAAAAAGATAAATTCCACCATTGAATACAAAGAAGTTATGGAGGTGAAAATATGAGCTACAAAGAACTAACTCTTTAAAGGACAACGAGGAAAAATGTTTTTTTTTTTTAAATATAGAATCTACTCATGGGGGAGTATATTTGTGTCTTGTGCCCAATAGGAAATGGCTTCAAAGAGCAACCAAACTTGATAGGTGTGTGTGATTAAAATAGGAGGTTTTTGACTTCATGCATATATTCATTTCAAGTCTACAAGACACTTTGAGGCATAAAAGGAGAGTGCAAAAGTCCAGGGGGAGTTCTACAAGGTTGATGTATTACATGTTTTTTTAATCCTTTTGTTGATAATTCCAACCATGTTGTGTGAATATCACTTTATATATACGCACACTAATAGAAACTTTATGCAACAAGTAGCAGTTTTTAATGGAAATATGGCATATGCTCAGGGGGAGTTTGATATGGCTTTATGATTTGCATGTATAACACTTATGCAATGCAAGATATTATTTCTTCCATGGGAATTTTGGTAATAGTTTAAGAGAGTGATGTTTCTATCATTAAAACCCTCACTCTTTGTACTTCATTGTATAACCATCTTTCACATGAGGAAGGGTCATTGATGCATGCATGTGTCTTAGAGAGTTGTTGATTGATTTTTTGAGTTTCTTGAAGAAAATTGCTACACCATTCAGTACATTACTAAGTATTTATGTTTCAGGTTGTAGTGTGGTTAAGAGTCCATTGCATGTTCATGTATCTCACATTGTATTATCATGAAGTAATGTATCCTATTTTCATATCATATTTTCTTGAGGATCTTGACTTGAAGACTACCACATATATTTTTTTATGATGAGGATTGTGCTTGTTGGTGCACATATGATATCAAGAGAGTGTGGATGAAGATTTTATTGCAGATTCCTAAATTTTTTGATGGCCATCTTATGCCTAGAGGTTGTGTTACAGAAACATGGTTTCTTGGTCATTGCTACTGATTATATTTAAGGATTACTTGCATATGTTGTTGTTGCATTAATGTTTTTAATATCACATTATTGAATTTGAGTCATTGATGATGTTATTGCTCGTGATGTATGTGTGTTGTTGGGGTTTTAAAAAGCAAGATTATAGTGTTGATTGATTCATATGGATGGATAATAGTGTTTTGATACTTACTTCTACATGTTAATGGATAGTTTCTTATATATTTCATTCATGGTGACTTGTGTTATTGGGGCTGCTAACTATTGATGTTGTTGATTACTAGTTAGTATATGTTTTGGAAAATTTTGGAGAGAGTTGTGCATACTCTTTTTGGAATGCATTTATTCACTTTTAGATCTTCATCATGGGTTGATGCCTTACATTATCACTGCTTATATTCATTGTGCGGATTGAGTGATCCATGAAATGGATTTTATGTATGGTCATGAGTCAAGATTGTATTGAGAGAAAGATTCATGATATTTATTTCAACCTTATGTCTGTCGCTATATGCTATGTTTTGCAACCATGTGTGGGATTTCAGAATTAATACGTGGCCATTTAATATCATGTATCACTTTTGGGTCATTGGTAGAGTCATATGAGTGATGTTCATGTATATATGAGGAGTCATATTTCAGCCTTAGGGAAGCATTGTACAGTCACATTATATCATTCTTGTAGCCATGTAATAGGGTTATGAAGCTTTGTCATTTCATTGCAATATTTTTTACTCATATTCATTGGTTATTTTGGAGTGGCCTCCTTCTTGTCACATGG
This sequence comes from Pinus albicaulis, assembly GCA_034641835.2. Lineage (NCBI taxonomy): Eukaryota > Viridiplantae > Streptophyta > Pinopsida > Pinales > Pinaceae > Pinus > Pinus albicaulis. The sequence goes on from CM076575.1 coordinate 1,390,105,511, forward strand.
AGGAAATGATGTATTTTTTCTCACACTATACTTTTGATGATCATCATCATATGCCTTGTTTCTATTGTTGCAAGTTATGATATTTTTTTGCATGGGAGGATGTTGGTTCTGTTGTCTGCACTATGTTATTACTGATGGATGTGGTGTAGTGTTGCTTTATGCTGGTGATCAATTACTTGGTTGTTGTTGCTAGTAATGTTGATGGAGAGAGTGTTGCTCATGTTGTCAATGCTTGAGAGTGATATTGATGGAAATTTACTATTGCTACTTACTTTATGTTGTTTTTTTTTAGAGCCATAGTATATTTCTAATGTTGTTGATCTGAATGGAGCTATTACTTGAGATTGTTGTTGTTGCTTCAGGATAAAGTAATTTTTTGATACTTCCTTTTGTCATGCACTCGTAAAGGATTGAGAGTGTTTATTGCTTGATCTACTATGTATCCCTTGGTTTTTCAATATAGTGTTGATGATTTGATGTTTGTCCCTTTACCATTAATGTCAAAGGGGGAGAATATGAGGAGTTCATATTTTCAGAGGTATTTTGGTTTAGCTGGGGTTGTAATGCCAAAGGGGGAGATTGTTGGCATTGATGATGTGATTTTTGGTGCAGTTTTTTGTTGCAATAATTTATGGTTGGAATTGATGTCAACTTGGGCATGTATTGTAGATGATTATGTTTCTTTAATTGTTAGTTGCAGGGTGTTTACCTTGGTATTGGAATTACAAGTATTGGTGTTACTATAGTATCATTACCTTGGTATTTGTTTGTGTGCGGTCCAGGTTGGAAATTGGTATTGGCATGATAGGTATATTACCATGGTACCTTCCTATGGTATTGGCTTGGAGATCACCATGGTACAGGGGTCCATGGTATTGGAATAACCATGGACCCTTGTAACATAGTAATCTCCAAGCCAATACCATAGGAAAATACCATGTTAATACTAATATCTGGCATGCCAATACCAAGTGTCGGCCTAGACCACACACAAACCAATACGAAGGTACAAGGTAAACACCCTGCAAATAACAAGTCAATAAACATAATCACAAAAAAAAAAAAATGCCTAGGTTGACATCAATGCCAACCATAAATCACTACAACCAACAACTGCACCAACAACTACATCATCAATGCCAATAAAATCCCCTGTTGACATTGATGACAACCCAAGTTGAACCATCCAAACAACCTCTGAAAATTTTAACTCCTCATATTTGGTATTTCCATAACCATGGTATTTACCTATAGTTGATCGTATTACAAGGGTTCATGGTATTGGCATAACCATGGTATTTACCTATGGTATTGACCTGGATTTTATCATGGTACATGGTCTGTGGTATTATCATAACCATGGTATTTACTCGTGGTATTGCCTTGGATATTACCACAATATAGGTATCCATGGTATTTTCATAACCATGGTATTCACTTGTGGTATTGACTCAGATATTACCATGGTATATGTGTCAGTGGTATTGGGATAACCATGGTATTTCCCTAAGGTATTGATTGGAGATTTTTTAGGATATTTTGGCATATATTCTTGTGATTCAAGAAGCATTGAGCCGAAAAACCTCCATCATATGAAGATAGATCCAAAACAAAATTGGAATATTTGATTTAATCATCTTCCAAAATTACAAACATGTGGAGAAAGGTTGCTCATTTGGGTGGTTCTATTATGAGAGAAAATTTGCATAGAGTTTTGGAGAGCTAGTGGTGAGAAGTGTGAATTTGTTGTAGTAGAATATGCATGGAGGTATAACTATAACATAGAAAAAAGTATGCATAGATTAATACTATTTATATGTAGACTCAAAATTCATAGGGTTACAAAGGAGTTTTCTAATGCGTTTGTAATTGCAGGGGCATATTTTTTATCTGAGTTTATATATGAATTTGATATGATTGTGATAGATTGGATGCAATAGTGTCTCATGCTTTTATATGGGAGTTATATATTGCATCATTGAGTTTATGCATCTATTTTATTTGTAGAAAATTTATTGAGGCTATATGAGTTAAGGATAATATATGAAAGTGAGAGATGGCTATGATTTGAGTTTGATTCTGTGATTGACATTTTTGTTTTGATTATGTGATATGAAGATATTTTTGTTGTGATTTTCATGTTTAGCAGCTGAAGGGTTCCATTTTGAAAATGTATGAAAAGTGAACCACATAGAGAAATGGGGTGGGTGCTCTGGGAAAACAAGTACTGAGAAAAAATTTCTTCATAAGTCCAATGGCTGTTGGGAAATTCATGTTGATAATATGGGAGTCTATAGAGTCGTGAGATGGAGATCAAAGTTCCTTTCAAATAGTTGTGATATTGTACTCTCTATATAATTATTTTTGACAGATAATAAAATATATTGAGCAGTGCAGCAACAACAAGGGTGATTTTTGACCCAGAGGGGGTCTTCCACCAGATATCCTATGTTCATGTATTATACGGTGATTTGTGTATCATTGTGCACATTTATTTCATATGTTATATCTCATGTGTTGATTCTAGTTGAAGTTGCATGTTCAAACATATTGCTTATTTTTTAAGTAATGAATGGATTAATATATTGGAGAGAGAATTGTAAATTGTTGAATTTTTATTACTATTGATTCAGCCCCCCCCCCCTGCCACCCCCCACTCTTAGTAGTGATCCAACATCCGAGAATTACCAAGGCTGGTCTGCAAGAATTGAATGTATGGAGGAGCCACCGTGAAACTCTCAAGCGAACACTAAATTGAATGTAGGGAGGGGTGACTGATAAACCCCAAGGTTTGCATGAATCAAATTTAGGGAGGAGCCACTGAGAAACACTCAAGGGAACACCAAATCAAATATGGGAGAGGAGAAACCAATAAAACCTCAAATATGTTGTAAGAATCGATTGTAGGGAGCGTAGCCATCGAGAAACCCTCATATTTTCTACAAGAATCAAATTCAAGGAGTGGAGCCATTGAGAAACCCTCGAGTATGTTGCAAGAATCGAATGTATAAGGGAGAAGATCCACCTAGAAAACTCATAGTCTATGCACAAACCATATTCAATGACATGTCAAAAACATATATTTAGATGAGATAGGAATTAATAATAATAATTTAATAATACAATAATTAATATAATATGGTTTTGATTTAATAATATAATAATTAATATAATATGGTTTTGATTTAATAATATAATTTATAATGTAATTGTTAATTTTACAAAAGTAAAATATTATTAAAATAAAATAAAATCAACAACTATGTGATATAAAATAGTGATTAATTTTATTAAAAATCATGTAATTTGAATTAGTAAAGTTGTACTTTATTTTATAATTTTATCAATTGTTATAGGATGTATTAAATCATTATCATTAATACACATTCAATCCATATTTTGGTGAGTAAAAGAGCATATTGAAACCAATAATAAGTGATTGGAGACTTCCACAGTTATTCATATTGTTAGATAATCCTAGAATATCATTGTGTAAATGCGTAATCCATCCAACGTTTCAGATGGTAACTCCATCCCTCAACAGGGACAAAAGAGAGCCTTGAGATTAAACAAGTGTTGGAGAGCCTTTTAATAGGAAAAATATTGACCATACCCTGATTTTGTCTCCCCCTCCTGAGTGCCTCTTATACCCCCCTCCCCCCCCCCCTCCCTTTTTTGATCATTTCCTTAATTTTTATATCTATACTCTAATAAATATTATTTGGTCATCTTAAAAAACTATTATATATTAGCTTTATATAGAAAAAAGAGAGGTGAATGTATATACATCAAAGTTAAACCTTAACTCCTTTTAATCCTTTAATATAAACTATAAAATTTATATTTGGTTTTATTCTTAACCTCTTCATTTCTCTAGTTATATTTGTGCCTTTTAACTATAAAACAAGAACATCCTTTTAGTTTTTAAATCCATTTCATCTTAATATTCCTTATTTCAATTAACGACATTTGATCAAATTCAACCAATTTGTCTTGAAATTGTTTGTTATTATTCTATTTATATTTGTTATTAATTTAATATTTTAATAAAAAATAACAAAATTATGTCCCTTTTTGTCAAAATTAAAAATCTAAATCTAATTCCTAATTCTATTATTTCTTATTTCCATTATTTATTTTTTGTTAATTTTCACAATTAATAAAATCCCATTTTAATTATCACTTTTCAAAAATAGTGAAAAATGGTCAAACATTAGTTTAAAAAAATTATTTTTTGACCATTATCCATCGCATACATTATTCAAAAAAATTTACTATTAAAAGGCTCTCCAACACTCATTTACTCTCAAGGCTCTCTTTGGTCGCTAATGATGGATGGAGTTACCATCTGAAATGTTGGAAGGATCACACATTTGCATAGTGTTATTCAGGAAATATCTAACGAAACAAAAAATCAATTCATGGAATTCAATACTCAATAGAATGTATTAGTTAACCATAATAATCCATGAATTATAAGATACAAGTATGATCCATGACTCAGAGTATCTATGAGTCTGATCCATGACTCAAAGTGCCTACAATTTTGATCCCTTACCAATTCATAGGATTCCAAAGTCATGTATCTAGTGTCTATTATGCATGTATACGATAACTTAGATAGAGTGATTTAAAAGGCCAAACCTTGTACATTCTAGAGAAGCTACAATTCTAGACCTCTTACATGTGAAATGCATTACAATGTCAAACCTACAAGCATTTATAAGATTCCAAAGTGGAGGATATTAAAGGATGTCAAAGGACCTGAGTTAGAGGATACCAAACTAACAATCATTTCACAACAATTACCTTTGTTATTATTTTCTCTGAAAAACCTATGAAATATTGGAGAATACAGGAATTTTTGTCTAAAATCAAGATCACAGAGTTGCAATCATAGTCTACTCATCTCAGAAACTAAATTGAACTAGTGAGACATAAACTTATCATTGAGCAGTCTAGATGGCTTTATGACTACACCAAACACACAAGATAATTTTAATCTTTAAATTAAGTAAAGAGATAATTACAACTTATAAGAAATAAAAAATTGGAGAGTCGAATCATCGGTCCAAAAATTAAGAAATTCAAAGGTCTTATAACACATTTCAAAGATACGAAAATCATAAGTTTTTGTGCAATTCTGTGAAGGTGATAAAGTTATTAGTTAAACAAATATTTTATGGACTAGAAGTAGTCCTAATAGGAAACAATGAAACTAATTTTAAGAAGGACTAAGACTGAACTATATAGAGGCATTGTAGGCTCATTTGGAAGGTTTGATCCAAATCTCATTCACCCTAAGGAACCACAACTATCTTCAAAAATTTTGATATTTATACAAGTCTTTCCAAATAGAAACCTCTCACTCCATTGAGTTGTGACACTTTGAAGGATGATAAATTTCGCATCCTTTTGGGACTATTGAAAGCCCTAAATGGAAAAAATTGCAATATAACACTACAAATATATCAAGGAACTAGACCTATTGTTAAAGGTATCAAAAGAAGAAATTATGTGTAAGTGTTGAGCAACTACAAAACTCTAACTTGAACTCAAGAATACGATCATTCTTTCACCTCGAGTAGATATTCTTGACTTATCACCTTGGAGGCTTCTACTGCAGAAAGTATTATAAGAAGTATCAATATTTTGAAAGAATACACCATTATCATCATAAGGGAAATAACATTCCACTGTAAGGCATGTTTTAAAGACATCTGGTGCCCTGGCGTGCCCATAATGTGACACCCCCATGGGCATCGAGTGCCCTGGCGTGCCCATAATGCAATGCCCCTAAGGGAACCTAGGCACCCAGCCTTCGTGTGGGCATTCCTAGGGCATGGGCATTCACCCTGTTGTGAAAATCAATGAACACATGTCATTAGATCATCAATGAAAATAAAATATTATCATTTTTTATTTCCATGTTGCATGATCAATATTCAATTGTAAACCAAATTTTAACACCTAAAATTTAATTTACTTAATTTTCTAAAAATCATTATGATACCTTGTTGTGGTCACTTTGTTCATGGGAATTCATGGGCCGACATTACTTCATTTTTGTAGATTCCCCTTGCCAAATAAGTCTAACCCACCAACTCATTGCATGGGCACCCTTGTCAGGTGGGTGCCCCATTGTGCCCAACACATGACGTCTCCATGGGCGTCGGGTGCCCTGGCATGCTTAGCACATGACGCCCCATGGGTTCCCGGGCACCCCGCCTTCATTTCCTCGTCAATGACAAAAAAATATTATAATTTTTTATTACCATGTTGCATAATCAATCAATTATAAACCGAATTTTAATATCGAAACATTACTTTAGTCAATTTTATTGAAATCATTATGAGACCCCTTGTTGGGAACTATGTTCATGGGCAGTCATGGACCAACCTTAATTATTTTATGCAGGCACCCCTTTCCAAGTTAGCTCAACCCATCAACTTGTTGTACAAGCGCCCATACTATGCGTACGTTCTAACATGCCCAGCTTGTGATGCTCCCAAGGGTGCCTAGGTGCTCCACCTTCATGTAGGTGCATCTAGGGTGCAAGTGTTCACCCTACTGTGCAAATTAGTCAACACAAATCATTATCTCATAAACGAAAACACAATATTTTTATTTGTTAGTACGTCCATGCCACATAACCAATCAATTATAAAATGGATTTTAAAACCAAAACATTAATTTAGTCAATTTTCTAAAAATAATTATGATACACCTTGGAGGGAACTCAATTCATGAAAATTCATGGGTTGGCCTTACTTACATTATGTGGGTGCCCCTTTCCAAGTTGATTCAACCCGCCAAATCTTTGCACAGGTGTCCCTACTGAGCGAGGCCTTGTGTGTCCAGCACGCAACATCCCCATGGGTGATGGGCACCCTATCATGCTCAGTATGTGATGCCTCCATGGCCGCCCAGGTGCCCCACCTTCATGCGGGTGCACCTAGGGTGCAATCCTTCGCCCTTTTGTGAAAATCTGTGAACACAAATCATTAGCTCATCAATGTAAACAAAACATTATCATTTGTTATTTCCATGTTGTACGATCAATATTAAATTATAAACCATATTTTAACACCTAAACATTAATTTCCTTAATTTTATAAAAATAATTTGATACCCACTTGTGGGAACTTTGTTCATGGGAATTCATGGGTGAAATTACTTCTTTTGTGTGGGTTCCCCTTGCTAAGTTGGGTTGACCCACCAACTTGTCGCATGGGCGCCATGGCATGCCCAACACATTACGCTCCCAATGGAATCAAATGCCTTGGTGTGACCAACACGTGATACTCCCATGGGAACTCGAGTGCCCCACCTTCGTTCGCTCATTAATGATAACAAAATATTATAATTTGTTAGTACCATGTTGCATAATCAATCAATTTTAAATTGACTTTTAACACCCAAAAAATACTTTCGTCAATTTTCTAAAAATAATTATAAGACCCCTTTTTGGGAACTCTGTTCATGGGAATTCATGGCCCAACCTTACTTATTTTTATGTGGGTGCCCCTTTCCCCTACCAGGTGGATGCCCTTTCTTGCCCAACTTGCGACGTCCTCAGGGGCGCCTAGGAGCTCCAGCTTTGTGCAGGTGTGTCTAAGGCAGGATTGTTTTCCCTGCTATGAAAATTAGTCAACATAAATCATTATCTCATCAATGACAATAAAAAATTATCCTTTTTATAGTAAATCCAAGTTGCATAATCAATCAATTATAAACCAACTTTTAACACCTAAACATTAATTTTGTCAATTTTATAAAAAGCATTATGATGCACCCTAGGGGGAACTCAATTAATGGGAATTCATGGGCCGACCTTACTTCACATGTCTTCCCAACTATTATGTCATCTTTTTCACCCATTTCCTAACTTGTCTGGTACGTCTGCTTCACGAACCATTAAAGTGAAAATTGGAAATTATGGTATAAACATAAATGAGTTTGTCTTTGTTTCAGGAATAATATATTCTCTACATAACAAGGACAACCATGTGAAGGTGGGAGCTCATATGGCCCCTCCCCCCCCCCCCCCCTCACATCTTTCTTAATTCCCCATACCCAATATATCTACTATAATATAGTTGAAATAAACATAGTAACATTCAAACATAAAAACTAGGAAAATAAAACTTTAAGGTGAATGAAATAGAACAAACTAACTGAAAACATATAAATACATACCTCTTACTTTTCAAAATTTTGATATTATTAATCTTCTTCCTCATCCATCTCATCATCAACATCATCCAATTCATAATTCATGTACAAAGGATTCACCATATCATCATCATCATCATCTATATCATCATCTGGAACATGCTCTTCAACATTTGGTTTAACTTCTTCAAGTTCTTCGTCTGACACAATTTCAATACTGTATAGTTCATCCAATTTAACATTTTCACAATTAACATATATTCCTTGAACTTCTTCAACATCTTTGTCTGACACTGCATGAACCCCCTACTCCTCTACATTATATTCTTCTTCAATTTCATTTTCTTTCTCTACATTATACTTTACAATCCTTTCTCTGGGATCATATTTAACAACATATGACCAAACCTCTTTACCTGGAACATCTACATAAAATTCTTGTTCACATTGGCTTAGAAGAACATCTCTCTCTAATACTGGCTCAATATTCCTTGTATCAACCATGGTAAACCCATTAGCATGCTCAATAAAAATTCTATCGGGTTCACATTAGTGGATTCATAGCCTAAATAATTTGACATCTAACAAATTTTTTTTTGAAGGATTAAAATTCACATTCAAGTATATCATGTAGATACCCATAGTATCAATTCTTGTATATTTTAGGTTGTTTTTCACTTCTAGAGGAAACATTGATAAATAACTTGAAATACTACATTTATCCCACTATTAGAAGTTTTCATCTTTTCATCCAACCATTTGATGCAATAATTAAAACCATTGCATCACATTTTATTGTGGCGTTTCAACTACATTACGTCAAACACATAAAAAATAATTTTCAATTGATAAGCATTCATATTTATACTTGCAAAATTTTAAAATTAAGAAAAAAACACACCATATCCTGAACCAATATAATTGTAAAAAGACTAAGAAGTATGGGTGAATATGATTACCTAATAATATTTTAAACCATGTGCTAGATCAATTTCCTTCTGTGTAAGATTGGTATCTCCACTATGTTGAGCTTCTTTTACCAATGAAGACACACCATACCATGATATCCTACCATTATTAGCGTGTTTTCATTGCTCAATCCATACCTTCATCCAATATTTATTGTCTGCAATCTATAAATGTATTTCATCCCACTCTCAACTGGATGTATCAAAATAAAATAATTCATATAGATTATATTAGCTACCATGATATACCTTCATAATAATGGATTATGTGGGAATACTAAAAATTAAACATGTAAAACATACATAAAGAAAAATAATTGAAATGTGTTATAAATCTCCACTATCTACTTACATCTCACTTTTCACATTCTACCTTTCCCCAATAGGTGCTCCCCTTCAAAATCACCCAGGGATTTGACATCCCAAATGTGATCCAATACATTAATACTTGTTCCTATTTCATCATTATATTGATGAATATAATCCATGATTTGATATACCATATAGCTGTCTACCATAGAAACCTCAGGATGTGCTCCTTGTCTGATCAAAGCCTTCAATGATTTCAAGTTCCTCTCAACCATCCAAATCGAACTTGAGTGCACTAATCCACACTTTTCAATCTCCTTGTCTTGGTGTATGAGGTAGTGTTCTTGTGCATTGAAAATTCCAAAGGTAGATATTTTTGCATCTCACACATTAGATGAGGAATTTGTTTTCTCTAATACTTTATATCTTCTTTATCGATTTATTTAGATGAAAACCACCTACAAATGAGGCAATAAAATCACATGTTTCAACAAAAAAATAATAATATAATACATGATGACAAGAAAAAAATATGTAGTGAAAATTATGTGACACAACAACATATTGATAAAATTACACTTTGCACATAAATCTCCACTTACCTCATGTATTTTCCAATATCATATATAACTTGTTTGAAATTGTTGTCAAATTTTTTTGGGAGAGATCAAGGTAGAATATATCGTAACAAAAATAATGACTGATCATTATTTTTTCCCAAATTATTAGGAAAAAAACACTAATTAGCATGATGTTTCACCAATGTATAAAATATATATACATCAACATAATTACCTTAATGAACGTATGCCAATAATGAGCTTTTAAACCACCTAATTCACCTTTATTTGTTAGGATATTCTTTATGTTTGAAAAAAATCCAGTTGGAATTCTTTTTTTTTTGATAACCTCTTTAACATGCTTGCTTTTTTGCTCTGCCAATAACCATGGAAGGGGGCTTATATTTTGGTCGTTCCTTGAATTTTTTTTCTTTATCTCTCCTTCCATCTAATATTCACGATAAGGTCTTGGTTACATTCTTCCTGATGTGCATTGTATTAAACAAATGAACAATTTCTAGGTCCTCATAGTAGGGGAGTCTATTGAATTGCTAGGGATACATTTTTTTTCCTCATGGAAGTGCCTTGTTATTAATGCCTTCATGACCTACAACGTGAATCATATATAAAGACATTATAACAGCAATATAACTTTTCAATTATTAGAGTGAAGAAAATCCCATAAAAATATAAAATAATCCAAACATATAATGTATGTCGATACACATGGAAGTAGATCCATACCTTGCTAGAGACTCCATTATATTTAAACCTCCATGCATGAGGTGTCATTCTCTATGGTCTTACTCCAATGTCTTCTTTCTCATTGAAAAGATTTTTTTCATTACTTCGGTACCTATGGTTTTTAGAAAGGAATTGCCTATACTCATCAAACACCCCCTTTCCTAAGCTTCTTGCACGACGAGATTTAATATCAGGACCACAAATTGGAAAAGAAAAATTACCCCTTGTTTGAAGACCTCCAAGAGATGGAATAATTTTTATAGCAATTATTTTAAGTATGTATAATGAAGGTCGAACTATTTAAAAAACATACTTGAAATAATTTTCATAAAATTAAACATTATTAAAGTACAGGGTTACATTATAACAAACCACATAAATGTGTTAGTCCTGGGGCATCATGAATTATCCATACAAGCATTGCATGGAATTCAAATTCCCTTTGTGTATCTACTAGTCTACAAATATCATACAGAGTGACATTGTTCCATAACTCCACTAACTCATCGATAGGAGGCTCAATATATACATTCATATCTTTGACCTAGTGCTTACATAATTGATTGAGCATACAATACATAATTACTACATATATGAGTAAATAAAAAAAATTATAAGACATAATGAGAAGGCATAATTGAACATATATGAGTAAATTAACAAACAAATATAGAACACAATTATGAAACAAACAAGATAAATAATATGTTATTGTGCTAAAAAAATATATTCTAAACAAATTAGTACCTAGAACAATCATTTGAAACATTATGTGCTCCCTCTTTATTGACTTCCACGGAGGAATGTTATTGCTGATAACAAAAACGAGCCACACCGAGTAAGTAGATATGGCCTCTCCAAATGGATTTGATACCATAAGCTGCTAATGAAAGCCCAATATCACGAGGTTATTTTTTAAACTCTGGCCACTTTTCCTCTATATTCCTAAATACAGATCCATCTACAGGCATTCGAAAACACCATCTTCAATTCTATTCCTTGCATGATAATCCATAAATTTTTCTATGCTTTTGCACTTGAATAATTTTGATGGATGTGGAAATACTAGAATATAACGAATAACCTTTTCAGGCACCTTTTTTGTTACTTTATCAGTTTTATATATACTCCCATCACATTTTGGGAATTTTTCTTTCTTGAGGCTTGTTATTTATAATAGATAATATTATCATTAGGGCATGCATGAATATCTTGATACTCCATTCCACTATCCTTCCTAACAAAATGTAAATCTCGGTATGTACAAGGTAAAACATTTGATGGCGGTAACATAAATTCACCTAATAATCTACAATATAAAATTTTTTTTTATTGATTAATTTACTAAACAATATTAATCGTACATATTTCATCCAAATGTTACAAATTAATGAAATAATCAAGATAAATGTACTAACATTGAAAACAACAGAAAAAATAGTTGTTTTATCATGTATATAGTACTAAATGTCACAAAATATATTAAATAACTTAGGAGTTGTGTCACACAGGTGTTTGAAAAACCATTCACCACCTTTAAGTTGACCAACCAAAATAGAGAAAATAGAAGAGATGTTTTGAGCCTTCATAAAGAGGTTTAGTTTCCATCTCAGGTATAGGTAAATCGAAAGCACAATCATCATACTGGTTTTCATCATCATCCATTCCAACATTATAAAATTTCTCGTGTGTCAATCTATTTGTCCCATATTCTTCAACTATGTTATAAACATTTTATCTTATTCGATAGGATCATTAGCTTGATCCTAAACATTAATCGCTCCATGTTCTTCAACAGGCTCTTGTACTACAACCACTTCTTCCTTGTCGATCAATTCCCTAGGGGGGCTATACTATACACTTACAATCAATAAAGTAATATTAGTATATATAGAGAATATTGAAATGTCTATATAACAACAGTTTACAAATACAATATATAAGGAAAACAAAGACAACAAATCAATGATGATTCTTTTGAAATTTATTAAGATATTTAAGAATATGTTGAAAAAAACTACAAAAGATGCTACTTTTCTTCACATGTAGGAAGTGAGACACTTTCTGATATATATAGTCATGAACATAGTAAAAAACATATTGAACTTATGTTTCATTCATCATTGTAATGTTATATTCTTTCTTAATGTCATATTTTTCATAATATACTTTGAAAAATTATTAATAATGCTCCATCAAAACCCATGACTAACCTATAAATCCTCTTGGTCCAAAGACACCTTAACCCCATTCCCCTATGCCCTTAAACCCCCAACCCCTAACCCTAAACCCTTAAACAATAACCCTTTATCTCAAAGCCCATAAATTAATTAACCCCTAACTCGTCCTAATCCCTTTTTGACAAAACTAAAATTATAAAATAATATTTCTAGTCCACATTAAGATGACAACATAGTTCAAACACCTCCCAAAAGAATATTATAAAATACATTTACAATATAAATATAATACAATTTACAATACAAATAAATACAATCTAAAATAGAATATACATATAAAAAATTACAAAAAAATTCTACAATACAAATACATATAATAAATAACTTACAAATGGATGATATTCATGTCCACCTTCAATGTGTCCATAGTGTCTGTAATGGTTTTTAGTTGATTTTATTACAATTCTCCTTTGCCTCAATCCCTTGAAATTTCTATAAGGGAAATAAAAATTTCCATCCTCATAAGCCCTTGATGTCGATCCCTCGTATTCTTGGTCTCCTTAAGGAATGTTATGTGACTTTTTTTTGTCGCCAAACTTTCAGTCATGATTTTTTTTTTCAAAAATTAACCTCCAAAAAAGCCTACAACCTTTCAAAACAATTGCAACTACTATATATCCCAAGTATGTCAAAGTTATATGATGTTAGGGCCTTCCCCCAACAAACATATATATATATATATATATATATATATATATATATATATATATATATATCTGTGTGTGTGTGTGTGTGTGTGTGTGTGTGTGTGTGTGTGTGTATAGAGTCCAATTATTATACATATATATAATTATAATATTAATGTTTTATTCATTTTAATTGTGATCTCATATTAGATGCTATCAGTGCAAAAAGCCATTAATTGTGGAACTAAATGTTATGCATCAGTTATTTACCATTTTTGGGAAATCGGAAAATGCATTTTCATATCGTATATAGTGTTGGATATCAAATGGTAAAAGAATATTTTTGGTTATTCAACGACACGGGGGATTATAGGAAAACGTCTGATAATCAATGGGATAGGGAATTGCATTGAATATCTAACTGATAAAGAATTGTTTTCATATATTCAACGATCGTCAATATTTTAGAAAAAATAATAATAATAATTTAACCTCTGACACTTTTTCTGATTTTAGTTATCCCATTAGATTCTGCATCGTAATTTCCGCCCAAACGTAGTAGTGTAGAGAAGTTAATGAATATCAATACAGATACTTATTAAGGGAGGTTGTTGGAGATATTACCTCCTAATTTTCATGTGCTTCATGTTTGATATTACTCATCATACATGATTTGTTTGTTTGTATTATTTAGGATATTTTTAGTTAGTTGGACTTGATAGATTTAGTCCAACTAAGATAGCTCCTAGTTTAGTGCTTGGTTGAGATATTATCTTAACTAGTTTATTTTGTGGTAAGATAATGGTTAAAATTTATTGTACTTATATGTGCACAATTATTGATGTTTAATAGAGTATAGAATATAGTTTTTTTGTGCAATTTGTTAGCCACCTATAAAATTTTTCATATCAAATGGTGGCTAAAACGTTTTTGGAGTATTCAAGGAACAAATTTTACTGCTAAAAAGTGTTATCTCTTGAAGACTCTTGAAGGCCTCATGCCTCTGTCCAAATCTTTGCTGCTATTCCCTTCTTATACTCAGAAATTTTGTTGATTTCACAAGAAAAGACTGCTGAAAAATCATCATTTTTCCCCTTCATCCACTCAAAACCAACCTTCAGTTGCTCCTCTTTTTCTCCATAAAATTCCTCTATTTTTCATGATTCCCCTTCTTCCATTCATGAAAATCATTTTTTCACAGTTTTAAACTATACCAAAACCCCCAAATCCATTGAAAAACATTGAAAAAATCATAAAAAATACTTATTTTTGTATATAGGTTTAAGCCCCCTCAGGCTAAGCCTTAAACCACTTCCCCTCCATATGCCCCAGCGCTAGAACCAAGCGCTAGCCATCCCAGTGCTTATCGCATCGAAAAAACATAGCGATCACAAGTATTTTGTTGTAAACAAACTCCGATGACGATTAGCCATCTACGTTATATCCCCCAATCATATCATCTCTCCATACAACCCGTGGGCCCGCAATCGGGCGCTAAGTCATTATGAAAATCCACTCCTGATCCATTTTTTCCTTTGGAAATATATAAAACCCTTTTATCCAAATTTTTGGTCTAACGCGCCCATACAATGATTTTAAAATAAAAAATGGTTAGATTGAAAAGCCCAAAGGCCCGATTGTGATTGGCCCTCACATTATGTAAAGCCCTGAACCTATTATGTTCCATATAACTAAAAGCCCCGCAATCAGGTGCCACCCATTTCATACATATAAGACCTGCCCCCAAAAAAACCTTTGTTTTTATTAAAATTTTGGATTTTCATACATTATGAAGAGTTTTCCGCCGGCGAATATCTCAAACCATTTCCGCCATTGATCTAAGGCCGATCAAATAGCCCGCGCATCATCGCATCGGCAATTTTTATTGGGCGCTTTCTATTCTGAACCCCGATTGTTATCCCTCCGATTCACTCCTCGCCATCGGTCTAATCTACAGATCGACAGCCCACAATCAATCGCTCCAGCACCCTCCATACCCATCACTCCACCAATTGCGAAGCTTCAATTGCATCTGGACCATCCACGTGTCCAGATCGGACGGTCCAGATCACATCTCGCGACTTTGGGTTAAATTCATACGCCCCACTCATAAATGTTTTTCGATCAATCTTGACCAATGATATCTATAGATCAATGGCCCTTATTTACCCTCCCTTTGCCATCGCATTATTTCATTCCATCCTCAAGCCCAATCTCCGTCATTCAATCTTGGATCCTACGGCTCGGATTTAATCCACCCTTCCTCTTATAACCTACGCATATGTCTCATATCGCGTTTGTTTTCCAACTGTTAGATCTGAGGTTCGAGATTTAACAGCCCACATCACAAGTTGCGTAACTTTTAGCACAATGTTTAATTTCCCAAAGGCCACGCGAAATGGGTGGTATTTTGACGCCACGTGTCAGGCGGGGACGCATATCGCGTTCCAAGAGCTAATACTGCCTCCCCACCCTTTTGCCCTGCAAAAACCATTGTTTTTCATCCCAAACCGTCTTTCCCTCTTTTCATTTATATGTTATCGTGCGCGTCCTCCACCGTCGATCTCCACCGTCGATCTCTGCAGATCAACGGTTGGATCTAATCCACCATACACCATTGCCCTCCACCCTCGCCAGATTTTTTACCACAGATCTCCACCGTTGATCTCATGGGCCAATCTCATCCAATGGCCCACGATCACCCCGGAACCCCAATTTTCCTCCTAAGAATTTTTCATTGCCAATTATGGTTTTAACCCCATTTTCCTCACATTTGTCTTCTATTTTTCATAATTTGACCATTTGAATTATGATCCTTCCACCTATTCCCAACCGTCGATCTCCGCGCAAACGATGAATTTGATTTACTCTCCTCCTCCACTCTCCTCTTGACCACCTCTAAGGAATCCCGACGATTGGATGTTGCCATCCAACGACAACGCTCTCTCCCCACACCCACTAAAGAAATTTACCCACAGAACGCAGGATTTTATAAATATTGTTCGTATTTTTTTAGGGTTTTGATGGTTTTCCATCATATTAAAGAAAAAGCCAAAGGCTAGGAATGACGATTCTCGTGCCTTCAATTCATCAAAGGGAACCATTCACAGGGTTCTACGACACGTCTCATCAATGCTTCATGGGCATTGATGCCATATGAGCCTTGTGCAGCCCTACACATCAACAAGACACAAAAAAATAAATAAAACAAGAGAGTATCAGTGTTGAAGACATGCCACAGTAGAAACAGAATATTGAAAACCATTTTGGGTGGATTACAGCTAAGATTGATTATAAAAAGCCTAATCTTCCAAATTAAAACACCGTTAAAGAAAAATCATAAATGTTTCTCAGACAAAAAGGCCTCCACCACCACATCTGAGGCAAATTGATTCCTCTCAGCTACCAGATTGCCACCTGTGCCTTCAGAGCATTCAAACAAAGGTCGAGGAATGACCAGAACAGAGCATATCTGCTCCTTACAACTGAATAGATATTTTGAATCAAAGAAGTTAATATAAACTATCAGCAGAGTTATTGTAAAATATGACACAGAGCCTTAAAGTCAACATAAGCTTCCAGTAAGCTTAATTATTTAATGCAAACCAATTAATACAGAAGAAATATCAGAATGTTCTCCATTGAGCCCCTCAAAGGCCGAGAAACAGTAAACTGTATTAATTGAACTTAGAAGATATTTTATCCCATTCCACCTCCTCATCTCTCCTATAAATACTTCTGAAGAAGATGAGATAAGGGTTGGTTGATCACTGGTTGTAATATTGAAACTCTCTGAAATAATACATAGTATGTTGAAGTTGAAGGAGAAATTGAAGTCTTAGAAGTCCTGATGATGTTGTTGCATGCCTGTTCTTGAGAAGGCTTTATCATTGGATCCATGAGATTGGCTGTTGGTGAATTATTCTAAACTGTTTAATGTTTTTCCCCTGTTTTTATTATGTTCCATAATTTCTTACTATAGTAGGATGAAATTTTTAGGCTAAGAAATGACTCCTGGAAGCACCTTAGACCTGTTTATCCTTCACTGTTTTATGTTTTCTTCTGCTGAGGTATTTTAGAGGCTTAAATATTTCTCTTTAGTCCTCATGCTCATTTATTTCTCTAATAAGTTCAAATAGTTGGTTTCAGCATGATTTATGGTTCTCCCTGCTTGTCTGCTACCACTTAAAAACTGTTAGTGAAGTCTCCCTTTGAAGTATCTTTGTTTATAGTAAGCGAAGGAGGTTTTTTCTGATCATGCCCTTTGTCCTTGCTTAAATAGTTGTCTTAAAGGTCTTTTATAGTTGTGATCATAGATGTGTTAGGTGTTCCCTCTTCTATGACTGCAATTATCAGTGAATATTTTATGTTTTCTAAGTCATTTGAAATAAAACATTTGAGGAAATACGGTGTTCACTGAATCTTAGATTTCATTTTGAAAGTTGTCTTGAAGTCATTATTTGCTTAAAGAATGTTTGTAGAATTTATGGTTAGCCTTGTCTATCAAATATTTCTTTATTGTTCAAGTTATTTTTTCAAGTTTCCCTTCGTTGAGAATCAAATTTCTCTTTCCAAATCATTGATGTCCATCTCATTCCAAAACCAAAGGATCATGTGGCCAAGTTAGATTTTCCCTCTGATATCCCATATCCATTGATGAGTATGTTATTACCTCTTCTTGACTCCATTTTCCAATGAACCATATGTTTCTCCATTCTATATATTTTTCCTAGACCTTTCATGTTCTGTTGTATCAATTCAACCAAACAAATAAAAAAACACCTGGACTTAATAACTAGTCTAAAACCAATACTAAAAGCACACAAGATAAACCTTTGCAAACAAACATTTGAGAGATCCATATCTGAGAAAAGGAGGACTAGATCCTGTAACTCTAAAGATTGGTTCTGATGTTTCCTTGTCTTTTGATTTACCAAACTATCAAAACACAGGACACCAACATAATGGTGATCACGGTGGGACCTACTGAGAATACAGTGGTTTGAAAACACTTCTTAAAACTCTTTAGGCGCTTAAATTGATAAATAACACCTTCTGGACTTATCCCACTGCTCACACCAACATAATGGCGATCACGGTGAGACACTGAGTAAAATCTTTAAAATTAAACACTCACTGTCTAGTATAACATAAGTAACCTTCTTCAACAACTACCAAGCATAATGGTAATCACGATAGGACTTATTTGAATCAGTGACAAACTAAGTAACCCTTAGGATTCTCATAGAACCTTATCATACCTTGAAGGAATCAGTTACTAAGCCATAACAGTGAACTCTGTATGTTTTGACACCTTAGCTAAGTGTTAAGTCAGATTTAGGACACTCTCATAACCTATAAGACTGAGAAACTCAGGAAAAACTAGAAACATTTCAATTTGGCGTCATAATAAACATGGTGGTGGAACCATTCCATATTTTACCTTCATTCAAGCTAAAACGTTTCCACCTGGTGACTCCATTAGCCCGAGTAGGCCTTTTACTCATCTAGGTCTCCAAATCTCTTTAGGACTGTGTTAATCAGCCTTGAATAAATTTAGAAGCCTAAGTCCCATACTACATAAAACATCCTCAGAGGTAAAAATCCCAAAAAACAATCCTTAAAACTTTAACCTCTTTCATTTTTGAAAAAACAGTCTGGCTTCACATAGGATCAACACTGGATCCCATCCAGACCAAAATCATCCTTTAATTGTTGACAATCCAGAGAGAATTCTGTGGCAAAATTCTACATCTGGAGAATCAGCTGCTAATAGGATCCTCTTAAGAACAAAATCTGTCCCTGATAACCTTGTTGTCTTGAAGGATTCACACTTTGATTTACATCATACAAAGAACATATTTAGAACTAGATCTCAAGGTGATTTAAACCAAACTGATCTTGACATTGCAGATTTGCAACAAAGCTTCAATAGAGAAGCCTCACCTTCCACTGCTCCTGACTCCCAGCTTCTTCGTCACTTTAATCTTTTCCATAACAAGTTTGTTCAAACTTAGCTTTCTGGCCCAAGTGTTTCTTCCACTCCAATCCATACTACCATTGTGCAAAACACATATGTTCAGTCCACTTTTGCTCTTGTAAATCCACCCGTATTTCCAGCCATGGCAACATGGTATGCCCCATTAGTGTTACCTCAACCTATGCTTCCCTTACCAAATGATTACCAATCCAAAATCCCTCATTTCACTGGAAAAGAGTCTACAACAGCTCAACATCATGTAGATAGGATGGAAGATGCATTCGATTACATGGAGATAGAAGAATAAACTGTGAAGATGAGGATCTTCGCCCAAATTTTAGGAGGAGATGTAAAGAAATGGTTTAAAAACTTACCTCCTAACATCATAAACGATCTCCCTGCCTTGCATCAAACATTCATCAATAAATGGGAACTCAAAAAGAACCCTCTCCAAATACTAGCAGAGTATAGCAACCTCAAGAGAAATCAAGGGGAGAGTTTTCATGACTACTCCACTAGGTTCAATAGTGTTTACAATGCTCTTCCACCTCACATGAAACCTCCTAAAGGCATGGCCTTAGTAAGGTATCCCGAAGGCCTTGATGCTGAAATGACTTATCAGTTCAAGGAGAGAGATTACTTAACCTTAGAAGACATATAGAAAGGAGCAGTAAGCATAGAAGCAAACATAATTGAGAAAAGAAATAGGTTGAGATCAGAGAAGAGGGTGACTTATAAAGATGATCTACTACCCTCAACCTCAACTTCTGACACAAAAATTGACAACCTAGTGAAGGTGATGGAGAGGATTCTTGAAAAGATCAATTTGAATGAGAGAGTACCAACAAGAGAACCTCAAAATAACCAAAAAAAATAGAAATCAGAGTTATAGAAGAGAAAACAATCAAGATAAGCAAAAATAAAGTGACCAACAGATTAGACCTCCCTTCCAACAGAACTATGTAGATTAATATGAGGAAGATAGGGAGATGGAAAGGTTGGGAGAAGCTCATGTAAACTTGATTGGATTAGACAATGGGGATGATGTTTTCCTCACTGAGGAAGAACAAGGCTTCTTCTTTGATCACAGTACAAACACCTATGAAGATTCTGATGACTATAGATTGGGGTTTGAAAATGAAATCATGGAGGTGCACAAACAATATGATCTTAGGAGAAAAGGGAACGTAGAAAATTAAAAGGATAAGAACACTAGCACTGCTGTAAAAAAAACGCAGAAATTAAGCCTAAAAAGATAGCAGAAAAACCCATCATTTTGGCTAAAAAACCAGATTTAAACAAAGAGAAAAACAATCAGCCAAATGTTGAACAAATTACCCCTGGCACTTCAGCTAGTGGTCCTAATAAAACAATCCCAATAACCAGTCCAAGCAAAGTTCAGCAAATTAAAACTGCTGAAAAGAGTTCAATTGAAAAGACAGATGTAAATATCAACAAATCAATTGTTCCTTTCAGCCTTGAGGGAGAGATTGCCAAGATAAAAATTACCATCCCCCTAGTTGAACTTGTGACCCAAGAAGTGTACAAAAACCAAGTTTTAAAAGCTTTGAACCTAGGAAGTGATACTGACACCTTAAACTTGATAGATGACAAACCTGAGCTGTTGTTTGGTCCAGAGGTTGAAGGAAAATACCAAGAAGGGATTGTCCCTCCCTTCTATGTTAGTTTGAACATACATGAGAAAATCTTACATAATGCCATGTTAGATTGTGGAGCTTCACACAATCTAATGCCCAAGATAGTAATGGAAAGCTTAGGCTTAGAAATTACTAAACCATACAAAGATTTGTATTCCTTTGACTCAAGAAGAGTCAAATGTTTGGGTTTAATCAAATATTTATGTGTTAATTTAGCTCAAATTCCTCCTAAGAGTCTAGTGATGGAAATAGTTGTAGCTGACATTCCCCCTAAGTATGGCATGCTCTTATCAAGATCATGGGCAGCCAAACTTCAGGGAAGCCTTCAAATGGACGTCTTATGCCACCATCCCTATTTTTAACCAAAACAGAAGACTATACAGGGAATCTCACATGAGGTACATCGTGAGCAACATAGACAAACCAAAAAACTCTCCAATCTATTAGTTTAGATTCCTTTATCTTGTGTAACGAAGATGAAATCACTCAACAAGATAAGGAAAACATAGACCCAACCAGTTCACTAGAACGATTAAATCTTCCCTCGAATCAAATTCAAAACATTGAAAATCAACAGCAACAAGAAAATGGAAATTAAGCAAATGTACTTTGGAAAATAAAATTTGATGGATCCTGTAATAAAACAAGTGCAGGGGCAGGTGTGTGGATTCAAAATACAAATCAAATTTTTTCATATAAATTAGATTTCCCATGCACTAACAATATTGCTGAGTATGAAGCACTTCTCCTAGGCTTACAATTGCTTAAAAAATTAGAAGCCCAAAGGATATCAATCTTAGGAGATTCTGAACTTATCATAAAACAAATCAAAGGAGAATACTTAGCTAGAAATCCACGACTCAGGGAATATCAAAATGCTGCCCTTGATTTATTGAAAACCTTTGAAAGGTATGAACTTGTTTTCATTCCTAGAGCACTAAATCATCTTGAAAATGAACTCGCTTTCAATGCTAGCAATTGCCAAATACCTGAGATAAATCAATAGCTTAGCGTAAAATTAAAACATAGGCCTGTTGTGCCTGATAACAAAGATCACTGACAAGTGTTTGATTTTGAAAAAAACATAGATGATTTCTTGAAATCAGAAAATGATTTTAGCATACCAATATCAGAAACTAGCCTCAAAGAAAACCGTTTATATATTGAACAGATCCCAGAAGTTGAAATGATTTATTCCGCTGATATAAATCATTACAAGAATACTTTTGAAGCAGAGATAATTGACAACGTAGACCAAAAAGACTTGGAAGTTTTACAATGCAAGAATGATAAAATTCCAAGAGGTCTCACACCTTTAGAACACCTTTTTGATTTTAATGATGTAGCCAAAGAATCGAGAATGGAGCCTGTGGAAACAGATGTAGAAGAAAATAACATAGACAGTCTAGCAAAACCCAAGATGATTAAAATGTCCAACACTCTCCCAACTCACATAAAATTTCAATACATAGAACTGTTCAGAGAGTTTAAAGATGTTTTCACTTGGGGATACAAAGACCTGAAATTGTATGATACCAGCATCATTCAGCACAAAATCCCTCTCAAAGAAAATCAAAATCCTTTCAAAAAAAAGCTAAGGAGAATAAACCCTCTTTTACTCCCTTTAGTTAAGACAGAAATTGAAAAGATGCATGATGTTGGGATCATAGTACCCATTAGATAGTCAGAATGGGTATCAAACTTAGTTTCTATTAGAAAGAAGACAGGGGAAATCAGGCTCTGTATTGACTTCAGAAATTTAAACAGAGCCTCTCTAAAAGACAACTACCCCTTACCCAAAATGGACCATATACTTCAAAGGGTAGTTGGGTCCAAAAGGATATCCCTCTTAGATGGGTTCTCAGGTTACAACCAGGTGTTAGTGCTCCCAAGCGATCAGATCAAACCTGCTTTCACTACACCTTGGAGCACCTTTATGTATGTCAAAATGCCCTTCGGATTGATGAACGCAGGGGCCACCTTCCAAAGGGCCATGGACATAGCCTTTTCTGAAGATATTGGCTATTTCATAATCATTTACCTTAATGACATAACCGTATTCTCAAAAACTGATGAAGAACATTTGATTCACTTAAGAAAAGTTTTTGAGAAGTGTAGGAAATTTGGCTTGTCTTTGAATCCCAAGAAAACACTCTTTGGTCTCCAAGAAGGTAAACTTCTTGGCAATATAATTTCAGAAGAGGGAATAAAAATAGACCCCACAAGGATAGATGGCATATTGCAGATCAGCCATCCAAGAAGCCTCAAAGAATTACAATCTTTCATTAGAAAGATTAATTTTCTGAGGAGGTTCATCCCCAACCTCGCTGAGCTATTAAAAAATATTACAAACATGCTGAAGAAAGATTTGGGTGTAAAATGGACTTTACCTGCTAAACAATCATTCGAACTGGTCAAACAAGCTCTTACTCAAACGCCAGTCCTGATTAGTCTAGATTTCACCAAATACTTTTATATCTCTTCTTTTGCATCTGAACATACAATAGCTGCAGTGTTACTTCAAAAGAACAATTTGGGGAAATAACAACCAACATCCTTCTTTAGTAGGGCCTTAAGAGATGCTCCTCTCAAATATAACATCATGGAGAAGAAAGCCTTAGCATTAGTGAAATCTTTAAAGGACTTTAGAGTCTATATTTTGCACTCTCACATAATTGTGTTTGTTCCACACACTGTTGTCAAGGATATTCTAAGTCAAGACCCTAATGGTAAAAGGGGAAAATGGATTGCAACTATTCTTGAGTATGACTTAGAAATCAGGCCCACCAAACTAGTTAAAGGGTAAGGATTAGCAAAAATTATGGCTGAGTCTAACTTCCAGGCACTAGACATGAATATGATAGATGTGTTGGAAGAAATAGGAGAATCTACTGCTCCTTTCATTGAAGAAACATTTCTAAATTCTCCTTGGTATGCTAACATTATTTATGTGCTTTTATAATTGAATACCCCTCCTTCTTTATCTAAAACTAAAGCTAGATTTTTGAAACAAAAAGCTTTAATTTTTTGCATCATAGATGGGGTTTTATATTGGAAAAATGTTGTGGGATTTTGCTTAAATTTTTACTTGAAGATGATGCAGGAAAAATCATGCATGAGTTGCATGAAAGAGAATGTGGAGAACACCTCTACTGGAAGGCCACGGCAAAAAAAATTCTTAGATCTGGTCACTATTGGCCTACCCTTTTCCCAGACACTCAGAAGTTAGTCATGTCTTGCCATAAGTGTCAAATTTTTTATGGCAAAATAAAACCTCTTCCCTTACCCTTACATCCTATCAGAGTTGAGGCACCTTTTCAACAATGGGGTTTAGACTTCATTGGGGAAATTCACCCATCCTCCTCAGCTCAAAATAAGTGGATCCTCATAGCCACAAACTTCTTTACCATGTGGATAGAAGCTATACCCTCCAGGAATGTTATTGACTATGTCATTATCAATTTCCTTGAAACAAATATCCTATCCAGATTTGGTTGTCCCAGAAAAATCATAACGAACAATGCTGCTGCTTTTAAATCTAAGAAGATGGTTGATTTCTATTACAAATACCAAATAACCTTGGGCCATTCCACTACTTACTATCCCCAAGGAAATGGATTAGTTGAATCTTCCAACAAGAGCCTCATCAATATCATCAAAAAACTGTTGGAACATAATCAAAAATCATGGCACAGTAAGTTGGTTCATGCCTTATGGGTTGATAGGTTAACTACAAAGAAGTCAATCAGTATGTCCCCCTATCAGCTGGTCTATGGCATGGATGCAGTCTTTCCAACCTCATTGGGAGTTCCAGTCATGAAAATCCTTCAAGAAGTGCAGATTGAAGAGAATGATATGCAGAGGAGAATTGGCCAAACAATCCATTTACAGCAGACCAGAGAGGAAGTCTATGAAAGAACACAATTAATCCAAGAAAATATGAAGAAGCTATTTGATAAGAGGACTAAGGTAAACAATTTCCAATTTGGAAATGTTATTCTTAAATGGGATTCAAGAAGAGAAGAGAAGGGAAAACATGGCAAGTTTGAGAACTTATGGAAAGGGCCATATATTATCCATGCTGAGAGGGGTCACAATGCATTTTTCTTAAAAGAATTGAATGGAGAAGATCAGTATGGAGTTCTTGTCAATGGCAGGATGCTAAAGCATTACTTATACCAAGAATCATGAGTTTCAAAGCATTTTATTTTCATTGTGAATATCATAGTTTGAAACGTTGTATTCAAAGTTAGAAAAATGAAAAATACAAAAACAGTAAAAGAAAGAAAAGAGGGTAGATTGTAAAAACAATAAAGGTACAGCCCCATACCAAAAAGAGAAGCAAAATCTGAAAGTGAGCAAGCTCAATTGCCACTACTAAAACACACTTCTAGTTGGCCATACAGCCTAATCATGGCTAATTAGTTTTAATTGACTGCTGATAGGTTAGTGAATTTGGTTTGCCAAACAACTTAATCTTGGCTTATCAGTAGGTAGATTAGGTCAGAAATTAAAGGTTCAAACATGCTCAAGATCCAAACCTTAGTTCTCAAAGAGAGATGACTCAAATCTATTAATTTATGAGTCAAACAGAGGTAAAACTAGTTCTAATCAGCTCAAAATCTGAACCAGAGGATAAGAAAAGAACAACTCAAATAAAAGTAAAAACGGAGCTGAAAGAAGATGAAGGAAGTGCTTTGAAATTTTATATCTTAAGCCTTCTATTTTTTATTTAATTTTCTGCAAAATAATATCTATGTGCAGCTTGTTTTTATGCCATAGACCAACATCAAGTTAGATTGTTCAATCCTGACTTGAATGCTTTTAAATTTCTGTTGTAGAATTTAGAGAATAAAAATATGTTAGAGTGTTTAATCCTAAAAAATTAGTAGATTAGGTAGAGAATTATATGGACTCAACTGTTTAATCTGAGTCCATGGAGAAATAAAGAGTAGAAATAGATTATATTTCATGCTTTCAAAAGAATAAAATGTTGTAAAAGAGTTTGCCAATCCAAGTGCACCCTAAAGAAGAAAAAATGTTAGATCAGTAGGATTGGGTAGGTAGAAAGCTTGTATTGATGAAGTTCCATTGTTTCCCATGGCTGCTAATATGTTTTCAGAGCAAGATCATCCCAGCAAAGGAAGGGTAGCCCAATGGATGAGGCATAGATCAACCTCCCAAAAAATGCAAGTCTGAAGTTCTTGATGCCTTCAAGAAGGCACCATCCCCAAGTGGAGCCACTGTTGGCCACCTATAAAAATTTTCATATCAAATGGTGGCTAAAACGTTTTTGGAGTCTTCAAGGAACAAATTTTACTGCTAAAAAGTGTTATCTCTTGAAGACTCTTGAAGGCCTCATGCCTCTGTCCAAATATTTGATGTTGTTCCCTTTTTATACTCAGAAATTTTGTTGATTTCACGAGAAAAGACTGCTGCAAAATCATCATTTTTCCCCTTCCTCCACTCAAAAAAAACCTTTAGTTGCTCCCCTTTTTCTCCATAAAATTCCTTTATTTTTCATGATTCCCCTTCTTCCATTCATGAAAATCATTTTTTCACAATTTAAAACTCAGTTTTAAACTATACCGAAACCCCCAAATCCATTGAAAAACATTGAAAAAATCAGAAAAAATACATATTTTTGTATATAGGTTTAAGCCCCCTCAGGCTAAGCCTTAAACCACTTCCCCTCCATATGCCCCAGTGCTAGAACCAAGCGCTAGCCATCCCGGTGCTTATCGCATCGGAAAAACACAGCGATCACAAGTATTTTGTTATAAACAAACTCCGATGCCGATTAGCCCTGTACGTTATATCCCCCGATCATATCATCTCTCCATACAAACCGTGGGCTTGTAATCGGGTGCTAAGTCATTATGAAAATCCATTCTCGATCCATTTTTTCCTTTGGAAATATATAAAACCCTTTTATCCAAATTTTTGGTCTAACGCGCCCATACAATTATTTTCAAATAAAAAATGGTTAGATTGAAAAGCCCAAAGGCCCGATTGCGATTGGCCCTCACATTATGTAAAGCCCCAGGCCTATCATGTTCCATATAACTAAAGGCCCCACAATCGGGTACCACCCATTTCATACATATTAGACCCGCCCCCCAAAAAAGCTTTGTTTTTATTAAAATTTTGGATTTTCATAGATTATGAAGAGTTTTCCACCGGAGCATATATGAAACCATTTCCATCGTTGATCTAAGGCCGATAAAATGGCTCGCGCATCATCGCATCGGCAAGTTTTATCGGGTGCTTTCTATTCTTAACCTCGATCGGTATCTCTCCGATTCACTCCCCACCGTCGATCTGATTTGCAGATCGATGGCCCACAATCAATCGCTCTGGCGCCCTGCATACCCATCCATACCCATAGCCCCACCGATTGCGAAGCTCCAATTGCATCTGGACCATCCACGTGTCCAGATAGGATAGTCCAGATTGCATCTCGCGACTTTGGGTTAAATTCATACGCCCCACTCATAAATGTTTTTCGATCAATCCCAACCGTTGATCTCTGCAGATCAACAACTCTTATTTTCCATTCCTCCGCCATCACGTTATTTCATTCCATCCTCAGGCCCAATCTCCATCGTTCAATCTTGGATCCTACAACTCAGATTTAATCTACCCTTCCTCTTATAACCTGCGCATATGTCTCATATTTCGCTCATTTTCCAACCGTTACATCTGAGGTCCCAGATTTAATGGCCCACATCACAATTCGCGTAACTTTTAGTGCGATGTTTAATTTCCCAAAGGCCACAAGAAATGGGTGGTTTTCTGAGGCCACGTGTCAGGCGGGGACGCATTTTGCGTTCCAAGAGCTAATACTACCTCCCCGCCCTTTTGCCGTGTGAAAACCACTGTTTTGCAAGCCGAAACCATATTTCCCTCTTTTCATTTATATGTTATCGTGCGCGTCCTCCAC
The DNA here is from genome assembly GCA_034641835.2 of Pinus albicaulis. Lineage (NCBI taxonomy): Eukaryota > Viridiplantae > Streptophyta > Pinopsida > Pinales > Pinaceae > Pinus > Pinus albicaulis. The sequence continues at coordinate 1,390,133,715 of CM076575.1, forward strand.
CATCGATCTCTGCAGATCAGTAGTTGGATATAATCCGCCATACACCATCGTCCTCCACCCTCACTAGATTTTTTACCACAGATCTCCACCGTTGATCTCGTGGGCCAATCTCATCTGATGGCCCACGATCACCCCAAAACCCTAATTTTCCTCCTATGCCTTTTTCATTGCCGATTAAGGTTTTAACCCCATTTTCCTCGAATTTGTCTTCTATTTTCCATAATGTGACCATTTTCATTATGATCCTTCTGTCTATTCCCAACTGTCAATCTCCGTGCAAATGACGAATCTGATTTATTCTCCTCCTCCACTCTCCTTTTGACCACCTCTAAGGAATCTCGACCGTTGGATGTTGCCATCCAACGACGACGCTCTCTCCCCACGCCCTCTGAAGCAGTTTACCCATAGAACGCAGGATTTTATAAATATTGTTCGTATTTTGCAGGGTTTTGATGGTTTTCCATCATATTAAAGAAAAATCCAAAGGTTAGGAATGACGATTCCCGTGCCTTTGATTCATCAAAGGGAACCATTCATAGGGTTCTACGACACGTCTCGTCAATGTTTCATGGGCATTGATGCCACATGAGCCTTGTGCGGCCCTACACGTCAACAACACACAGAAAAATAAATAAAACTAGACAGTATCAGTGTTGAAGACCTTCCACAACAGAAACAGAAGATTGAAGACCATTTTGGGTGGATTACGGCTAAGATTTATTATCAAAAACCTAATCTTCCAAATTAAAACACCGTTAAAGAAAAATCATAAACGTTTATCAGACAGAAAGGCCTCCACCACCACATCTGAGGCAAATTGATTCCTCTCAGCTACCAGATTGTCGCCTGTGCCTTCACAGTATTCAAACAAAGGCCAAGTAATGACCAGAACAGAGCATATCTACTCCTTACAGCTGAATAGTTATTTCAAATCAAAGAAGTTAATATAAACTATCAGTAGAGTTATTGTAAAAGATGACACGGAGCCTTAAAGTCAACATAAGCTTCCAGCAAGCTTAATTATTTAATATAAACCAATTAATACAGAAGAAATATCAGAATGTTCTCCATTGAGCCCCTCAAAGGCCGAGAAACAGTAAACTGTATTAATTGAACTTAGAATATATTTTATCCCATTCCACCTCCTCATATCTCCTATAAATACTTCTGAAGAAGATGAGATAAGGGTTGGTTGATCACTATTTGTAATATTGAAACTCTCTGAAATAATACATAGTCTGTTGAAGTTGAAGGAGAAATTGAAGTCTTAAAAGTCCTGATGATGTTGTTGCATGCATGTTCTTGAGAAGGCTCTATAATTTGATCCATGAGCTTGGCTACTTGTGAAGTATTCTAAACTGTTTAATGTTTTTCCCCTATTTTCATTATGTTCCATAATTTCTTACTACAGTAGGATGAAAGTTTTAGGCTAAGAAATGACTCCTGGAAGTACCTTAGACCTGTTTGTCCTTCATTGTTTTATGTTTTCTTCTGCTGAGGTATTTTAGAGGCTTAAATATTTCTCTTTAGTCCTCATGCTCGTTTATTTCTCTAATAAGTTCGAATAGTTGGTTTCAGCATGATTTATGGTTCTCCCTACTTGTCTGCTACCACTTAAAAACTGTTAGTGAAGTCTCCCTTTGAAGTAACTTTTATTATAGTAAGCCAAGGAAGTCTGTTATGATCATGCCCTTTGTCCTTGCTTAAATAGTTGTCTTAAAGGTCTTTTATAGTTGTGATCATAGATGTGTTAGGTGTTCCCTCTTCTATGACTACAATTATCAGTGAATCTTTTATGTTTTCTAAGTCATTTGAAATAAAATATTTGAGGAAATAGGGTGTTCCCCGAATCTTAGATTTCATTTTGAAAGTTGTCTTGAAGTCATTATTTGCTTGAAGAATGTTTGTATAATTTATGGTTAGCCCTGTCTATCAAATTTTTCTTTATTGTTCAAGTTATGTTTTCAAGTTTCCCTTCGTTGAGAATCAAATTTCTCTTTCCAAATCATTGATGTCCATCTCATTCCAAAACCAAAGGATCTTGTGGCCAAGTTAGATTTTCCCTCTGATATCCCATATCCATTGATGCGTATGTTATGACCTCTTCTTGATTCCATTTCCCAATGAACCAAATGTTTCTCCATTCTATATATCTTTCCTAGACCTTTCATGTTCTGTTGTACCAATTCAACCAAACAAATAAACAAACACCTGCACTTAAAAATTAGTCTAAAACCAATACTCAAAGCACACAAGATAAACCTTTGCAAACAAACATTTGAGATATCCCTCTCTGAGAATAGGAGGAATAGATCCTGTAACTCTAAAGATTGGTTATGATGTTGCCTTGTCTTTTGATTTGCCAAACTATCAAAACATGGGACACCAACACAATTATTATTTCTATAAGAAACCTTGGGTAACTTGTAAAATCAAAATGTGTGATTTATAGTTCCCTCTATATTCATTTTTGCAAAATAATTTGGAGATTAAAGTGCCTCTAGAATTTTTATTGGAAAATTTTCACTTTATAATGCACTTCTAAAATAAGCTTCATTATGTAATTCAAAATTAAATACATAAAATATATAATTAAAACATTATAGAGGATCGTATGATGGACCTTTACTTTCTTTTTTAATTATTATTATTATTATTGTTGTTGTTTAATAAATCAAGTGGAAATTACTTCTATGGAGTATTTACGCATATATTATCTTTGGAATCCATACCTACCGAAAATAAATCCATACTTGATATACATATTGTTATCAAACATACAAATGTCAATATTTAAAAAAAAAAAATCATACTAGATTCTAAAGATTATTTATTACAGTTTATTTGTCTACCGTGATTGTTAGGTTTTTTATATCTATGATATAACATGACATAATTCTAAAAGAGAAGTCCATGATTACAATTATCCTTTTTTGACTCACTTATGTGCCTTCTTCATCTATAATAATTCCATACAATTGTTTTTTGTGTTGATAAATTTCATTCTTGGTTATCTTTGCACACAAATTTTGTTCCCTAAACATATTTAACACAAGCCCTGAGTGCTCCTTGTGCTTATATTCTAGAAACATGTCCTGAAATTCTTGCAATATTGAGAATTATTCAAGATTAGCAGCTTCATCGTGGGGGTTTAACACAGAATACAACCAATTGTCAACACCTTTTAAACTAATTCTTAAATTGTGTAAATCCTATCTTCCATATAAGCCTAGGAATGTCATGAATAATTCTCACATATTTTTCATCATTTTTACAACCAAAATACTTTCTATAGCAATGGATTTTGATTTTATGGCTTCAATTATTCCTAGTGATTAATACATTGAATCCAATGAACATCTAAATCATTATTTCATTTATGTTCCTCCTCAATTTAATGGCTAATAATTCTAATTACAGCCTCTTATTCTCAACTTGCTTACCATTGAAATTTTTTGTTAAATTAGGGTCAACATAACTAAGACTAAATAAAAATAAATTTCTTCTAAATATTACATAGAATCGCTAGAATGGTATTTGGATCATCTACCTACCAATTTTTAAGAGATGCATAAATATGATGCACACTAGATTATTTCATAAAATAAATTCTTGTTCACATTGATGATAACTTTATATTTTATCTCTCTTCTCAATCAATGTGTAGAATAATGACACTTTCTCAACATAGAACATTTTATAGTTCCCAACCTTCTTTCATTTGTATTTACAATTTATTTGTGTTGCACTAGTTGATTTGGACGTGGAATACTCTACTTAGTGTTGAACAAGATTCACACCCCTTTATATTCTTTTGTTGTTTCTTCCTATTCTTATATTTCCATTTCACATGTAAAACTTGCTCATCTTTAGAGTGCATTCTGCAAAAACTTATTTTGATGCCTTTGGCTTTGTGGTTAAAAAGCAATTCACCTTCCATTATTCATCCATGTAGGAGATGTATTTCAAAATTTTCATGAGCTTTCATTCATACATGGTCATTGTTTACATAAAATATATCGGTTTTTTTGGTGAATTTTCATTACTAGATCATCTTCACCTTTCCATGATGCTTCCACCACAATGAGGGTTTCCTTGTTAGGTAAAATATTGTTAATTTTGAATGATGGATTCCTATGTATTTACACAATTGGAAGTATTTATATATTCTTAGAAAATATACCTCTACTTGTATAGTTTTCATGTCTCTATCAAAGGTAGGCGAATTTTCCTTTTCTATTTTCTTTTGGATAAAATATTTTTGTATATATTTCTATTTTCACTTTCATGAAAAATCCCAAAGGATTCTAAGTGCAGAAGTATAGTATAATTTCTTTGATCCTTAAGTTCTCATATTTACCGTTATCATATTTTTTTATTTCACTATAGTGACTTATACTTTTCCACCAGTGTCCACAACAATTGACATAGGTTTTCTCTTTATATTTCATCATATAGTCAATGAGACATGGAGAACTTCTTATTAAATTGATGACTTATTTATTCACTTCCTTTTATTTAAAAGAGGGGTTAATGTCATTTATAATCATTTATCTCTACACTTAATCACTTCATATTCCTTAATGCATTGATTATACATAACGGGTCTTAGGATTTTTTGTGCTCATTCAATATTTTTTCCCTTCATGAGATTTAATAATAATTGGGAAGATTTAATAATTATTTATCATTTGAAAGGTAATGTAACTATTGTTTTCATTATAATTTGGATGGAAGGATATGTCAAATCCTTTGTTATATGGAATTTCATTCCTTTTCTTAGCATAGAATAGGACTTAGATAAATCTATCAAATTTTTAATCTTCATGATGAACATAAATAATTTTTATTTTTAAGAAACTCAAAATTCCACTTGAAAATAATTTCTAATTCATTAGAGGGGCCTTGTTACCAAGATTAATCCCTCTTATGAAAAAGAGTGATCTCCGTAGTAATCCAACGAGTAACTAGAAATAAAGGTCCATTGAATATCTCTTTCTCTAGATTATTTTTATTTTGAGATCATTACAACAGGAAAGTAGAGAGGACATGCTCCTACCTTTCAATCCAAATGTTGGATTTAGTCCCTTTTTCGTCACTCCAAAGTAGTTCTTCAATGATGAGTAGAACCTGAAATCGCAAACAAGACAAATAATCAAAGCATATGCAATATATAATAATAAAAAAATACCAATCCAACTTAGTGATCGAGGAATCTAAGCATTGACATCATATCCATGAATTCAGAAACAAGACAATGAGAAAAAGGTATCCATATGTATTATCATAAATTAGAAAGAGAAATATTACAATCGGATGCCTTGATGTTGTACATATTCCTCCTAGGTGTCTGAGAAATCGTTTTCCTTTAGTCTGATAAGACATCCTCTTTAGAATGACCAGCATTGAAGTCATGGGCACAAAGGTGTGATCTTCAATGTGTTAACAACAACTCACTAGTATAGAAAGTATGCACTATATGAACTCTCTCCAGCTTAGAAACTATACAAATCAGTCTCTATTCATATTCGTATCTTAGATATCCACCCTACAACTTGAAAATTGAGTTTAATATATAGGGATATTGAAGTAGTTTCGGATCCATTAAGAGAGGGATGGATTCCTCCCATGAAGGGTTTTGAGTTCCTTAGACCAAGGGATAAGCTCCATGAGTGGAGGGATAAAGCTCGAACTGGCGACTCTAGAGGCTTCTAGTTGGGAGAATATTCGACCAACTAGGCTTATAGAAGTTACTTTTTATTTTAACTTGATTTTCATGGGGGTGTGCAGGTTTTAGTGGCGAACATATCAGTGATCGGTGTAGCTAATTGAAGAACAATCAGCGCATGCACAATAATAGGCTAGAAAAACTGCGCAAGCAATATTTTAAGGGTTTTACAGAGATTTTCTCCAATTTCCAAGACTTGATTCAGGAACATGAGTGTTTTTTGACCCTTAAGGGAACATAATATGGATGGTGATAGACCCATATGAATAGTCAAATGTCATGGTGACAAAATGACATATAACATATTTCCCCATAAAGTGCGAAGTCTGAGAAATTTTTTTTGAAGAGTGAAGTGCTTTATCATTCTGAGGATTGGATTGGAGACACCAGTTGAAAACCTGTAAAAAAAATTCAATGAAAATGTATATATCATCATTGAGGTAGGCATTCCCATACTCAGAGAAAAACCAACTAAGTGTTCTGGTACATATATGATTTCAATATTACATCAAAAATAGACACAGTATGGCCTCTTTCATAAGAATTCTACTACATCATGAATAACAAAACTCCTCATAGCCTGGATGGTGGAAACTATATCTAGGGTCTTCATTTCCTCTTCTCTAACTAGTACGAATCTATCCATGTGATCGATTATGTCGAAGTCGAACACGGTAGAAACCACTTGATTATCTGTCAATGATGAGAAACGTTAACAAGTGTGATAGAAACCATTAATAATGACAATGGCCCTAAAAGTACTTCAGTATAATATATGAAGTGTGAATGAATGATTTGTAGTCGAATGCCCATAGAATAATTCGATCGAAGTTCAATGATGAAAACCTATCGTCGGACGTGATAAACCTACCATTAGGACATGCAGATTTCAAGGTACTGATAGGATTCTAGATCAACTTTCTAGATAATGAGATGATGCCGATAGAAAGTGATCCATCATAGGAAATATTGCAACATGAAATGGCCATTAGATAAAGTTTTGAAGAAATTTTTTGCAAGGACTGACCCAGGGATGGTCAACGCAAATGGAGACAAATGTTTGCAATGAATGGTAAATTGAACTTTATCTCAAACACATAACGACACTGTAAATGGCTTGGCAACATTTGACCTACGATAATACTTAGAAACCGGTTGAATAATTTCAATGTGGTTTGATTAACTGTAAGACAAAGGATTTAACAACCCAGGTACAAGTTTAATAAAGTGTTGTGTTCAAGAGAGACATGTTTCTTTCTAAAACAAGGATGACAAATGGATTCTTTTTCTCTCTTTTCCCCCACCATTACTGGAAAGTACCTCTTTATTTTTGTTAAGATTTACGAGGATAAAATTTTCTTGTTTTGTAAGATCATCCTTCGGATGAGTCCATCTTAGTATTAAAAATGAACCCTAAAAAGGAGTGGTTTGGTCCTGTTGTGATCAACAAGTCCTGTATTGTTTAGTTTTAGCGATTATAGTATAGAAATAATTCAATGTCTTTTAGTTTTAGGGAGTCAGAAGAAAAACATAAGTAAACTCCATGGTTGTTATTTTTCGTAAATTTATTCCCTCAAGCCTGATAAAGGATAAAATAATGTAGGAGAGAACTCTATTGACCATGACTAGTCAATGTATACCTTTTTCGTAACTAGTCCAATTCAATCTAGTAAAGGGGTAAACTTATACTGAATGGACGACTATTCATTTACTTTAACAAGTTCGAACAATGAAGTACTTGGTGATATTTTCATATTTAGAGAGTCTGAAAAGGGCTTAAAAGAGGACTCCAGGGTTTTTCTTTTTCTTATTTTTATAGAGCCCGAAAAAGTGATAAAAGTGTACTCAATGTCAAAATGATTCTTTTCACCAAAATCTTGTGTCTTGCAAAAAAACACGAAAAATTACGAACATATGTTCTCAAAAAGAAAAAATATTTCGATTTGACTTTTTAAAAGTAATAATAAATAAAATAATATTATTTTATTCATTTAAAACTACAAAAATAAGTTTAAACAAGTCATTTTCACCTTTTGATTTTCAGAACAAAGCAGAGAGAGATTTGCCCAAAAAATTCCTGAGCTCATATCAAAAGAACCGACCGACCATTTCGAGAACCGTCTACACTAGGTAATCCACATCATCATTGTCTTTTTTTTCATCCATTTAATTTATAATTTTAAGCTTTCATGGAATTTCTTAGAGGGAAAATATGTTTTAAAATCCACTCTCGAGGTGTGCGGGTTCTCCTGAATAAAACCGCGCACCCCGACGATTTTTAAAATGAAAATTGTCGGGTCGTCGCAGCTTCTGTGTGTAATGTGTGCGAAAAAAGGCATTGTGTAAACACAACACCTACGCAAGCGCCATGGGTTTTTGAAAAACATAATTCTCTCCATAAAAATGGCTCAAAATCCCCCCAACTAGTTTTTAATGATTAATTTGTTTATGTGTAGGTCTATAATCATGTTTTAATGGTGGGAAATAGAGCATGAACTTGTGGAAAATGAAGCCATGGATGATTCGGCAACTATGCGCTCATTAAAAAATTGTGCCTTGTACAAGTTTTGGGCGATTCAGGGCATGAAAGCATAGGTTAAACTGATGACCTGGATAGTGAATGCATTGGATGTCCAAGATAAATGTTTCATTATCAGAGGCCATCAACTTGTGATCGAGCCACAGGACATAAATTTCCTCATTGAATTTCCTCGTAGAGGGAGGGACATTTCCTTATTTGGGAATAGACCAGGAGATCTTCCCATTGCTACTTAGAAGGCTCAGTATTGTAGCCGAGATTCAGAACTAAAGGACGGTCACATAGACATCAAAAATATTGTGTGATTGGAGCTCAATATCATAGAATTCATGATTACTAGGTTATGTGGGAGTCCAGATCCTCATGTGGCTACCAAAGCACAAATGGAGACTGCAGTTGAATGTTTCAGAGGAATAGTTTTCAACTGGAGTGAAGGAGTGTCGGCTAATATGAAGGGCCAAATCACGAGAGCTAAGAATGGGAAATTGAAAAACTTCAGATATGAGGTCATTTTAGTATCTTTTTCTTTAGAGAGGATCCCACTCAATTCACCTCAACAGTCTTTGGTGGATTCGACAGGTCCTTAGGAACCTCCTGTGGTGCACTGGGTAGCACTGATGGCTTGCGATGATGGAAAAGGTGATCCAGTGGTTCATTTTACTCCTCAGTTTTTCCCATGGCTTAGGAATCATATCTTCATGATTGAAGATTTTCCTTATGTAGGAATGGATTATAGAGGTGATCCTAATACACCTCTTCCACCAAGGGCACAGTGGGATGATACAGGTTAGTGAATCATTTTGAAGTTTTTATCTAATTTTTATTTGATTTTTTATCGTCCGATACTGACAAAAATTTTAAATGCAAATTTTGTTCCAACATGACTAGGAATAAGTTGCTTTGATAGGCGAGAGGCACAACCCATAGCAGCCCCACCACAGAATGATGCAGCAGAGATCCTAGTAGAGTTGTAGCACAACCTACAGAAGTTTGCTTTTGATATTCGAGAGACATGGATAGATGATCTACCTCTCAGGCTCCAGAGACATGTGACTAGTTTCATAGGTCCACTCAAAAGATTTCTACGCACGGTGGCACATGCCATAGTTTTCTATCATGATCATCATCATGGATAGCTGATGGTAAATGTAGATTGACATTTTGTTTTTTCTATCTGTATCTTTTAGATCATAAGGTGTATTAACCTATGATCAGAGACAATGTAATATTTTTTGACAAAAAATTATTTAACCTAATGATATTACTACCTTCATTCTCTGAGTATCTTGTTCAACATGGATTGAATGTTGTTTTGTTTTACTTTTTAATATTTCATATGTCTATTTAAAACTTAATTAGATAATGCATCAACCAATTTTTTTAAATTTCTTGAAATGTGTTGATATTCGATATAATAAAATTCTATTTCCAAGAGACGAACCTTCAAAAACAATCTTAACAAAGATGGATTTATGATAGCATAAACTCTGTTTAAATGTAATAAAATGAGTTGCGAATCTAACCTAACGATCAAACATCGAATAAAAAAATTGATGGCACCAGATAATAACTCAATAACTGCGCTATATTCTACAATATTTTTCATTGCTTGACCAAGGTATATCCCATGTATAGAGACTAACTCATCGATGGGTGAATAAATAACACAAGCTGCTGAAGAGATGCTCCATGTACTATGACAGGCACCATCAGGAAAACCAATGTAAGTTTGAAGGGATTTCGACATCTTCAATATCAAGAGTAATCAAGATAAGCATCGAAAGTAATAGTAGTTGTAAAATAAAACTAATCCTTAAGGAACACTTGTCTAATATAAGGCACACCATTCTAAAATGTAACTAATGTACAAGGGAGATATTCACATGAAAATTCATGCATAATATCTCTTGAGATAAAGACTATTTTTGGGTTTATCTAGAGAGACATTTTCATAATCAATTAATTCATAGGATCCTTTTACAAGAACACGCTTAAAAATATAGGGACCATGACATATCGGTTCAAATTTACCAGTGCCTAACTTGTCATGAGCTTGATCGTATACTAAAACTAGTTCACCTTCTGAATAAACGCGAGGGTTAACACTTTTATCATACTGAGCTTTAACACTTTTCTTCCGAGTTTTGACAACTAATGTAGTTGTGCGATGAGTGTCATCTAATTGTGCTAGGTATAGAAAAAATTTCTCCTCTTCAGAGATAGCTGGTAATAATTCAATGGCTAATTTGAGTGTCGGTATTTCACATTCAATGGGTAGCACTACTTCTAAACCATAAACAAGTTGAAATGGAGTGAACCTTGTAGCAGTTTTTGCAGAGGTATGGTATGCCTATAATGCCGAAAAAAACATGGTATGCCAATTAGATTTATGAGTTCCGAAAATTATTTTAATCACAATGTTTCGAAAATGGCTCCCATGGTCTATAACAATAGCTTTAGGGACAGCAAACCGAGCAATCACATGATTGAATATGAAAATTTGATGCAGGAGCATCAAGCTCAATTTTTATTAATTAATTGTGTGAAATAGGGGGTGAGAATTTTTAATTATTTTATTCATTTTCATAATTTAAGAGAGAAAAATGTAAAGGTGAGGATTAATGTATATATTATTTTAATAGTTAAAAGGCTATGGGTTAGGTATCTAATTTAGGGAGTAGAAATTCTATGTACGGGACTTTTTTGAGTCCACACCTAAAATGAATCTAAATTATATTTAGTTGAGGATTGGGTGGAGAAATTTGTGGGGTGAAATAAATACATTATTTATGTATAAATAGGAGTGTTTTTGTGAGGAAGAACAAGAGCTGAGTGCGTGAGGAGTACAAGAAGAGTGAGGAGTGGTTTCAAGGTCCAAGAGCCAAGAGGCCGCCCAATGTAATATTTGGCCAGAGAAATTTTATGTTTTATATCTGTAGTTGTTTTGAATAGCTCTTTTCCCTTCATGTAAATTTTGAGCTGAATTTTTTCATGGTTTTATTTGAAGAAAAATTGAGCATTTTCATATTGAGCGAAGCAGCGTTTTTTTTTATATGCTAGGATCTGCTTTCTCGGAGAATCCATGCATCATTTGGTATCGGAGCCTTAAGATGGCATCTCTAGATTTCTTACACCCCTTACACTAATATATCAAGTCCTAGATCAAGCAAGTGTAATGTTGCAAATCGCACTCCATCTGGAGCACGCGACTCTGAAGAGCTTGCTGAAAAAACAACATAGAAAACTACTGCACGGATAATTTGAAGAACTCCTTTTGAAGTAGCTATTTGAGAAATATTGTCAAGTGGATAGAATGGCTTCCTCCAGCAAGGAAAATGCACAGCCATAGCTAGTGCCTTGCAAAAGAGAGAGTATCATTCCTTAGCTACCTGCAAATCCCTTAAGCTCCAACGTGGATGGTAAAGGTCAAGTTCTTGCCAGTATTCATTCCATAAAGAATATTTACCCTATTTCATGCCATATGGATGAGAATATATTTCTATAGTATCCAATGTTTTTTGAACGTCTTTATGGTCTGAGAGGTGAGGAGGTAAAGCTATAATTAGCTGACTGCGAGTAGCATCCCCAACAGATAACTTGCGAATCAATTCCCTCTTTCATTTTTCTCTTGGAGATAATCCACAAAATCCATGCTCTATCACAATGCAAATAAGCAGGGCTAGAATTTCCTGCACCAGTGTTGGCTCATATTCATTGGGTTGTACTAAATGAAGTGAAAGATAATCAGACAAGCCAAATCGGTCTAGTATTCGAAGAACAAATGGTTCTGGAGGAGCCATTGTAGCACAACACTGTACGAGAAATAAATCAAGCTCTAATATGTCTTCACACCAATGAACTGAATGGTAATATTCACAAAGGGAGAAATTTGAGTGACCATTTTGTCGCCACATGCCTACACGCAATTGTGCAGAAAACACCTTCAATTGTAATGGATGTTCCATTACCAATGTAGAAAAGCCACAAGGGTGGGAATCCCTCAGAATTTTCCTGAAAAATTCATGACAGCTTCCAGAGTAAGATGATGCCAGGTTCCTGTCTCTTATTTTTCCAGCTAGATAGATGAGGCCCGGGTGATCACACAACGGTTATTTTTCCACCAGTTTTTCAAGCGAGTCTAAGGACGACGGTTTTTGCATTCAATTATTCATTAGTGAATCACCATTCCGCGTGGAGACCTGTTGTGTGTGTGGATCATAGCAGCAATGTTGAAGTGGTTGCAATGTCTACAATGAATTACCAGAAGTAAAATCATAACGCAGCTCATGTGATGTGTGTGTAAGTATGAAGGGTTTGTTTGGTTTGTTATAGTGAAATCGACATGAAATTTGTATGCGAAAACATCCATTTACAATGCAAGTGAAGTATGGGGTTAAATTGAAATTATATGGTGGTGCATAGTTGTAATGATTCCTTTTAGATCTCATAAGGTAACAGATCTGGAAAAGAGGGGGCTGAAGCTCTGAAACCGACGGCTGAAACAGCTAAAACTCTTCCACAAAAAGTGGAGGGTACTAAAGCCCTAAGGGGTTGGGTTCCCACTTAGATGAGTAAAAACAGATCAGATCTTGGTCAAGGCGGGCTGAGACAGAGGCTAGACAACCCCGGTGTAAGTCGGCAGCAACCCGTAAAAGTGCGTAAAAAATGCCGAGAAGTCAAACAGCTTGACTGACAGAGTAGAGGGCGTGCAAACAAGTCAGGTGCGCACCCGAGGTCCGTGTCGCAGTTAGGGCCAAAAAGCAAGCACTGCTTCCCGTTGTCTCATGCGATTTTCGTAAAATGTGCCGTCTCGCCAACGGCTGGTGTCGCTTACCTGCGCAATAGGGCCAGAAACACACGGAAGTTAGAAATTTTAAGTTTTTAGGTTTTTATGTGAGAAAAATGACATAAAAAGAGGAAAACTAAGCAGCTGAAAAGAAGCCCTAGGGCCTGAAGTAGCTGGATATGCAGGAATATGAAAAACGACAACGGTCGTAATTTAAAACCCGTGTGGAGTCGCCATTTGTTAGTATGAATTCTTCGTCGAAGTGTACGAAAAAGAACCACTTTAGCTACGCATAACTAATAGCCCTAACAACAATAGAGGCTGCCAAACATCTTCAGATCTGCAATTAGTAGTTAAAATGCCGCAACAAACAGATCTATAAATGGAAAGACATTAAGTAGTAAAGTAAAGAGTTTGCTCCATGCATCCAACAGACAAGACAAGAACACGATTTTTGAATGAATTTTTATATTACAGGGCACCTGGGAGGAAACAAGAAGGTGTATCAAGATCTCCTCAATGGGATGGGTTCTTTGTAGTCCTCAGCACTTCAGATCTAAGCTTTCTCTCTCTTGTAGATGTAGAAAACCCAATGTAGAAGATCGAGCTCAATGGGAGAAAAATGGTAGAAAATGAGACCAAGTGTATAGATCCAGAGTGATCTAATAGGCAACAAAAGGTGAAGAATGATGGGGAAAACCCTCCTATTTATAACAAAATATTAGGTCCTTCTAGATCTTGGTGCATGATTAAAATAATGTTAATCACATCTAGATCCACCTCTATGGAATATTTTATTATTATTTGTTGGAGGGAAAGGGTGCTTGACTTGGGTCAAATCCCTTGATTAGTGAAAAATAAATAAATAAATGATTTATTTATCTTTTTAAGGAAGTGGTTGGGATATAATCAAATAAATAATGATTTATTTGATTAATGGTGGTTGATTTGGTCATATTTAACAAGGAATATTATTTAAATAATTATTCCTAGAAAATAATAAGATAACTATGGGTTTATCTCATTAATTTATTTGTTTTTGGGTTAAACATGACTGGGAATAATAATTAAATTATGGTTTAATTAATTATTCCTTTTGGGGTTTCCTAATTAACATAGTGAAAGCAGTTTTACTTGGGGTAAAACTGGTCTTACATGGTGCACTTGGGTCCATCTAATGATGAAAGGTTAGATGACCAAAAAAATGGTGTAACACCAAGGATATTTCTACTTGTATGATTTTGGATGGCCAAGTGCATGAGGAGGGATACTTAATCAGAGATGAGGTCATCTACTACCATGGTAGGATCTTCTTATCTGGAGCTTCCAAGCTCAAGGAGAATTTTCTACAAGCAGCTCATGAGGATTTCCTTTTCAGCCACACTTGTTCTATGAGAGCATACCACACCATCATGGAGGGGTATTTTTGGAAGGGCTTTAAGGAGGAGATATATCATCATATGAGGAGATGCATGGATCATATGGAGATTGAGGAGATACATAACTCTTTGGGGGATTTAGCACAACCACCTCTTTTCTCTTTGAGGATGAGAGGAGACTCATCTATGAGCCACTCCATTCGTATAAGAAAGACATATGGTAAGGGTATTGTTGATTTTCATAGTGATTTGTATATATGTATGCATCTCTTAACCATATATGTGCAGGAATTAGCTCAAAGGAGGAATATTCTTCCTTCTAGATTTCATGGTCTACTTAAGACCACTATAGACGATCACTTCCTAGAAGGATTTGGGGAGGAGATTTCTTGTGGAGAACATACTCATCTTGCACAATACATCATTCAATTTCTCCAAACACATGAGGAGAATGGAGAAGCAAGCAAGTGGTTGAAGAACCACACTCTTTGTCATTATCTATTGCAGTTAAGGTTCAAGCTGTGTTGGTTGTATTTGAGGGACCATTGTCCTTCTCCATTACTACATATGGCAGCAAGTATGATTCTCATTATTGATCCCTTTGTTGCTATTGTTATTTCTTTTCTTGGGATCATGATTGGGGGAGAGACACATTGGGTGGATGTGTCCTTTGAGGGAGAAACTCCCCACACTTTTTGCACTACATGCTCTAAGGGGAGCATGGGAGATGGTATGGCCACCATAGCAAAAAAATTGTTTCCTTATGAGGTGAGCCATATGATTGATGTAATACCATATGATGAAGATTTCCAACTCATCACATATGGGGATATTTGGGCCATCATGATTCATAACGTTGGAGGGGAGATCCTTGAGGATCTAGCTTTCTTCTTGCCACTTGAGGGCAACATTATGGCAGCCCAAGATCAACAAACACTCTACACTTATCTTAAGTGGAGAATAGGACAGCGTGGGGTAGGCTATTTTGTCTACCATGGTCAAATTTTCAGCCCACCTATATTATCATAGCTCAAGGTGGAGGATGATTTGTATGAGTTGCCATGTTGGGAGGTAACTCTTTTTGTATGGATGATTGCTTGGGGATGGAGGATCCACATGCTAATGATGATTCCCAATGCATTTAAGATCCCATGCCTCAAGGGAACCTCTAGAAATCACTTTTCTACCCTCTTGAGTATTTCTCCTTTTTATGATGATAGCTTGATAGCTAACTTGCATGCCAGGGAGGAGCAATGTGGGGACTTATTAATGAGATAGCATTATTTAACTTGGAGGATTTTATCATATGTGGATGATACAGGGAGAGGAGGAGAAATAACTCAGTTCTATAATTGCAGTTTCTTGAGGAAAAGCAATCTTTGAGAGGGGAGGACTGTAATGCTCCCAAAATTAGCATGAAGCTAATTGGAACATTGATTTTGCCTATATCATCTAGGAGGTGAATAAATGGGTAAGGATGCCCATGAGTAGGAATAAAATCCTTCATAGTGTGAAATGGATCATCAAAGTAGATATATTTTGCACCCTCAGGTGTGAAAAGGGGCAAATGCATGAGGACAAGGTCAGGTTTGACCAAGTCAACAGCGCTGGGATAGGAGGTGGAGAACACTTTGAGAGACAACGCAGTATGAATGGGAGGAGGTTTCTTTGGTGAAGGAAACCCTAATAAGTGGGACCTATGGTGAGGGGGCTTTCACTTGTTTAAAAGGAGGGAAAGTTAGCCATTGTTTTTCATGCTTATGATTTGATTTCTGGATTTGGTCTCAGAGACTATCCTGCTTTCTTCAACTGTTTAGTTGAGATTGTTGTGCTGCTTAGCACAAGGATTTCCTATTTAGGAATCCTTCTCCTTTCTTGAGAGGCCTCTTGGAGGAGTTGTACTAATTTTCCTCACATCCAGGCTTGAGGCCAAGCATCCTCCTTTAGCTACAGGGTTATTTTTGTAGCAGTATAACGTTGTGTTGCAGGGTGTTGGAGTGGGGGTTGACAACACCACTTCCAGGCTTGTTTTTCAAATGAGGAAGATTTCCTTCATTCGGGACACTAGTAAGGAAGATTTTGGAGCTTATTGCAGATCTTGGCACTTGGGCAACATATTTCCTTTCTCCTACAGTGTAGTCCCTTCTCTAGACTACGTTATTTTCAGTGTGCATATTGTAGTGAGGGTTTGTAGGATTATTGGAGGTGAGATCTTCAGTGATAGGATCAGCCTTTCACTGGGAAGATCCATTGGAGGAGGCCTATTTATCTGGTGCAACATCTTCAACCATCTCCATCCAGTTCCAGATCTTGAGTTGCAGTTGCTACTACAACTCCGGCATTTCTGCAGTTTTGCATATTTCAGCCAATCCTTCCCGAATTTCCTATAAATAGTGATTGGGATCTTAGATATTCTCTCCCATCATTGTATCAGCCATATATATGTAGATATATGTTGTTTTATATTTCTTGTAGCAGTGTTCCATCCATGACTGTGCAGTTTTAATCCATACACATTCTCCTATGTAGCAGCATTTCACTTTTGATATGTGTATTCATGGGAGGCTTGTTTTCCTTGATCATATGATGCGTATTGCACTTATTTGTTGCTGATATATATAATAAAATGGCTTTATGGTTTCCATACATTTTGGTATGATATTTCCACTGCTACTCCAGTTTATGTTTATGTATTGCTGGATCTCCAATTTGGGAATATTATAAGATATTCCTAACATTGTACAATTTCCCTATTTTGGTATATTACAAGGGTGGCCCTTCAGGTAGCCCCCCACATGACCGAATGACCTCAAATTGCAATGTAGCCTCACATGTAGTTTCACGGATTTGATGGCTTTGGGTCCAGCCGCTTGAAGCACCCACAACATGTACGTCTCCTTTAGATGATCCATTCAGGTCTTCATATCCATTTCTTGTTTAGTGGGGCTTATTTTGGTTGTGATTATCCCTCCCCATGTCAGCTTGAGGGGCATTGTGTCTCATGTACTGATATGTTATTGTTTTCAATCCTAGCCTATGTTCTTCCAACTGCATTATGTATATGAGATTCATTGTATTATTTCCTGGCCCATTGATGTCAGCATATCATGTATTATGTACTTTGTAGCCCAGTCCCACATTGTTGGGCTCACCGTAATTCTTTGTACTCAGTTATCTCGACGGGTATGGGTATGCCTCCCCTGCCTCATTTGAGATCATGTACTCCAAAATAAAAGGAGACATATGTCAATTTAGTAGATCTTGTCCCCTCCATTTTTGTCCTTCCTTGCATTTCTAGTCATCTCTCTCTCTCTCACTCCCCTTTGGTATCTATTGGAAGCGTAACTTACAATGTATTTCAGTCATCAAGTTTTCTACTAACACTCATATGTTTGGGGGAATTTTGTTATCACCAAAAAATTATCACCTAGACATTTCTGACTAGGTGGATCAAAATACACCATGTAAGTTTAGTTTTTCCATAGTAAAATCACTTTTGATATAGGAAATAATTTATTTAACCTCTTTTATCAAGTTATTTTTTTATTATAACCCATGAGAATAATTTAATAAACCATTATTTATTTAATTTTCACTAGGAATAAATATTAAATCATTGTTTGATAATTATTCCTTGTCACATTTGACTAAATCACCTAGGAATAATTAAATAAATCATTGTTTATTTATTTTTCCTTAACTCCATTCTTAGAATAATTGTTAAATCATTATTCAATAATTATTTCATTTTCACACATTTCTTATTATTTGTGAAATAATTAATAAATCATTTTATTTCTTAGTTATTTCCAAATAAAGATATTTAACCATTTTGAATATGTTTCCCCTCTCCAAAACTATAATAAAGTATTCCTAATGGTTAGATCTATATTTTGGTCAATAATATTCTATTATTCTCCATTTTCGATATCTACCCAATATTTTGCTATAAAGAATATGGTTTTTCATTCATTTATCACCATGATCATTATCATCATCACCATTACCATCTCCATACTTTTGAGCTCCCAATAGAGTTATACACATTTTTTGGGTTTTCACATATTGAGAGAGGAAGATATAATATTGAAGCATCAAGGACATGAAGGACCCATCCCATGGAGGGGGATTTACGACCATTTTGTAAATCTCCTTCATCGAGTGCTATTAATAAAATATTTATTTTTTCAAATTCTTTTCCGTAATTGGGTTAGTTTATTACATCATATTTATTTATCGATTTATCATTTTAGATCGCATACATATATTTTTCCACGGGTTTTTCACACATTTTTATTGCAGATATGAAGTATAAGCAGCCACAATTGTTGTTAGGGTCACTAGATGCCTTTGACTTAAGTGAGGTATTTTTGGTACACCTTCCAAGAAATTTCATACTAACAAAAACGACCATAAAATCTTTATAATATTTTTCCATAATATTTTTCCATTACCTTTTTCTTATCTCAAATTGCACCCTATTTTAAAAAGCAACAGTGACAAGTAAAAGTTAAGTTATAAATAATTTAATTTCATATATTTTATGATATAATTATATTTTTATAAAATTTGAATATATGTGTGTGTGTGTGTGTGTGTGTGTGTGTGAAGCAAGCGTAAGAGAGCCATTTAAATTTTTATGGAGGAAAGGGTATGTGCTTATAAGCCTTGGTACCATGATAAATAGAAAAGTTGAAGTGAATAGTCTCTTGCAAGGACTTAATTCAGCCAACAATACTTAACCTTACTATATTAGGGGATGCTTGTCATATCATTAAGCACAAGCTATATAATTCTAATTCAATAGACTCACTTATGTTTTTTACTTTTATTTTGAAAAGGATATGGAAAATTTCTTGCACCTTTGAAGTGGTGAATTGGTAATTCAAACTACATCTAATGAATGCTTAACCTTGGATATCAAGCATCGAGGCCAGATTATCGTGTTCTCTTTCAGTGAGGAATTCATTAGTCCCTTTGGTCTCTGGGGAGGGGTGTAGATTTTGGTATTATTTATCTTTGGAAATCTAGTTTGGTTTCATCTCCCTTGGTGCTAATTACAATCATATGTTTGGGTAGGCTCATTGTTCCCACCTTAGAGGTGATAAGGTGATATTTTTACCTTCTCTCTATATCAAATTTGACTATGATTTTAGTTTTAGAAGTTGATTATGGGCCCCGACTCGACCAAAAAAAAGCACAACCAAGTTCAATCTTAAATATTCAATTGGTTTTATCCCTCTAGTTGGAATTCCCCCCTACAAGTTTACATCTTATAAACTGAAAACAATCTTACTATACCAATGGATGATAAGGATTTAAAGGAAATACACCTTACTTTACAAAGGCACGAAAATGTAATAATTTCCTTAAATTATCAACTCAAGTCTCTCCTTAACACCTTAAGAAAGTAGAAACATAATGTAAAACTTAAGAAAAATATCTTGATATACATGTTGATTCAATAAAAAAAAATTAGTTGAACACTTTATAATCATTGCTTTGGAAGCTGTAATATCCCTTTTTCAGGAATATCAACAATGTGCTCAAGGAAAACGTTGTATAAGGAAAACATGCAACAGAAACGCAGATCGGGACTTGGTTCCTCTTATTTATGTTGTATGGGACTTATATATGGAATATCATATAAAACAAATCAGTTTAGACACATTACACGGATCTCCCAAAAACTAGACTAGCTAAAAAGCACCCAAAGAGGAAGGCTGCAACCAAATGCAAACACTGCTTCAAAAATTGCGTAGTTTTATCAGATATTCAGTGGATATCAGCAAGGAGGTTTATATTTCAATGGTAAAGCAGCAAATCAGCATTATGATGAAACTCTTTCACTATACAGTAGAATGTATGAGGCAATACATCAAGAAATCTTCAGAAAAGGGAGCTAGAACACATGTATACTTGAAGAATTGGCTCAACAGCGTTATTTTTAAGGAGCTTCAGCAGTTGGAAGTTAAAACTAAGATCTAGGGAAGATCTGTGGACAAAACATCATATCTATTTTAGATCTAGAAACTATATAGTTTTCTCTTCAAGGCCCCCTTAGAATTTTGACAAATGCATGCATAAACAAGAGTAGATCTGAGAAACAAGTTGCAGAGCTGTAAAATGCTATAGTAAATTTCTGAACATAACATTTCATTACAATGGATCAGATCTAAACAGAACATGGATCAGCAAGCTAATCCGTGGATCACCAAGTTGAAGGCAAAGCTCAGCACTAGAGATCTCTGATCTAAACTATAAGCAAAACGCCATGAAGAACCTTCTGCAGAAATAACGCAGTCTACTCATAAAAAAAATGTTGTAGCTCAATTTTCATAGATAGCCACTATAAAATTGCAGATCTGAAGTACAAATAGAAGAGACACACTTCTAGGAGGTTAAAGAACACACTCCATGAGAAGAGGCTCCCAAAACTACACTAGATCTCTGCAGATCTAGACTCCCACTTGCTGCAGCTTGCAGAAGCAGCAAAACCCTCAATGGATCAGTGCTGCTAATGAAAGTAGAGCTTGGTCTCAAGCCTGATAGTGGTTCAATTCAGAAAAAACTCCTCCAAGACTCCTTAAAGGAAGAGGTGAAATCCCTACATAGGAATTTCAAATACAATCCTCCACTAAACAACAGAGAATAGTATTTGTCTAAGCAGACAAATACTTAGAAATATGATCAATCAACAACCTTCTCTTGCTGCCCTCCTTTTCCTTTTATAAGATGAGAAAGCTTTTGCAAACCCTAAACCACCTTGATTAGTTAGCCCTTTTCACATGAGAGGCTTCCTTCTAAAACTGTGTTGTCCCTTTTGGAGATGCATTGAACCTAGACAGTGTTGTTGATTTGGTCAAGGTTGACCCAGTCTTTAGCTCAAACCTCTTTCACACTTGCAAGTGATTATTTACATGGCCCTGATTTGTCTTTGTTCATATGGGCATTGATTTATTCAGACTTTTTAGGAGTTTTACCTGTCCTCCTTTATTCATTTATTCATGAAACAAAAATTAAAACAAAATTGAATGTTCCTCTTAGCTAAGGCTGTGTGGGAATATTACAGTACTCCCCTCCAAAATGTTGCTTGCCCTCAAGAAAATGATAGGGTAAGAGTTGCATTTCTTATCCTTCTCCATTGATGGCACCATCAAGGATCAATTTTTCATCATGGGCCAAGTGCTCATTAAACCAATACATCAAAAATTTCTCCTCCAATGCTAACATGATAGGGGCATAGTCCATCCCTTCAGGAGTGTAAAACTCAACAGAAATAAACATGGGTGAAGCAATGTCACATCTAAAACATGTATCGTGAAGTACAAGCTGAAGTTCCATCCCATGTGGTACATATACACTGCCCACCCTTTGCCCATACAAACCCATAAACAATACCAATATATCATCTATGTATGGAAGCAAAATTACATATATGCAAACTGAAATTTGCACTTAGGAGGTGGGATACAATCCCACATAAGATACCAATGCAATGCACTCCTTGTCTTTAGTATATCTGAGTGTGGTAAGTGGTACTCCCACCATACGTTTGTTTCATGGGTCACTTTGACATCGCTGAAAGTGATATCCAAGATAGGTGCCTTTGGGAAGCACCCATCATGAAAGAGAATCTCCCTTTGCACCTCAAGGGAGTGACCAGATTTAAAATTTTTATTGGCCTCACCAATTCCATGAGATCTAAATGTAATATCACTCCTTGTAGGAGCCATGGCCTGCATACATATGGTAAGAGAATATGTCAAATCAGAAAAATAAACATGTTCCATGATCAAGAGCTCAAATCTGAGCTTGGGAAAAAGCTCAAAAATGAAAGTTCTCAAAATTGATTGAAACCAAGATGGTTGCATGGGTCTCGACTTCCTGATTCTGGCACTGCAAACGGTTCGAAAAACGGACACCGTATGAAGAAGTTATTGCACTTTTAGTGGAGTGGGTCCGGCGGAGCACGGAGGGGCCAGCCCTCCTCCCATGGAACCTCATCATATGACCAGTGTGGGAGCTTAATAATTAAGAGCGCTTAAGGAGCCTAATATCAAGTTTAATATTTAATTAAGCTTCAGTTAAGTGGAGTTTAATATGGCAGAGATTCTGAAGGCGCTCCCAAATTTAGGTGGACTTCCACTTTTAGTGGAGTTAACTGGCAGTTGCCCCACATTTAGTGGAGGAAATTGGGGCAAAGTTGTTTTGGTCATAAATTTCTCATTACTCAACCTTTTGGAACGAATTTTTTTTTGATTTCGTATGTTCTCAGTA
>CM076575.1:1391628747-1391826390 GCA_034641835.2 Pinus albicaulis
TCTCCATAAGGTAACTCAGAGATCAATTCTGCAAAAACCGATGATTTTTTGGATTTTTCATAAAGGAAATCGAGATCGAATTCTTGTAAAATGAAAATCCATCTATTGTATTTGCCCCCAATCACCCGTCTACTGAGAACGAATTGAAACGGATTGACGACTGCCAAACCATAATTTTTATGAAGCATAATGTAATGCCTAAGTCATTGGACAACATGGACAACTTCCAAAGCTAACTTCTCGGTGGGATAATATCGAAATTCAGGACCTACCAAGCCTTGTATTAGATAATAAATAACATGTTCACAAAGAGCATCATCCTCCTCAACTAGAATAATACCTATAATAGATTCTGACATAGAAATATACAAAAGGAAATTTGTGCTATAATTAGGTGGACTCAACAAAGGATCAGAGGTCAATGTATTTTTTAAAGCATCGAACGAGCGTTGAGCAAAGTCATCCCACACGAATGGAATTCCTTTCTTCAACAATCTCATAAACCCTTTTTTAATCTCAGCATAGTTAACGATGAATCTCCTCAAGAAATTGGATTTTCCTTGAAGACTTTGAATTTGACGAATAGAATATGGGGGAGGCAACTAAATTATTTCCTCAACCTTGAAGGGATCTACACGAACCCCTTCAGTAGATGTAATGAATCCCAACAACCAACCAAATGTGACAACGAAAACACTCTTATTCGGATTCAACCACACTTTATAATGATGACATCTTTCGAAAATTTGTCGAATATGAAAGGATGATCAATTATGTTTTGAGAACGAGCAACTATATCATCCAAATAAGCTTCAATGATATGCTTGATATTGTGGAAAGCACAAAACATAGCCCGTAGGAAAGTAGCTCCATCATTTTTAAGCCCAAAAGTCATCTTCATGTATGCAAATGTACCCCATGGGAAAATAAAAGCAGTTTTGTATTGATCTTCAGGATGCATGGAAATCTGATTATATCCCAAGAAACCATCCATGAAGGAGAAAATTTGATTCCCTGCACACTCATCAATAATTTGATAAATAAATGGTGTAGGGTAATTGTTAGTATGAATCCTTTGTCGAAGTGTACGAAAAAGGACCACTTTAGCTACGCATAACTAATAGCCCTAACAACAATAGTGGCTGCCAAATATCTTCAGATCTGCTGTTAGTAATAAAAATGCTGCAACAACCAGATCTATAAATGGAAAGACATTAAGCAGTAAAGTGAAGGGTTTGCTCCATGCATCCAACAGACAAGACAAGAACACAATTTTTTGAAATAATTTTTATATTACAGGGCACCTGGGAGGAAAAAAATAAGGTGTATCCAGCTCTCCTCAATGGGATGGGTTCTTTGTAGTCCTCAACACTTCAGATCTAAGCTTCCTCTCTCTAGTTGATGTAGAAAACCCAATGCAAAAAGTAGAGCTCAAAGGGAGCAAAATGGCAGAAAATGGTGACCGAGTGTATAGATCCAGAGTGATCTAATAGGCAACAAAAGGTGAAGAATGATGGGGAAAACCCTCCTATTTATAACAAAATATTGGGTCATTCTAGATCTTGGTGCATGATTAAAATAATGTTAACCAAATCTAGATCCACCTTTTATGAATACTTTATTATATTTGTTGGAGGGAAAGGGTCTTTGACTTGGGTCAAATCCCTTGATTAGTCAAAAATAAATAAATAAATGATTTATTTATCTTTTTAAGGAAGTGGTTGGAAGATAATCGAATAAATAATGATTTATTTAATTATTTGTGGGTGATTTGGTCATATTTAACAAGGAATATTATCTAAACAAGATTTAAATAATTATTCCTAGAAATTAATAAGATAAATAAAGGTTTATCTAATTAATTTCTTTGATTTTGGGTTAAACATGATTGGGAATAATAATTAAATTATGGTTTAATTAATTATTCCATGAGGAAAATCAAACAAATATGGGTTTGTTTAATATTTCCTTTTGGGGTTTCCTGTTTTAACATAGTGAAAGCGATTTTACTTAGGGTAAAACTGGTCTTACATGGTGTACTTGGGTCCATCTAATGATAATAAGTTAGATGACCAAAAAATGGTGTAACAGATTGCCCCCCAGCGTGCGAGTGTCGGGAGCAAATCGTATGACCGAAGTACGTTGTAAGAACACAATCACTAGACAACAAAAGGGGTGTCAGAGAGAGAAATGTGAGGTAGATAGTGTGCTGAAGGACTAGACCCTGAGGAGACGAGACTCGCAAGTGCAACAAGTCTCTTTTTATGAGAGGGTACATGTGCTGAAGGCGGCGGGGGAGGCATACCTATGCCCGCCGAGACAAAGTACAAAAGAATAGTGTGTCCAGTAAACAAGGGACCGAACCATAAAATACAGCTGGCATAATCATGAGCCAGATAAAAATACAATAAGGAATCCCACATACATGCTGTGCCTGGGATAACAGCCAGGACTTGTACAATAATATCTGAGTACATGAGATACAAATACAATCGAAATGCCCCCTGCACATGGGGAAGGGCTCATAGGATCTGACTGATACATGCAAGTCGAAGAGGCGTTGCAAGTGGCTACGGCCAACAACATCAAATATCTGGAGTTGCATCGAAGGCTGCAATGAATAGGTCATCCGGGCATGTGGGGGGCTACCTGCAGGGCCACCCCCTCATGAGGGTTGAGACATCTCACACACACCCGGGAATCATCAAGAGCAGCTGCTGGATCACTGGACCATCAAGTATACGAATCTCGATCATGCTGAAAGGAGCTGGAGAAAAAATCAAGTCAAATGGAAATGAGAGATCCCTTGGCCTGATCCGAGGCACCGAACAAGAGTGGAAGCTGGAACCAAGGTACACTGCCCTCTAGACCTGGCTTCTGGAATGAATGTGTTGATGTCGACAGAAGGAGGTATGCCATAGTTAAGGCAATGAGAGAGCCTCAACTAAGGCACGAGAGAAAAGAGTAGAGCGACGGACAGACTGACACTAATGATGATAGTGAAGTGGAAAGGACTGAGTAGCAAATGGACGACTTCCCTTGTTAGAGCATAAAGAGCATGGATGACACGGCAGCGACTGACACAGGATCATAAGGGATAGGGGACAGTGAGACTGAAGGTCATAATGCGCGACACAAGAGAGGGACCAAGCAATGAAGGATGGAGGGCTAGAATGGGGTATAAAGGGACGTGGTATAGACTCCATGGATGCAATGATGACTCAACTTGGATGCTCTAAACAAGGGCGACTCGATGGTGCTGCCACACAGTAAAGGCCCCGATGGGGGACCATGGAAGCATGAGTACAAGGTGGGAACTCATGACGAAAATCGACGTGAACATGGACAAGTAAGGGAGCAAGATGGTGCCCCAAGTACAAGTGTCGTAAGTGAGGAAATTCGATTTGAAGAAGCGGTGAAGTGACCCTTCTTGGACAAAATGTGTTCGGGTGAAGTATCAAATCACCAAAAAATAACAGAAACCCATTTGAGATCTCGATGAGAGCTTTCCAGTGGTGCTGACGGTTCGTCGAACGGGGCTACGGTGTGGTCGCAGTAGTCGAAAGAAGAAACAAGGGTTCTCTTTTAATAAGGCAGTTTTCCCTCCAAAATCATTCATTTGCTATTGTTGCTGTGGTGAATGTGGAGAGGAGAGAAGGCCCTAAATCTTGCGCCAAATGTAGCAGAAAAACCGACTGGTGGAATCGAGATCCGTCAGTTGGAGGTAAGAGGCCTAACCTTTCTCTTGCATTTTGATGGATTACATTTTCAGTTTAGGGCCTAGAATCCCAGAAACAGCCCCTCCTTCATCTCTACGGCCGGGTCGCACTTTTTGGGGCAAAAAGTGCGACCTAGGACGCAGGTATCAGGGCAAAAAGTGCGACCTGGTCCAGAAAAGGGCAGAAAACTGCGACCTGGGAGATGAGGAGTTTTGGTGTTGTTTTATGACTGGAAGTTGGGTTTTGGTGTTTGGTTATGGTTTTCCCGACCTGTACGCTGAAAAAAATGATGTGTTTGTACAGGTATGGCAGATTTACGGGTCAAATGGAGAGAGAGAGATCTGGGGACACTTCGGATAGAGATCCAGGCGGATCAGGGCGTCTGCCGTGTATTGGCCAGATTTGGGGTTCTCAAGCTTTTGGAGAACCCATTGATGAGAGCAGGGGAACCGTTACTGGCCCGGATTATCAGTTATTGGGATCCAGATCAGGAGATCGTTGTGGTGCAGGGGCACAGGATCGAACTGATGGTCCAGGACGTGTACTTCCTGACTGGTCTCCCGCCACTGGGGATGGTGGGAAACACACAGCCAGTGTTGTCATGGGGGCGGCATATCATGGAGTTCGTGGAACGCCATTGTCGACCGGGTCTCCAATTCAAGGGGACTCGAATACTGATCGGGGATCTAGAAAGGCTAGAAACCCGTGCAGTGGCTGCAGTTGTGCTACGCATTCTGGGCATCCAGGCGTTCCATAAAATCACTGGGGGGCAGATGATGATAGTGGAAAGTGTGTTGGGTGGGACCTACTATGGGTGGGCCCAGATGTTATTGGTGTCGCTAAAGCGACAGTTGTCGCTATGCAGGCAGCAGGTGAATCATGACTGCTCATATGGGACTTTGTTGTGCGCCTTCTTCTTTGAGAAGATCCCGACCTTGAGGCCTCGTGTACAGCTCCCAGATGGGGGCCAGAGGGAGCCTAGGATGTGCCGTTGGGGACGGCTACTATGCAGAGGAGGAGGAGGGGCGGTCGGGCGGGTGTTTCGACCGGAGTTTTTTGCCCATTGGGATTAGATGCCGCTGTACATAAACGACTACCCCTATAGTGGGATGAGCTACTGTGGGGATCCAGATCTGCCACTTCCACCTGGTCGAGTCTGGGGGCCCGATGGTAAGTGACAAATTGCTATTCTAATGTGGGCATGTTAAATTTTTTGAATAGTAATTGATGATACTGATTCATGTACTTTTGGTATGCAGATATAGCACCGGTAAAACCGGTCGGATATATGGGACGACCGGCAGCGTCTGGAGCTACAGGTCCAAGTGGGTGGAGAGCGGCACAGAATGAGGATGCAACCGCCTTGCTGGAGGACATCCGCCGTAGATGCGAAAGGTTGTTGACTGGAGTATCAAAGCGCGGGTGGCAGGACTTAGACGACCAGTACATAGAACCATGTGTGGGTCTCCCCTCGGAGTGGCGAGGTGTCATGCGGCGCATGGCGATGGCCGGTCAGGCTATGCGTGATCTACATGCTGCAGGGGCAGAGCCATTGGCCCGGGAGCCTCCAGATAGTGATTAGGGGTAGGGGCATGTGGTGCCCCCTATGATGTATGTAGGGGCAGGTGGTGCCCCTAGTTTTGGGTTTTTGTTTGTAACATGCTATGGGCATGTCATATGTATCAGAGTGGATGGACTCTAAACAGATGTTTTGCGACACATATTATGGATATGCATCATCTTTTGATGGTTGATTTAATGTTATTGTCTTGTATGAAATGTGTGTGATAAATGCCAATCTAGAACATGGTTTGCAATACTATCTACATAGTGATTTTGTTCTCGAGGTACATGGTTGAAAGTTATGGTTTCAAACGCACGTATTAATATTTTCACTCGTAAATAGTGTCTAAACAGCACAGGGTTATGCACACGATAAACACCATTTAGTTGCATTACAAGAAGCAGGGAATCCAAACGAACGTGTAGATGGAGGATGCGATGAAAGAGGGCATCAGCTAATAGGCCCCGCACTGCATCATATTCGGCCTGATTGTTGGTGGCAGATCCAATGCATACCCCGTTAGAAAGAACAAGGGCATGCAAGGGGGTGAAGATGGCCCAACCTGCCGAGGCTAGATTCCTGAAGTAGCGACTTGCACCATCGGCGTAACCGATAAAGGGTGTGGACGGGGGGTCCTGCAGAATGGTGCGACAAGACAATAAATGAGGGGATGAAAGGAAATGATGGCAGCGTGAATGTACATAAGTCATCGGGCGGAAACCGCAGGAGGGAGTGCAAGGGGCAGGATGACCAAGACTCAGACAGGGTGGTGTATGAGGGCTATCAGGAGCATGGGGAGGACTCGGGCTGCGGAGGTCAACAGAGACACAAGTGGAGTGATCTCGGGTATGAGGAGGAACAGGGCGATCAAGGGACACAACAGGGGAGGATGCAGACGGGCTAGGCTCCGAGTGTCTCACAGAGGAAGATAGGTAAAGGATGGTTACAGTAGACTCCGTCATTTGAACATCAGGGGGGGCATGTCAATGGGAGTGGGGGGATCCTCAGGTTGACCTGAAGCATACTCCGCGAGGATAGGAGAGGCGGATTGATTTTGTTCAACCTCATACTCTCGGATTACCTCTAAAGAGGCGTGGTAGTGCGTTAGGTGAGGACAATGGTGGGAGTAATGGCCATGAACGCCGCACAAAGCACAGGGCTTGTTGGTGCGGAGAGTCTTGGGGTTCTTGGTTACGGACGAAGAAGGAATGGGGGCTTCAGGGACTGTAGACTCGGGGAACGCGACTTTAACCATGGGCTGAATACGGGGCAACTCAGGACAAGCATGGGTGGCATGACCAGTGACATCAGATAAAGCGCAAGGCTTTGCGAGCGGTGGAGGGACTAGGTCAGTCGTGGTAGTCTTGTCTTTGGGTGCCCCCTTGCGGGCTTTGCCTTTCTTCCCGGGTGCCGTCACGACAGGAGAAGGGTCCTGTGGAGGTGCTGGGGGCAAGGAGGCAATGGAGGAAGCCAGGGGGACCGGTTGAACCGGTGTCAAAGCCATATAGGGCTTGGGGTGACCAGGAGGGGTAGCGGCTGGGGGATCAAGGTACCAGACCGGTATGCCCAAGGTCAAGTTAGGGAGAGAGAGGGTGGCCATGACGGGGACAGAATATACTCCGGGAGGGGGAGCTAGGAAAGGGATCTGCTCAGCAGGGTAATGACCGGGAGGGACGGCTTCGAGATGGTTAAGGCCAGGAGGAACCGATCCAGGAGGGTAAAGGGGTTCAGGGAGACCAGCTGTAGGGGTAGGGCCAGAAGGAGGAGGTCCGGCTAGCTGAGATGAATGGCTAGGAGCAGGTTGCGGAGGGCGAGGGGGAGGTTGCTGACTAGCCGAGGCAGGCCGCTTACGGGCAGCCTGAGACGATTGCATCATGCAAACATTCGAGGAGCTGGGATCAGTGATGGGAGGAGGAGGAAGGTTAGGAAAAGTTCCAAGCAGGGAGGAATCTTTGTAAACGCCGGGGCAGACACTGGTCAAGGAATCAACGGTTTGCTTGTTGGCTACAGAAGAGATAGTCATCTCAGGAGAGGTCTGAGATTTTGGCTCATGATATGTCAACTGGTCAATGGTGACTATCTTTCCGTTATGGGGGAAAGACATCTTGCGAAAGACCGCGAATGGGACAGCAGACATAGCATAGGTGTAGCTTCGCCCCAATAGAATGTTGTAATCTAGCGGGGCGTCGATGACTTCAACGTCAACGCAAACAGTCTTACCGGCGAGGGTGATAGGACAATTACGAAACAGGCCAATGGGCTGGGAGGCATGACCGTCCCACGCTCGAAGGGTGATTGTGGAAGGGGCCAGCTCAGAAGATCCGAGTTGCTTCCAAACCAAAGCGGACATCACGCATGTGGATGCCCCCTCGTCAATTATACACCGGGACACGTTGGCGTTCCGGATTTTGACTGGGATTTGGAAGGCGACGGAAGGAGGGAGGGGAGGATGGTCCGATTGAGTGGCGTCGAAAATAATCATTTGGTCATCAGCAGGATCTACAGCGCCCACGGCAGATAATAGAGCCTTCTTTTGGGAAGGGCACGACTGGAGGAGTTCCAGTGTGGAAATGGCAGCAGGAGACTGTGCCAGATCATCTACTATGCTATACGAATGAGCAACATTTCGACGTAATGGTCCCTTAGGGATCTTGGGAGGGACCTCAACTTTGGGTTGAGGGATATGTAAGGGACCACTAGATGTCGAAAGAGGCTCTGTAGAACCTAAAGAGGGAGGCTCGGGGGCAGACTGAGAAGGAGGCTTGGGGTACTGACGAGACCGAGTTTGAAGGTGAAGATCGACGGATGGGGTAGGATCGGAGTGCATCATAAGGATCTGGTAATCAGAGGAACCAGAAATGGAAGGGGGGGCGGCTACCTGGCTGTCGGGTGGTTGGGTAGCCACGAATCCTTGTTGAGGGAAAGGATCAGTAAACACAGCTGGCTGGGTAGTGGCCACATTAGGAGGAGCATGAGGGGAGGCGTGTTGACCGCGCAATGTGGCTTGAGACTCCCACATCTGCCGCATCTGGGGTAAGAGGGGATAGTCGTGGGTGTAATGACCATAAACACCACAACACGAGCAGGGCTTGTTTGTGCGAAGCGGCCTGTCCAGCTTGGGCTGACTGCCCTGTTGCTGGTTGCCAGTGTTAGGGTCCACACCAGAATTGGGTCCTCGGGTACCAGGGGCAGATTGGTTTTGGTTGCCTCTCCGCCTTCTTTGAGAAGAAGGGGGATTAGTCGCGCCCTGCTGTGCAAATACTTGCCCTGGAAGGGGCTGTAGGTGTTGTTGCTGGGGTTGAGGAGGCAAGGGAGGAGGAAGCGCATATGCTGGAGGAGCTGGCGCACCAGGCTGCGGATAAGGGTAATGGGTGGGTTGGGCAACATTGGGGTAAGTAGGAGGTTAGGCAAAAGGAGGAGGCATGCCATATCCTGGATACATGCTACCGGGAGGGGGAAGAGTGCCGAAGGAGCTGGCCCCTCCCTGAAGGAGACCATAGCCCATAGGAGGTTGGGCGTATGGATGGGAAAGGGCTCCAACGATACCGTCGGCGGAATGAGATGCCCCCGGGGCGTTAGCGCCACCGGGCCTGGGGATGTCAGGAAGAACGGTATAAACATAACCAGATTGAGCATAGATCAGGTCATATTTCAAAGCTATTTGGAGGGCGGCTTCTTCAGTTTGAGGAAAATGAGAGGCGACATCTTTGCCGATGGGAGCGGGAAGGGTGCGCAGGAACCAGTCCATGTAAACCCGATCTTCGAAGGGAGGGGCTCGACATAAGCTCCGTCTTCGGCACCATTCCTGAACATGGGCGGAAAGGCGTGTTGAAGAGGCTTGCTTAAAGGAAGTCAAGAGCTCCATGCCAGTATCGTATCAGAGAGGGAGCTGGAAGTACGACAAAAAGGCTTGGGCAAGAGTCTCAAAGGTGGTATGGGTAGAGGTGGCCTGTTCAACATACCATTTAGAAGCTTCACCGGTAAGCGTGCGTTGGAACAAACGAAGACGGATGGAGTCATCGGTAATGGAATTGGAGGAACACCACATGTGGAAAGATCGGACATGATTGGTTGGATATTCTCCATTAAGGCCCTCAAACTTAGGGATGTCTGAGGGGAGCTTGGTTGGCATAGCGGGCCAGTTAGCATTGCGGTGAATGGGGTCATTGATCAACTGATGGAAATCGGGGAGGCTGAGGCCTGCAATGTACGACAGCACAGGGGTGGCCGGGGTAGTTCCTATGGAGGTTCTGCTAGTAGTAGGGCCGGTATTGGGGCCGGGAGAACCGCTAGCATTAGGCCCTGGACCAGACATGGTGAAGGTGACAGGGGGAGAACCAGGAGGAGAAGGAGGACCCGATGAATCAGGGGAGGAGTCGGAGTGCGGAATCGAAGGTGGACTGGCTTGACGACAGCGGTGCGGAGCAGGTTGACCGACCGGAAACTGAGGGTGAAGGCCAAGAAGTCTCCGGGAAAGGCGCCTTGGGGGCGCAATGATGACAGGAAGAAGGAAACCGACAGGGGCAGAAAGGGACGGAATCAATTACGGTCAAGGGCAGAAAAGGTGCAGTGACAATTGATTTTAGAGTCTTTGCCAGGCGGTGTTAACCAGGCACTTCTTCGCTTAGGGTCAGTGTGTGGCGTGCATTAATTTTAATTTTTAAACCCTTTCCATTTTAAGAGCAAGAAAAAAGTGTGCTGCGTAGCTGAAAATAAACCTACAGAGAACTGAATATAATGCTGAAATAACAGAAAAATAACAGCTACTTGTGCATCTATCTAACCCACGAAGGTGGGCCTCTCAAAAATATGCTGAAAAGAAAGGGAAAAACTTATGTAAAACACACGAAAAAGGGGCCAATAGATCTAAGGTCAAAGGGGACAGGGATCTAGAGGACAAAGCTGCTGAAAAGAGGTGCAGATCACAGCCAAGAGACAGAGGCAAGGTGGCTGGAAAAAGGAAGGAAATCAGCAAAAACCAGAGGGGGCGAGGCGGAGGCCTTCAAAGGAGGTCCAAACAAAACGACAGGAGGTGATTTGAAAGGAAGAAAGGCTGATTTCAAAGGATCTGAAAGGGAGGTAACAGATCTAGAAAAAGGAGGCTGAAGCTCAGAAAAACAGATGGCTGAAAAAACTTAAAACTCTTCCACAAAAAGTGGAGGGTACTAAAGCCCTAAGGGGCTAGGTTCCCACTTAGATGAGTAAAAACAGATCAGAACTTGGTCAGAACAGGCTGAGACAGAGGCTGGAGGACCCTGACAGAAGCTGTAGAAAAACCCAGAAAAATTGCAGAAAAAATGCTGAAAAAATGGCAGGTCGCAGTTTCTGACCTGATTGTAGTGCAGGTCACATGAAATAGGCTAAAAAGTGCGACCTGGAGGTCCAGGTCACAGGTTTAGGGCCAAAAAGTGCGACCCCCAGTTCCGGTTGCCTCGGCGGCAGATTTTCAGAAAAGTTGCCGTCTCAGTTGCGGCTGGTGTCGCTTACCTGCGCAATAGGGCCAGAAACACATGGAAGTTAGAAATATTAATGTTTTAGGGTTTTATGTGAGAAAAACAACATAAAAATAGGAAAAATGAACAGCTGAAAAGAAACCCTAGGGTCTGAAGTAGCTGGATATGCAGGAATATGAAAAAACGACAGCGGTCGTAATTTAAAACCCGTGTGGAGTCGCCATTTGTTAGTATGAATCCTTCGTCGAAGTGTACGAAAAAGGACCACTTTAGCTACGCATAACTAATAGCCCTAACAACAATAGTGGCTGCCAAATATCTTCAGATCTGCGGTTAGTAATAAAAATGCTGCAACAACCAGATCTATAAATGGAAAGACATTAAGCAGTAAAGTAAAGGGTTTTCTCCATGCATCCAACAGACAAGACAAGAACACAATTTTTTGAAAGAATTTTTATATTACAGGGCACCTGGGAGGAAAACAAGAAGGTGTATCCTGCTCTCCTCAATGGGATGGGTTATTTGTAGTCCTCAACACTTTAGATCTAAGCTTCCTCTCTCTAGTTGATGTAGAAAACCCAATGCAAAAAGTAGAGCTCAAAGGGAGAAAAATGGTAGAAAATGGTGACCAAGTGTATAGATCCAGAGTGATCTAATAGGCAACAAAAGGTGAAGAATGATGGGGAAAACCCTCCTATTTATAACAAAATATTGGGTCATTCTAGATCTTGGTGCATAATTAAAATAATGTTAACCAAATCTAGATCCACCTTTTATGGAATACTTTATTATATTTGTTGGAGGGAAAGGGTCTTTGACTTGGGTCAAATCCCTTGATTAGTCAAAAATAAATAAATAAATGATTTATTTATCTTTTTAAGGAAGTGGTTGGAATATAATCAAATAAATAATGATTTATTTAATTATTTGTGGGTGATTTGGTCATATTTAACAAGGAATATTATCTAAATAAGATTTAAATAATTATTCCTAGAAATTAATAAGATAAACAAAGGTTTATCTAATTAATTTCTTTGATTTTGGGTTAAACACGACTAGGAATAATAATTAAATTATGGTTTAATTAATTATTCCATGAGGAAAATCAAACAAATATGGGTTTGTTTAATATTTCCTTTTGGGGTTTTCCTGTTTTAACATAGTGAGAGCGGTTTTACTTAGGGTAAAACTGGTCTTACATGGTGTACTTGGGTCCATCTAATGATAATAAGTTAGATGACCAAAAAATGGTGTAACACCAAGCATCACTCCTAATAGGGATGTAGAAAATGGATTCACGCTCCCTAAGATTCAAAGACTGAGGGGATTCGGGAAGAGATACCTCTTTGTCTGGACTAGCAAGTTCTTCAATGGAAATGAGGCCAGATGGAAGATCTTCAGTAACAATATTTCTTACCCTAGGTGAACCAGGATCGCTAGAAGTTGGAGTAATAAATCCTGAGGATGTTTCCAAAACAGAAGGTTCAGTGTCAGGCTCAGAAATTTCAGGTTCTTCAGCTAGTTCACTGGAAGGAGAAATACTACCAATAACTTCAGAAACTGAAATCGGTTCTTGAATATGTTCTGTCGTGGACCAGGATGAACAACTATAGATGAACTTCCAATTTCTGTTGATCTAATTCTACCGCTACTAGATGATACTAGAGCACGCAGCCCTTCAAGCTGACTTGGTGTATACTCAGGAGGCTTCCCATGAAATCTCCGGGATTGTCTCGGTAATTCTGCCACGATTAAATATTAATCAATCACACGCAAACAAAGAAAATTTCAATAAAAACACCTAAAGTCTCTAAAGAAACAAACAGTTGAATCACACGCCTAAAAAATCTAAGAGTTCAAACCACATACAAACAGTAACTTCCCGTACTAAAAACACTAGTTGGTGATGAAATCCAACTTAGTAGAAGTTTAATACAGAAAGAGCGGTTGGAACAGTTACCCCGACAACCTGCTTAATGAAACAGACTGGCACAAGTTTCTTCACAAAACCATCTCGAGTGAAGAGAACCCCCCAGAGAGTCCAAGTGAGTCTAGTCGACGTCTGCTCCAGGTACAGTGAGATCTTTCCTTCACCATCACCTTAGGAAATAATCTTAAGTTTATGGACACTAAGGTTACCAACAGTAACAAATACAACTGGGGGAACAGTCTACGATCCGATTCCACGCGCAAGGGCAGAGTAACAAAGCTCAATCCCCTTGAAGGTTCCTCGACATGGTCAATCCGAGGTTTACCGACAAGTGACCCCAGGCTCCTCGAAAATGGTTAATCCGAGGTTTACCATTTGTAATGCGCACAGAATCTTCTATCTTTCCCAATGAAACATAATTGATTGTCTCAAAGGTTCAGACATGATCTCGTGATTAACTCCTTTAAGAGAAGCGTCCCAGATTGTACCAATTACAATTGGATTTATTTCCTACCGCAATATTTATCTACTTGTTTGTTTTTACTATCTTGGAGAGTTAATTACTCCCTACTCCAAGATACTAGCCTAAGCTATATTGGTGATAAGAGCCCTAGAAATAAAAATATTACTAGATCAATTTTAATTAAGTGTTGTTTTTATGGGTTGTTCTTTAAGTCAATAAGTACAGAAATGAAACTTTGATGGTGTGAAGACTCGACTTCCAAAAACACTAAAAAAATGCACCTAAAAATGATAATCAATTCGTTTTTCTTTCAATGAAATTCTAGCTAAAGAAAGAGTTCGAGAATGCAATTCTTTTTAAGAGACAATTCTTTCTTTGAACATGAAGAATAAATGGAAGAAAATATTTTTGTCTTTTCAATAAGAACTCAAAGCAAGAAAAATAATCAATGCTCACAATAAATCCCTTTCACTTTCAAGACTCGAAAGTACAAAAAACAATTTTCCTTCAAAAGAGATCTACAAGTTCTAAAAAGCACTCAAAACTAAAAAAAAAAAAAAAACTAATTTTGAGATCTAAAAACTTTTTTTTTTTTTAAATCTAATTGAATAAAAGCTTTAATTTTTTTTTGAGAATGTTTACTTAGTTTTTCAGTAAACTAAGGATTCATTTGTCCAGAATAAAAAAACAAATCAAAAACATCCAAATTTTTTTCCTTTTATAAAAATGAAATTCAAAACTTATAACAAAGTTTGTTCAAATATTTGCAAAGAGACAACTAGATCTAATTCTCAAGAAAGGATGGATTTCACAACCAATTCAGACTCATCAAGAAGACAAAAAGACCATTGTGAGCTGACGTATTTCAAGCTTCCAATATTTGAGTCACTACAAAGACCAAGTGAAAACCAATCCAAGTATGCAAAACTTCTAGAAAATCACCCAAAACACAAATACTGTTGGAACTCACTCGCAAGAGGATTTTGACAGGAACAATACAAATCTGGGTAGATACTAGAAACCCTAAATCAAATTAAAGATAAAATGAAAGAAGAAATCTGAATTTTTTCAAAAATTTTAACAGGGTTCGCAGGCCCCAGAAGTAACAGGTGCGGTCTCGCACTGGTTACTAAAGGAAAGTGCGAAACTGCCCGCACTGTGCAAGAAAACAAAGTGCGGTCCCCAGAAAAGTTCAAGAAAAACACAAAATACTTCAAAAATTTTCAAATAAAAGTAAACCTAAGCTACCCAGGCAAGTATCCATCAATAAAAAACCAGAAAAATCATTTTCTCAAGTCAAAACAAAGGAAAACAAAAAAAACAAGAATCCTTCCCCAGCGGAGTCGTCAATTTGTTGACCGGATAAATCAATCTTGCGGACAAGATCGATCTCCCTAGTACCAAAAAGTAATCTAGCAACAAACAGCCAGATAAACCTATCTTTCTCTAGACATATGTGATTTACAAAAGAATACTATAAAGGTGTTAAGGTCTTACTGTAGATCCAATGCTTGTTCGAAGTAGTTGTCCCTCGGTCACTTGAAGGAGTTATCTTTATAGACCCGCAGTCACAAAAAAGAAAACATTAAATAACACCTGTATAGTAAATATTATAAATCATGCCTATCATGGTGATCAAGGAATCCATGAAATAAACAGTTAATTAACAATTTATTGAGAAAAATGAATTCATTTGTATTAACTTTGAATGAAGAAAACCTTATAACGTTAGCCTTGATGTTGAATAGGCCTTCCTAGGGTCCGAAGTAGGAATCTCTTCTACTCTGAAAAGCCTTGCAATCTTCCAACCGAGACAGATAGAGGTATGTGATCTCTCCTCACAAAATCTCAGTTAAATGAGCGTGAATCCCAACAACACTTAACCTAAAATAATTCTAAAGCTTCAACTCCCCTTGAGGCTACCCAATGCCTCTTCTTATAGTCCAAAAGAGGAGGTTTCAGTTCCAACTATGAAGGGATAGAATCCTCCTTCAAAGGGATAATCTCCTCACATCAAGGGGTTAGCTCCTTAAGGTAAGGGATACATTAACCTCAAAAGAGCGGTTCTGCCACTGCAAGATTCCTTCCAGAGGCTTCTATAATTTACTGAAAGTGATATTTTTTAGTTTACTTGCGCCTTTTTAATATTTTAATGGAGTCCGCACCCATAACACAGAGAAAGTGCATTCAGGTACGCAGGAGTCATGAATATTAGGTGCGGGACCGCAGGCAAGATAAAGAGAAAGTGCGATACCAGAGTTAAGGAGATTTTTAAGAACTTTTCTCTTATTTTCAAGGCTTGACATGAGGAACTGATGTGTTAGACTTGCAAAGGAGGAAGTATGAGTGATAATGAGCTCATACAAATAGCAGAATGTCAAGATGACAATTTTCAGTGCAACAGAAACCCAAGAAAAATTTACAGTATAGTTTATAAGGAAAAATCATTATGTGTTCTTGAAGGAGATCAATAAGCTAATCATTCTTCAAGCACAACCAAACTCACAAAAAAATTAAATTTAAATTTATATTTCAAAATAACTATAGGTTACTGCCTTCTTCTAAGATAACATCCAATAAAAAAAAAATGGTAATGCATAGTATACAGCTATAATTGTCAAAAAAAGAAAAATACAAGAGTGATAATTAAAACACCAGGTGGTAGAATACTGCAAGACTATTCATTGAGAATATGAAAGAATAATGTTCAGATATGTTAACCACAATCTTGGTAGATTAAATGTCTACACAAGGGACCTCTTAGCAAATGACCATGTTTACAAGACCATATAGGTTTAATGCCAACAAAGAAAAACAACCAAATTAAACATGACTTGTTGCAGAAAATTCAAAATTAAGCATGTTCAAAAACTAATATGCCATTAAAAAATAGAGCCAACATCAATATCGAAAAAATATTCAACAAATATAAAACATTAGTAACTAAAATTAATGATATCTCTAACAACAACAAAAAATTATCAACCTCCATCAATGTTGTTATTTAAAAGAAGCCAAATAGATCAATGTCTATAAGTCACAAATATTTGAACATAGGAAAAAAAATAACCCAACTGAAGAATGAAGCTATATCATAGCAAATGTGTTGCTAAGTGGAGGATCCTTTTCTTCATTTTCCAACCTTCTTTTATAATCTTCACTTTTGAAATAGTTTGATAACTTTTTATTTAACTTAAGTCTTTAAAATATAATTAAGGATTAACTAACTAAAGGTAAGACAAAAGGTTGGGCTCCTTAAAAATAGGGAATTACTTGAAAATGGGAGGACCCAAATCCATAAAACATGGCCATATCATCAAATATTTCAAATGCATGATTTAATCTTATATACAATAAGCATGCATCACGTAAATATTCCAACCATGGAATTAATGCTTTCACATTTGAATGCAGTGAAGTCGCCATTACAACCATGTCCAAAATTCCGAAAATATTCCCTTTACAAACCAAACTATAAATGTAAATCATGACCAAAATATATCACAAGTGCATACAACCCCAAAGTATCTCTGTCGAAACCAGATAATATAAAAAATAAAGGCACCAACATTCCTGTCCAAAATTTGCAATCTTCAATGCACATCATCAAAATGTAAACCATCAACACACACACCATTAAATTTTCCTATCATAATCTTGCCAAACATTCCCCATTAAAATGTTAGAATTTGTATGCAATGGGAGATGATTTATTCTTGGATTCTACCAAGAATACTTCCATAGAGAAGCAAAGTCTCTTTGCTTCAGATTATTGTTGATATTCAATACTTTCTAGAGTAGAGGTTGTGGGATTTGGCAATGATCCTAGAGAAACATTATGGTTAAGATATTTTGCAAAGGAAGCATTTCCAAGATAAGTGGGTTGAGGGCAAGGTGTATCAAATATGAAAACTGAAGGAGTAACAAATTGTTCAAGAGTATGCCTAGCAATAGTAGGAGAAGGGCCAACCTTTGAGTGCAAATGAAGAACACACCTTCTGGAAGGTGAGGAAGAATCATGTTTAGCTGAGCGAGAACTAGAAGCAGTATGTGGAATTTCAACAATATTTCTTCATGCGTTATTATCACATTTAGTAAATTTTGGATGGGGTTCCAACCATTATTTTCATTCTCTGGTGCATTAGCAAGTTGGGATCTTGGTATCTCTTGTATGTTGGGATGAGTCTGGAGAGTGGGGAATAAACTGTTTTGATAGACAAGAGGAATTCCTGACACATTGGGAGACCAAAGGTTGAGGTGACCAGTGGTGGCAAGATGATGGAATTCATCATAATGAACAATAAAATGGACAACGAAACTAAATTTCCTGTTTATGCCAAAATCCCACTAGCCTGGTGGCCTATTCCTCCTTCCTGTGCCTAGGCCCTATTCTTGAGAACTTGATGTTATCTCTGTAAATAATTAGAATATCATTCATGATTTGAAAGAAAATTAAAGCTACCAACCACTGTCTTCGCTTTACAATCAATACAAATCAACTGTGATAAATCATAGGTAGTTTCTTCTCACGCGTTTTCAAGAATATAACCAAAAGTAGGTCTATAAGAAGTGGTGGGAAATGGAAGGGGAGGGTTCAAACCCAAATAAAAATGTTGTTTCCATGAGGGAACATGTATTTTTTTCTAAAATAGACAAGTGCTTTTGTTTGCTGGAAAAGGGCGGTGTCATAACACCAAAATTTATTTTAATTGTGGGTTATAACCCATGTATTTTTACTAATATTTTTTACTTTAGTAGAAATTTCATTCAACAGAGAGAGATCCCTTATCATCATTACTTCTAGAAATAATTTTCATTGAATTAAGCTGGTTTGAATAGGGGTTAATGAATTTACAAAGTGGAATTTTTTATTTACATGAGAATGATGGTGAGAGTTGCATGTAAGAATTCTGAAGAGAATGAACATAATAAACAATTTGCATGCGACGGTTTAACCAAAAGGACTATTATTTCTTTTACATAAAATGGAGGCTCGAAGGGATTACATAATAATTTTGAATAGAGTATTCAAACAAAATTGAGATAGCATGTAATAAGAGAACAATGGTTTTTTTGAGAGCATCTCTAGATATATATAAAATTTTGAATACGACTGCGAGAATAACTAGGTGAATTTACCATAGATGCAGGAAAAAAAAACCCTTAAAACAAGGTGCAATAACAAAGGGGACTTTGGAAACAACCTGCTAAATATATATATGTTTGCTCCAAATGAAAATCTACAAATACATGGAGTAAATTCGTAGTAGAGACCGAGAGATGCTATGTAATGATATGTTTTTTGTATACATATAGGGTTTTGCAATGATTCAAACTTACATGGTAGGGAAAATTATCTTAAATGACATTGTACAAGGTTTTCCCTTTTCTTCATACTTGAAACCCTAAAGAAATTCTTTTAAAATTCTCTTATATGAGTTTTTGACTTCACTGGTGAAGGAGGGGTAGTTAAAATGTGAGGGTAAGAGGAGTTTTCTCCATTTCAATTTGATGAAAATTTCAATGGTTAAACTGCTATTTGAAATGCGACACTAGAGACTAGAAGAGGCAAATTCGGTAAACGGGAGGAAGAATGACGATAGTGAAAAATAAATAACACATAAAGAAGCTAAGTAACTAGTGAAAAATACACAACAACATGAAAAATTAACTGGGTGCTTACCTAAAATGCATTTAAAACTGACAAAAACACAACCCTTCCTTGTGTGAAATTTTCAAACTGAATCATACTTCTTTAGTAACTATGGAGGTTTTTGTAACATCCCCATGTTAAATTTCCATGTCAATAAATTATGTATGGAAATTATAAAATAAAATATAAAACCAATGCCACGAGACACGTATTCCAAGCTGAGTGAGGTAAAACATTACATTGGGATCCACTTGTGGTTAATTATTTATTGGATATGGAAATTGGCATTGGCAAGAGGCAAAAGGCAATAAATGACAAATTATTTATTACAAACTAGCAAGGACATGAGGAAAAAATTCAAAATAAATAAAGGAAAATGAAATAAATTCCACTTCAATAAGTGGAGAAGAGTAAGAAACAAGAAATAGGAGAAAAATAATAAAAGAATATGCATGCAAGGGAAAATGAAGAAAAAGGAAAAAGAAAAGAAATGGGACAAAGAACATTCTAGCATTCTCTTGGAGGAAAAGGAGAGGAAAATGGAGAGAACAAATAAAACAAGGGAGAGAGCACTTGGACACAAGGAAGACAAGCAACACACAAGCAAGAGACAAGAAAGGAAATAAAGAGGAATTTGAGTGGAAACCAAGAATAAGGGTTTAACAAAAACTAGAAAAGGGAACAAAATAGAAAAGAAAAGAGCAGCCAACTGGAGGATTATTGCAGGTAATAACATGCATATTTGATTAATCTTGTTGGGCTTTGAATGCATGGTTCATGCATTGGTTTTCTGGTCATTTTTTTGTCATTGGCATGGATATTTTCTTGGATTGATAGTCATGTACAACCTTGTCTTATGCCATTTCCTGGATAACCATGATGTAGTGGGTTCCCTTTTTTGTTTGAGATTTTGATGTCGATAGATTTTGGATCCTGGTTGAGGTGGTCTTAGAAAAATTCCCAAGGGTTGAGGGCAGAGATAAGAAAATTCCTCTGGGTATGGTGAAGAAAATTCCAGGGCATCCTAGCTTGTATTGATTTTGGTGAT
Organism: Pinus albicaulis; assembly: GCA_034641835.2. Lineage (NCBI taxonomy): Eukaryota > Viridiplantae > Streptophyta > Pinopsida > Pinales > Pinaceae > Pinus > Pinus albicaulis. Next base: position 1,391,648,578 of record CM076575.1, read on the forward strand.
TTCTAGAATTGGTATTAGTTGAAATCATAGTGACTTGAGGGTGGAGGTGGTTTCCTCTGGATTCCCTATTTGGTTGTGTTTTGGTTTATCCCATGGAATCCAAAATTCATGATTGGAATATCGCACAGGGGTGATTTGGCCGTAAGAAAGATTTGGTTCAGCCCAATCTATGGTCGAGCGGTACGTGGAAGTCCTTTGTTATGAAACCAGCTCCAAAAATAGAAGAGAAGAGAGATCAACGCCTTAGAAATCAACCACTTCGAGGGGACAACCTCCAATACATTACATAAATGAACAATTCTTGGATGATACAAATGATAAAACCTCCTTCTATATATAGGGGTCCATGGGATCACAATATAATCCTGGCTGACCTAACAATAATAATGTAAGGGAACAATAATAACAATATGTGGGTTACAGGGGCACAAAAATAACAATAAGGGGGCTATACTAATAAAAATAAGGGGCTACACTAGTAATATGGGGACCTAACATGCCCCTCTCCTTCAAAAAATTGTTGTACTCAATGCTTGAGTAGATCTGGATGCTTCTGTATAAAATTCTCATCCTCCCATGTAGAATCTTCAGTGGGTAAGTTCTTCCACTTGATGAGATACTATAAATTGATCGATTTCGTAGCTATCAAGTTCTTGTTTCCGTGACTGTTTCAAGTTCCAGTATGATTTTTCCTTCTTCATCAAGTTCTGGAAATATTGTTTGAACTAGAAGTTTGTCACCTATAACCTTCTTTAAGCATGAAACATGGAAAGCTGGATGCACTCGCGAAGAATAAGGAAGCTCCAATTTGTATGCCATAGTACCAATCTTTTGCAACACCTTGTAAGGACCATAGTATTTTGGCGATAATTTATTATCCTTCTTAGCTTGCTTGAGGGAAATTTGTTTGTATGGTTATAGCCATAAAAATACCTAGTCTCCTACATCAAAACTTCTCTCGCTGCGATGTTGATCTTCTTGTTGTTTCATTCGATTTTGTGCTAAATTGAGGTTATCCTTTAAGAGTTGGAGAATTTTTTGTTGATGCTCGATGTAATATTCCACTGCTTTCACCTTAGAATTTTCTCTTAAAGATGATGTGATGGACAGTGAATGATATCCATAAAGTGCCATAAATGGGGTCATTTTTGCTGCAGTATGGAAGGAAGTGTTATACCACCATTCCGCCAGAGGCAACCACTTGACCCATTGTTTTTGTTTATCAGATACAAAACAATGAATATATCCTTCCAAACATTTGTCCACTATCTCAATTTGACCACCACATTGAGGATGATAAGATGAGCTATGAGCTAGTTGAGTACCCAAACAAGAAAATAATTCCATCCAAAAATTTCCAGTAAAAATGGGATCTCTGTCGCTTACCATAATCTTTGGGTTTCCATGTAGCTTTTGAATTGTTTCCATAAATGTAGTAGCAACTGTACTTGATTTAAATGGATGAGATAATGCACAAAAGTGTGCATACTTGCTAAGTCTATCAACTACCACCACGATGACACTCTTTCCTTCGGAATTAGGTAAACCTATGATAAAATCCATTGAAATATCCTCCCAACGTTGACATGGAATGGATAAAGGTTGTAGAAGACTCGAGGTCTTAATTGTCTCAACTTTATTTTGCCGGCAAAGCAAACATTCTGCCACAAAATTTTGAATATAAGATTTAAGGATATCCCAAAAAAATTCTTTCTTCACCCTGTGGTAAGTTCAAAAATCCTAGTGTCCTCCTAAAGGAGAAGTGTGCAATTCCAAAAGAATATTTTGTTTTATTTGGGAATTCTTACAAAGATATAAGAAATCTTTGTACCATAAGGAATCATTTTTCCAACTAAATGTATCTGATGTACTAGGATCTTGCTTCAACTTTTGAATGAATGTCCACACTTCATCGTACTTCTTCCATTCATCTCTTGCTTAGGTTATCCAATATGGTTGGATAATAGAAATTTCACAAAGCAATGCTTCCACCTCTTGATCCTTTCTTGAGAGTGCATCTGAAACAACATTTAACTTCCATTTTTTGTAGATGATTTCAGAGTCATAACCCAACATCTTTGTGACCCATTTTTACTTCTCTTTTGAAGATAGTCTTTGTTCCATAAAGTGTTTAAGACTATCTTGATCAGTTTTTACCTTGAAGTGCCTTCCCATTAGGTAAGGTCGCCATTTCTTTAGTGCATGTAGTATTTCCAACATTCAGTTCTCATAAATAGCTTTTTTAAAATACTTTCCTTTGATTGGACAACTTTCAAAAGCAATGGGTCTTCCTTCTTGCATTAACACAACACCAATTCCATTTTCTGAGGCATCACATTCCACAATAAAGGTTTTTGTGAAGTCCGACATAGCTAAGACCGGTACTAGGCACATTGCCTCTTTAAGATGTTCAAATTCTTTAGTTTCTTAATTAGTCCATGAAAATGCATCTTTCTTCAATAACATTGTTAGAGGTGCTGCTATTCTCCCATAATTCCTAACAAACTTGCGATAATACCCTGTTAACCCGAGATATCCTCGCAACTACTTTATGGTTATGGGGACTTTCCATTCCTTAATGGCTTTAATTTTGTTAGGGTCTACCTTAACACACTCATGAGATACAATATGACCCGGATATTCCACCTCTTTTACTCCAAAGAAACATTTGGATGCTTTTGCATATAATTGTTTCTCTTGCAATGTGTTGCCCCACTAAACCCTTTTGTTTGAGATTTATCAATTGGCTAAAGAAGGTGTTTCTCTTTGTATCCTCATAATGTGCTATCATTTCCTTCGTAAAAATTGACCAAGTGACAATTTTTTTACAGGATCAAAGCCATCGATACCATACAAATGTATTTTGTTCTAAATGTAAAGTTGCAATGCGTACCTTTTGTGTGTTTTGCCCATTATTGAGATCAAAATATTGCTCCATCTGTAGTATCCATGTTACGGGATCCTTGCCATCAAACTTCCTCATATCCATCTTTGGAATATGGTTGTTCTTATATCAAACATTAGAGTTTATGAAATCATGATTAACATTTATTTTGTTTTCATCATGAGTTTCCTCTACTATCTTTTCGGCATTAGGAAACATTTCTTGTATCAAGTACTTTGTCAAACCTTCCATGTGTGAATTTATATCATTCTTCATGTTTTCCATGTTGTCTTTCATGTCATCCATATTAGCTTCCATTCCAGCTTCCATGCCATCTATCTTGGCTTCCACTCCTTTCTTCAAAGCTTCCATTTAATTTTTTGTTGCTCTTTGCGAGAGCGAAATTTAGTGCACTTGCTCTTGTAATTTTTATATGTCATGTTGCAATTCTTCGTCTTCATGAGTCATAGTAGAGCCTTCTAAAGGCTTAATGGGTGTTGAATTATTTTTAGGAGGCATTTTATATACTGATATCAATTCTACAATATGCCCTTGGAATCAATTCAAATTTATTTTTCACACAAGACTTATGCAATTCGAAAAAAAATACACACATTTTTATTGATTTTGAGGAGCTTGATATTGAAACTAAATTATATCTGTGATTTTGGATCTTCAATATCTGAAATTAAGCCCTATAGTAGCCCCCTGAAGCTTCTTTCAATTTCCACAGGTCTCTCCTGATTTGGATTCTCCAAGGAAAATTTATGCCCAATCTCCCACAATGACGTAATTATGGACTAGTTCAGTGAAGTAAACTTATACGGTGTGCCACGTGTCACTGTTTCCTCCTTCGGCTCTGAAATTGATACAAAGGAAACTATAGCCTATTTTCTTGTGACCACTTTTTACAGAATTCCAATCCGATGCCCAAAGTGAGAGTTATGATGATTTTCCCAGGGTCACCTCTTTGAGATGAAATTCGGAAGCCTGAAACAACACTTACTTCCATAGATCATATCTCCAAAAATGTTGCGAATAAATCTCTAAAATTTTTCCACGATGTTCCTCAGAATTTTGGCTTCGCTCCATAAAAATCTCAGCTTCTGAACCCTCGTAGATTTTTTTTTGTTGTTGTGAAAATTCCACGATGGCCCATTTAGGTTAAATTCAAGAGCCTGCAAAAAGCCCTACCTTCCACAGATCATATCTACAAAAATATTGTGAACCAAGATTTGAAGTTTTTCCATGACGTTCCTCAGGATTTCAGCTTCACCCTCTAAAAATTTCAGCTTCTAAACCTTCGTAGAAAAAAAATTTATAACGAAAATTCGACGATGACCTGTTTGGAGCAACAAAACCCTAGAATCCAAAGCTATGATACCAAATGTTATGAAACCAGCTCCAAAAATAAAAGAGAAGAGAGATCAACGCCTTAGAAATCAGCCAGTTCGAGGGGCAACCTCCAATATGTTACATAAATGAACAATTCTTGGATGATACAAATGAAAAAACCTCCTTCTATATATAGGGGTCCATGGGATCACAATATAATCCTAGCCGACCAAACAATAATAATGTAAGGGAACAATAATAACAATATGGGGGTTACAGAGGCCCAAAAATAACAATAAGTGGGCTATAATAATTAAATTAAGGGACTACACTAGTAATATGGGGACCTAACATCCTTGACTTGGTTGGTTCTAGGCATATGCTATTATGTGTTAATCTTTAATGAGATCAATGAGCATAATTTTTGGTTTAATGTGTGACTAGTTTTTCATGGCTCCAGTACTTTTTAAGTGCATGTTACATGAAGTGCTATTGTTATTGACCTTGTTCATGGTTTTTACAGGTTCATGGACATTTTATATGCATGCATGAACTAATATGTGTTTCATTGCAACTAGTATGAGACGAAAGAAAGTTTTCTTAATGAATTTTTTATAAAAAGTAGTGAAAAAAATGAACAAACCATGCATCCATGACTTATAGGTACTGTAATATTCCTAAATTAGCATGCAGCTAATAGGAATATTGATTTTTGATTTTTGCACCTAGTAGATGAATAAATGGGGGAAGAGACCCATACTTATCTTGAATCAGCATAAAAACCCTCTTGGTATGAAAAGGGATCATTCTAGTAGCTGGATTTTACACTTTCATGTGTGAACAAGGACAAATGGATGTGGACAAAGTCAAGTTTGACCAAGTAAGCAATATTCATGAAGAGGAGTGAATCATCAATGCAGATAGCTCAATGTGAACAAGGATCCATTTAAAAAAACATATGAGAGCTGGATTGAAGACCATTAGGTGTGAAAAGGGATGAAGCAGGTTGAAGAGGTCAAATTTAACCAAATCAAACAACGCTTTTATGGAGGAGTGGCCTTGATGGAGACACAACACAGTTTTGGAGGGAGATTGATTATGTGATGTTGGAAACACTAATGGGTGGGACCCAAGGTGAGGAGGCTCACATAGCTTATAAGGAAGAAGATGACAACCATTTTGGGTTAGCTTGATGATTATTGATTTTATGGTCTGCATGACTATTGTGCCTTCTCCAACTGTTTAGTTGAGATTGCAGTGTTGTTTAGCACAAGGAATTCCTGCTTAGGGATTCCTTATCCTTCCATGAGAGGCCTCTTGGAGGAGCATTGTACTTCAGTTTTCCACACTCAGGCTTGAGTCCAAGCATCCTCCTTCAGCTAAAACTTTATTTCTACAGAGTGTAACGTTGTGTTGCAGGGCGTTGCAGCGGAAGGTTCACAACACCACTTCTAGAGCTTGTATTTCAGAGGAGGAAGAATTCCTCTCCTTGGGAGATCAGTGAGGGATACTTCTGAGCATATTTTACATCTTGGCACTTGGCCAAAGCATTCTAAATCTCCTACAGCATAGTCCTTTGCAGGAACTGCATCATTTCTCTTAGTATTGTAGTAGCAGGGTCAAGACCCTTGATCTTGAGCTTGTTCCGAGGGTTAAGGGCCAACCCTTCTCCCGGGAGGCTTGTATAAAGCATTATCTTCTACTCCTTGTATTATTCAGCTATATATATACAAAGCTGCACTATAACTGCATTTTTTCAGATCTAGATCTGCAGATCTGGTATTTTATACTTGTACTTTCATGAAGCCCTTGCCGGGTTATTCTTATATTGCATAAAAAGGAAGAGATCTCCATTTTTCTCAGCCATTGAATGATTGCAAACTCCAGATATATTATTTCTTATAAATTGCTACATAAAACCTCATTAAAATTATGCTGTCACTTGCTTCAAGATTTTCTGTTGGCATAAGTCATGGGGTTTGGGCATTTTTGAGTTGTATTGGCTTCGGGAGACCTGTTTAGCATGGCTAGAGAGATTTTTTTTTGCCCCCATTCTGTATGTGAGATGCATAGTGTATGAAATAAGGGATCCAAGTCCCATTTCTCATTTTTTTTACATAATTTTATGAAAACAACATTTTCATTGCATATATTGCTGCATGTTCCCATTTTGGGATATGACAGTGGTATCAGAGCATAATATTGGCTCAATCTATGAGTTCCAAATATTATGCTATCAGAAGAATAAGAAGACAAAGGGAAGGAGAAAGATAAGAGTGATGGAGAGGATGAGCCTTGTCTCATCAATTTTCAGATCCAGGAAGAACCTATCCAAGGAGGTTGAGCAGATGAAGGAGAAGAGGTACAATGAAACTCCTAGAGGGTTTCAAGAAGAAGAAGGACCATGCAATTCCTATTCTCATAGAGAAGAGGACAAGAAGCATGGAGGACACTTCGATGATCAGATTCTAATTGAATACCTTGTATAGTACAAATCTCAACCTAGAGCCTTCAAGGAGACTCTAGCTTTTCCGCAATTCATTCAGCTGGAGGAAGAGAGGAGGCCTTGCAGTAAAAGGGGAATCAAGGGCAATAGGTTTCTATTGGCTAATTTTGATGAGTTATCTACAGCAAGAGCTTGGGCAAGGAAACTTGATGCATTTTTCCTACTACATCCAATGGTAGAAAGAGAGGCTGTAGAAATTGCAGCGTTGCACCTAGAGGGTGAAGCCAACATTTGGTGGTTCAGCCACTTGAGTCATGCAAGAGTGACTAATTTTGTAGAGTTCACTCAAAGGTTGATTGGAAAATTTGACATGGAGAAATTAGAGGAGGAGAAGCCCTCAACCCCATTAGAGGAGGCATATACCAACGCTGAGATAACTATGGAGGAGCAACCATCTACATCATCAGTTGGGGCAGCCATCACATTGGAGGGATGAACTCTAATAGCCATCCAAGATGTTCCCAAGATTCACCAAGGTATGCCTAAGTTTCCATTTCCTCTTGTTTCAACAAATCTTATGGAGAGTTGTATACCATTGCATGTCCTATGGGAAAAATACAATGCTGATTTAGAAAAACACACTCTCACTATGCTGAGGAGCTTTTATGAACTCAAGGAAAGAATAAACACTCATCCTATATATTCATTGTTGAGCTGTGCACAACTCTTGGGGTTGGAGTATAAATTTTTGGAGGATGAAATGAGCATTGTTCTCTACAATGCAATACAGAACTGTGTACCCAATAGTGAACATGATCTGGAAACAATAGATGTAACATCATGGAGACCAATAACGCTATCCTTGAGTTACAATGATGAGTTGGGGACCTAGCCATTAGTGGGGCATTCCAATGACCACTCCACAGGTGTAGCAGAGGAAGGACAAATGGTTGAGGGTATATATCTTGTCCCCCATTACCATGATGGTATTCTTCATTCAGAAGATGAAAATTTTGAGCAGGATGATACACACTCACCTTGGTTTGAGTGGGTGATGTTGGAGAGCAAGAGGTGGGAAAGCCCCTCGCAAATCTATGACACAGGGCAACAAGAGGCAAGGTTGCATTGGCTACTCTTGAGAGAGTTTGGCCATCATGTGACATACCCTTTTTCAAAAGGTATGTTGAGGATTGAGGCATTGCATGGCACCTATATGATATGGTAGCAGAAGATTTGGTTGTATGGGGAATCATACAAGACAACCATCATGATACTACTCTATGGATTGTATGAAGGAGAAATAAGGGATCAAAAAGAGTTATTGTTGCTATGGTAGCTCTTGGGAGAATATGGGAAATTTTTTTCCCATACTTGTCATGATATTTCCGGAGAGGAGGATGGCACATTCAAGGTGCAAAGAGGCTACCCTTCAGCATTGGAGGATAAGGAGAGGCTTCCATATAGGAAGAAGACTTCCCCACATAGCAGCATGATGGTGGATGGCTTTGGCATGTGGAATTTCAAAGGAAGGAGTCATGGAGTGACAAGAGCCTTATCACTAAGGCCAACAACACTGTCACTTGGGAGTATGTGTCTATTGATGGAGTGTTACAAGAGGAGCATGCATCCCTTCTTTTTGTAGATTTTTATAAGAATATTATCATGGGAGGACTCATCCATGGACCTCACTTTCAGCTTACTCACTATGCATGGTAAGAAATACATTTCTGTACTTATTGATTGTTCCATTGAGTATTTGTATCTTCTCACCATCTATGAACAGTGCATTGCTCCAAAAGAGAGCAAGATTATTCTTGGGTTTCATGGTAACTTTAGGGCCAACCTTTATAATAATGATAACCCATCTCTACATGACTTTGGGAAAGTGTATTGTTATTTTTATTATGCTCAGTTGATATATATTGCTGATTACTACCACATAGTAAATGAGCAAACATGCATAGCTAGTAATTCCATGGAAGACCACTTGCCACATGATGTTCTCAAACAACAGCTGGGAAGACTACACTGTATCCACTTGAGAACCCATTGGTATCATCCAAACTTGCACACAACCTTCAACATTTTTCTGATTTGGATGCCATATGGTGATGATGTTCCATTCATCTTGTATGGAATGGTTTGGGTTAGCATGATTCATGACATTGGAGAGAGGATATTTGAAGTTCCAATCTTCCTTTTTCCACTTGAGGGAAACTTGTGTGTAGCCCAAGATCAACATATACTCTACACTTATCATTAGTGGAGAGAAGGAAAACGTGGGGTAGGACATTATGTCTACCATGTTCAGTTATTCAACCCACCTATATTGTAGGAGCCAAAGGTGGAGGAGATCTTTCATGAGTTGCCATGTTGGAGGGTGACTCATTTTGTATGGATGATAGCTTGGGGGTGGAGGTTTTACATGGGAATGATAGTTCCCAATGCATTTCAAACTCCATGCCTTGAGAGGACCTCTAGACAGCACATGGTTTCCTCCTTGAGTATTTCACCTTTTCATGATGATGGCTATTTGGGATGCTCACCAAATGCTAGCTTGCATGCTTGGGAGGGGCACTATGGAGATTTATTGTTGAGACAACATTATATTCCTTGGAGGAGTTCATAATATGAGGATGCTGCAGTAGGAGGATGGGAGACTTTTTAGTTCTGTCCTTGCATTTTCTTGAGGACAAGCAACAATTGGGAGGGGAGGATTATAATATTCCTAAATTAGCATGCAGCTAATAGGAATATTGATTTTTGATTTTTGCACCTAGTAGATGAATAAATGGGGGAAGAGACCCATACTTATCTTGAATCAACATAAAAACCCTCTTGGTATGAAAAGGGATCATTCTAGTAGCTAGATTTTACACTTTCATGTGTGAACAAGGACAAATGAATGTGGACAAAGTCAAGTTTGACCAAGTCAACAACATTCATAAAGAGGAGTGGATCATCAATGCAGATAGCTGAATGTGAACAAGGATCAGTTTAAACAAACATATGAGAGCTGGATTGAAGAATATTAGGTGTGAAAAGGGGTGAAGCAAGTTGAAGAGGTTAACTTTGACCAAATCAAACATCGCTGTTATGGAGGAGTGGCCTTGATGGAGACACAATGCAGTTTTGGAGGGAGATTGATTATGTGATGTTGGAAACACTAATGGGTGGGACCCAAGGTGAGGAGGCTCACATAGCTTATAAGGAAGAAGATGGAAACCATTTTGGGTTAGCTTAATGATTATTTATTTTATGGTCTGCATGACTTTTGTGCCATCTCCAATTGTTTAGTTGAGATTTCAGTGCTGTTTAGCACAAGGAATTCCTGCTTAGAGAATCCTTCTCCTTCCATGAGAGGCCTCTTGGAGGAGCATTGTACTTTAGTTTTCCACACTCAGGCTTGAGGCCAAGCATCCTCCTTCAGCTACAAATTTATTTCTGCAGAGTGTAACATTGTGTTGCAGTGGAAGGTTCATAACACCACTTACGGAGCTTGTCTTTCAGAGGAGGAAGCATTCCTCTCCTTGGGAGATCAGCGAGGGATAATTATCAGCATATTTTGCATCTTGGCACTTTTCCAAAGCATTCTCCATCTCCTACAGTGTATTCCTCTGTAGGAACTGTGTCATTTCTCTTAGTATTACAGTAGCAGGGTCAAGACCCTTGATCTTGAGCTTGTTCCGAGGGTTAAGGGCAAACCCTTATCCCCGGAGGCTTGTATAAAGAATTTCCTTCTACTCCTTGTATTATTCAGCTATATATATACAGAGCTGCAGTATATCTACGTTGTTTCAGATCTAGATCTGCAGATATAGTATTTTATACTTGTACTTTCATGAAGCCCTTGCCGGGTTATTCTTATATTGTATAAAAAGGAAGAGATCTCCATTTTTCTCAGCCATTGAATGATTGCAAACTCCAGATCTATTATTTCTTATAAATTGATACATAAACCCTCATTAAAATAATGGTGTCACTTGCTTCAGAATTTTCTGTTGGCATAAGTCATGGGGTTTGGGCATTTTTGAGTTGTATTGGCTTGGGGAGACCTGTTTAGCATGGCTAGAGAGATTTGTTTTTGCCCCCATTCTGTATGTGAGATGCATAATGTATGAACTAAGGGATCCAAGTCCCATTTCTCACTGTTTTTACATAATTTTATGAAAACAACGTTTTCATTACATATATTGCTACATGTTCCCATTTTGGGATATTACAGGTACCATGTTCACAATATTTTGGGAATTATGATCCAAGGAAGATAAACTTCCCGAAATGAATCTTTAAACAAGACATGTTGGAACTTATACCATAACTTACCTTGTGTTAGGTTCCAAAAGTTTAAAATTTTCCACATTGAGGGGGAATCCCATTGACAATGTGGTAAAAATTTTAGATATTGGGTTGTAAAATTTTAGGAGATATAAGTAGAGGAAGTTGAGCCTTATAAATGCTCCTAAAACCATGCCTCAAATAGGTCATGTTGGAACCTATGTTATAAATTTTATTTTGGGTGGTATCAGGAGCTGATAATTTTTCCACAGTAAAGGGTAATCCCATTGATATTGTAGTAAAATTTTTAGATTTTCAGTCTCTATATTTTAGGAGATATGACCAGTGGAAGTCAAGCTTCCTGAATGCTCCTAGAATCATGCAAAAAATAGGATTGTGTTGGTATTTTTGTTATAACTTTTCATATATGAGGTTCTAGAAGTTGGAACTTGAATCATTGTGAGGGAAACTCCCACTGATCACCTGGTTTAGTTTCCATAACACGTGTTTCTACAATTTAGGAGATAGGCAATAAATAATTCACTAAATTAGTTTTCATGCAAAGTGTTTGATGAAATGATTAAATGGTTCAATGGTTCATTGCATACAAACTGTTTGATGGAATTCTCCAATGAGTATGTGGTTTTATGGATGGATAGTATTGTTGACATTGTTGTATCAAATCTATGCCTATTTTAATGTAAGGAATTTGAAAAGTTGCATGCAAGGAAATGGAAAAATGACATGTTTTTGGTTAGTATGTTACAAGAATAATGAGTCCAATGTTTTTGATTTAATCTCATACAAAATGTTTGAAAAAAGGTATACAAGAGAAATTCTACTCAATTATTTGTATACAAAAATAATTGAAGAAAGGTTTACTTGCAAAGTGCTTTACAAAATGTGTGAGAAATGAAAATCAAGTTTTGACAAGTTACACCCCATTTCCATCACTTCATATTGGAAGTTGGGTCATGCACATTAACTCTCAACTCATGTTTACCCTGGTAAGTATGTTAAAGTCGGTAAATATGGGGTGGGGTGCTACAGAGTGGTATCAAAGCAGGTTCACAACACTGGACCTTGTGGTAATTTTTTTTAATGCATATATATCTGCACATGTTTATGTGTTTATCATACAGGCATTTCAGTTATTTTTATTTTTAGTGTTGACCATGTTGTTACAATTTTGTGAGATTATCTTGATTAATGTATGAAAAAATATTCTCTTGATATTATTATGTATCTTGCTAATATGGATTGGCTTGTGTAGATGCAATAGCCTCACAAAAAGTAAATTGTGGAAACACTTTTGATTATGATTTTTATTTGATCTATCTAACAATGGTATATTGAAGGAAAACAAAGGAACAAGAGATGAAGAGTAGAATGGTCGAGTACAGTTCATATAACTCCCCATACAAGCTAGAAGATAAATCAATAGGATGGGAGAAATCAATTGAGCAACAGGGAGAGGCAGACTCTCTTGATCTAGCATATACATTATAAAGAAATTTGAAGGAAAAGATAAGAAGTTGTAAAGTTGATAATGAGTGGTTGATTGAAGCCTAGGAAAGGCTTGAAAAATCTCAAGAAAATAAAGCCGAGGTTAATGCTGTTATTCTTCAAAGCCTTTCAGATTTAAAGAAGTATGGACAACCGAGGACCAGTCATGGAGATAGACAGAAAAAAAGACTAATGGAGTATATGGAATCCAGTCTCACGAAAGGTATAGGATGGACCGTGATGATACAGTAAAGAGTGGAAGATCCTTGAGGACACCTTAGTAGAGGGATAGTACACATGGATTTCATTATAGCTATACTTATAGGAGACATCATCGTCATCCCCTTTAGCATTATCATAGGAGGAGTGGGAAGGAGTATTTTCTAGAGGAATTCAATAAATCCAAGCCTCCTACTTTTGATGGTGAGAAGACCAAATTAAAATATGCAAAAGCATGACTACTTGGAATGAGAATTTTTTTAGAATTCATGATTACTTAGAGAGTATGAAATCCAAGATAGCTACCTTCATTCTCAAAGGAAAATCAGAAATCTAGTGGGAAAATGTGAAGCATGTGAGAGTCATTAAGGAAGAGAAGTTGACTTGGGAAGAATTTGAAGGACTCTTTAGAAAGAAGTATCTGTCTGAGAGGTATTATGATGGAAAGGCGAAGGAATTCTATGATCTCAAGATGGGTTCCATGATAGATGAAGAATACATAACCATATTTCTAGAGCTATTGAGATATGTTCCCTATCTTAAAGATGAGAAATCAAAGATCAGAAGGTTCATCGGTGGATTTCCATTATCATTCGAAGACCAGATTGACTTTGATGAGCCTCAATCATTGGAAGAAGCCATCAGGAAGTTGAAGAAATGATATGAGTAATCAAGCACAAGGCAAAGTTTAAGAGTGACAGGAAGGGTAGCTGTTAGTATGAATCTTTTGTCGAAGCGTACGAAAAAAGACCACTTTAGCTATGCATAACTTATAGCCCTAACATCAAATGTGGCTGCCAATATCTTCAGATCTGCAGTTAGTTGATCAAGACAAGTGCTGCAAAAAACCAGATCTATGCATAGAAAGACATTAAGCAGTAAAATTAAGAGTTTTCTCCAAACATCCAATAGACAAGACAAGAACAATGTTTTTTGAAAGAATTTTTGTGTTAAGGGCACCTGGGAGGAAAACAAGAAGGTGTATCCAATTCTCCTCAATGGGATGGGTTCTTGGAAGTCCTCAGCACTTCAGATCTAGAATGTCTCTCTCTTGTTGGTGTAGAAAACCCAGACAAAGATAGAACTCAAAGGGAGCTCACACAGCAAATGATGTAGAATGTGACCAAGTGTATAGATCTAGAGTGATCTAATAGGCAACAAAAGGTGAAGAATGATAGGAAAAACCCTCCTATTTATAACAAAATATTGGGTCATTCTAGATCTTGGTGCATGATTAAAATATCATTAACCAAATCTAGATCCACCTTTTATGGAATATTTTATTATATTTGTTGGAGGAAAAAAGTATTTGACTTGGGTCAAATCCATTTATTTGTGAATAATAAATAAATAAATGATTTATTTATCATTTTAAGGAAGTGGTTGAAGGATAATCAAATAAATAGTGATTTATTTAATTATTTATGGGTGATTTAGTCATATTTAACAAGGAATATTATTTAAATAAGATTTAAATAATTATTCTTAGAAAATAATAAGATAAATAAAGATTTATCTAATTAATTTCTTTGTTTTGGGTTAGACATGACCAGGAAAATTAAACAAATATAGGTTTGTTTAATATTTCCTTTTGGGGTTTCCTGTTTAGACCATAAACAACCTAATAAATGTGTTTTATTAAGTTATTTTACATAATGAAAGCAATTTTACTTAGGGTAAAATTGGTCTTACATGGTGTACTTGGGTCCATCTAATGATAATAGGTTAGATGACCAAAAAATGGTGTAACAGATTGCCCCCCAGCGTGCGAGTGTTAGGAGAAAATCGTATGACCGAAGTACGTTGTAAGAAATCAATCACCAGACATCAAAAGGGAAGTCAGAGAGAGAAATGTGAGGTAGACTAATGTGCTGAAGAACTAGACCCTGAGGAGATGAGACTTACGGGTGCAACAAGTCTCTTTTTATGAGAGGGTACCTGTGCTAAAGGCAGCGGGGGAGGCATACCTATGCCCGCCGAGAAAAAGTACAAAAGAATAGTGTGTCCAGTAAACAAGGGACCGAACCATAAAGTACAGCCGGCATAAACATGAGCCAGATAGAAATACAATGAGGGATCCCATATACATGTTGTGCCTGGGATAACAGCCAGGACTTATACAATAATATCTGAGTACATGAGATACAAATACAACCCAAATACCCCCTACAAGCGGGGAAGGGCTCACAAAATATGACTGATACATGCAAATCAAAAAGGCGCTGCAAGCAGCTAAGGCCGACATCATCAAATATATGGAGCTACATCGAAGGCTGCAATGAAGAGGTCATCCGGGCATGTGGGGGGCTACCTGCAGGGCCACCCCCTCATGAGGGCTGAGACATCTCACACACACCCGGGCATCACCAATAGCTGCTGCTACATCATTGGACCATCAAGCATACGGATCTCGATCATGCTGAAAGGAGCTGAAGTGGAGAAATGATCAAGTCAAAGGGAAATGAGAGATCCCTTTTCCTGATCCGAGGCACCGAACAAGAGTGGAAGCTGGAACCAAGGTACACCGCTCTCTAGACCTGTCCTCTGGAATGAAGGAGCTGATGTTGACAGAAGGAGGTCCGCCGTAGGTGAGGCAATGAGAGATCCTCAACTAAGGCACGAGAGAAAATAGTAGAGCGACTGACAGACTAATATCGATGATGATGATGGAATGGAGGGGACTGAGTAGCAAATGGGCGACTTTCCTTGCTAGAGCATAAAGGACATGAATGACATGGCAGCGACTGACACAATATCATAAGGGATAGGGGACAGTGGGACTGAAGGTCATAATATGCGACACAAGAGAGAGACCAAGCAATGAAGGATGGAGGATTAGAGCGGGGTACAAAGGGACTTGGGATAGACTCCATGAATGCGATGATGACTCAACTTGGATGCTCTAAACAAGGACGACTCGATGGTGCTGCCACACAGTAAAGGTCCTATGGGGGACCATGAAAACATGAGTACAAGATGGTATCTCATGACGAAAAATCGACACGAACAAAAGACAAGTATGGAGGCAAAGTGGTGCCCCATGTACAAGTGTTGTAAGTGAGGAAATTCGATTTGGAGGAGAGGTGAAGTGATCCTTCTTGGAAAAAGTATGTCCTGGCGAGGTATCAAAGTATGAAAACAAAAAGATGCTGGCTATCTAACAGAAAATAAGACGTGCATTTCAGAAGGGAAATGCTACGGGTAATATTTCTTAAGATAGAGTGCATTGCGAGGATTAGGAAGAGGATTGCCTTCAAAGTCCTCTAAGAGGTATGCCCCCTTAACAAGATCCTTACTGATGACATAAGGGCCTAGCCATAATGAGTCGAACTTCCCGTGACCGAGGACATCATGGGCCTAGTCATATACTAGAACAAGGTCGCCTTCGTGAAAAGTACGAGGCTGGAATTTTCGGTCATATTGAGATTTGGTGCGTTTTTTGGCCGCTTCCATGGTTTGCAATGCAACACGACGGTCTTTGGAGGCGCGCTCAAGAATGATAAGTCGTTGTTCTAGAGGTTGGGTGTCAGGGAAAAGTTCCACGGCCAGATGAAGGGAAGGGAGTTCACACTCGATCGGTAAGACTGCCTCCTCTCCAAAAATGAGGTGGAAAGGAGTAAACCCGGTGGCAGTTTTAACAGAAGTTCGATAGGCCCACAAAGCAGGGAAGAGCATGAGATGCCAGTTGGTTTTGTGCTTATTCACCGTTCGTTGAAGCATGGTCTTGAGGATCTTGTTGACTGCTTCAACTTGGCCATTACCTTGGGGGTAATAGGAGGAAGAATATTGGTGCTCAAAACCCAACAGTGAGGATAGCTCACGCCATATCTCATCTTCAAAATGTCGGCCGTGGTCAGAGACTAGTTGTTTTGGAACTCCGAATCAAGCAATAACATGGTTAAAGAAAAAGAGGGCGGCGGTAGCGGCCGTATTGTTAAATGTGGGCATAGCCTCGGCCCATTTGGTGAAATAGTCAACCGCCGCAATGATATACTTATGGTTACCAGCGGATGGAGGTCGACACTCCATAAAGTCGATGGCCCATTTACAAAAGGGACCAGTTGTGACGACGGGATGGAGGGGAGCTGGGGGAGCTCATGCCTTAGGGGCGAAATGCTAGCAATTGGGACAGTGTTTGACTGCCTCAATGCAATCACTGAAGAGGGAAGGCCAAAAATACCTAGCGCGCATGACTTTCTGGGCGGTAGCAAGACTGGAGAGGTGGCCACCGTAAGCGCCACTATGGCAGGCATTGAGGACTTGTTTAGCTTCAGCGTGTGTGAGAAAACGACGAAGGACAGTATCGATACCGCGACGATAGAGGTCTTCACCGATAAGAAGGTATCGGGGAGCCTGGTGTCGGATTCGTCGGCGAGCCTCACGATCAAGGTGGAGGGCGAACTTGTGGGTTCACAAGTAAGTAAGAATATCGCCGTACCACGGATCGTCCGAAGTAATGGAGAATAAGTGTTCATCAGGAAAATCATCATTAACTGGAGGGTCCTGCGTTTCGGTAGGTAATTCAGACATGAGTTCAGCAAGGGCTAATCCTTTCTTACTTTTTAGTGTGACAAATTCGAGGTCGAATTCCTGAAGGATAATGACCCAACGGGCGTACTTCCCAGTGAGGATGCGGCGAATCAATAGGAAAGCCATGGGGTTGGAATTAGTCACGACCTTGGTGGAACGCATGAGGATGTAATGACGAAGTTTTTGGACCGAGAACACGACAGTGAGTGCTAGTTTTTCTTCATGTGAGTAGGAAACAGGAGGCCCTACGAGGTTCTTACTGACGTAGTAGATCACATGCTCGATACCATTGTCATCTTCCTGGATAAGAACTCCAGCGACCGAATAGGTGGAAGCGGAGATGTATAGGATGAAGTCCCTATCAAAGTTGGGAGGGCGGATCAAGGGAGCGGATGTGAGGGCCTGCTTGAGGGCATCAAAAGACTCATGAGCATAGGTATCCCATACAAATGGGATGTTAGATCGAAGGAGTCTAAGGAACCCATGTGCGGTGGCGGCATAGTCAGGAACGAACCAGCGAAGAAAATTAGCTTTGCCTTGGAGACTCTGTAGCTGGCGTAAGGTACGAGGAATGGGGAGTTCAAGAATGGATTGGACTTTTAGAGGGTCAAGAGTGATACCGTCTTTGGACACGATGAAGCCTAGGAGACGGCCGGTAGGGACGCAGAAGACACATTTCAACGGGTTAAGGCGGATATTATACTTGCGACATCGAAGGAAGATGGTGCACAGATCGTGGAGGTGTTGCGCCCGATGTTTAGAACGTGCAGTGAGGTCGTCTAAATAAGCAAGGATAATGTGAGCTAAGTCATGGAAACAATAAGACATGGCCCGTTGAAAAGTGGTGCCGGCGTTTTTAAGGCCGAAAGGCATGACTCGGTAAGCGAAAGTTCCCCACGGACTGATGAACACGGTTTTAAGCTGATCAGCAGGACGGAGAACAATCTGGTTGTATCCGGAGAAACCATTCCTAAAGGATAGAACCTTATGCCCCGCACACTTGTCAATGATTTGGTCAATGAATGGTGTGGGGAAGTTGTCTTTGGGACAAGCTTTGTTCAAGTCGCAAAAGTCCGTGCAGACACGGATGGTGCCTTGTTTCTTGAGGACGGGAACTGGGTTGGACACCCAAGTGGTGTATTCAATGGGGTAAATGAAACCAGCCTGCTTGAGCTTATCGATTTTGGCTTTGATAGCATCACGTCTGGAAGGATGAATGGGTCTCAACTTTTGACTGATTGGGTTGGCATCAGGCCATGTGTCGATATTGTGTTTGACAATGGCGGGATCGAGTCTGGGCATTTCGAAGTAGGACCAGGCGAAAATATCGCGGAATTGTTTGAAAAGCTTAGTGTAAGCGTCAATTTCTTCCGGGGTGCATTGGGCGCCCAAGGTGACATATTCTTCGATTCCTGGTTTGACCGAAATGTCGATTTTAATGGTAGGAGAGATGTTGGCCATGTTTCCTTCTTCGAAAGCATCGGGTGCAGGGATGGGATTTTTGAACCAGTCGACTGCATGGGGGATGAAGTCTTTGGTCTCCACAACATATTGGTCATGGGACTGCTATGGGAGGAAGTATGTCCGATGGTGCATATCATCCCAGGGAAAGTCAGGGTGGGTCATGGCTTCCATAATGTCCTCATCCGACTGAAAGATGGGAAGACTGGAGGAAGGGGGATCACCTGATGATGTAGTAATACCTGACGAGGCATCTTGAGGAAAAGGGATCATATGGGAAACGTCGGCAGATCCAAGGTCGACTGAGGTGGAGCCGAGAGTGTCCGCAGGTAGGAGGGTAGACGAATCATCTCTCAAGGAGGACGATAGGTAAAAGATGGTGGACGAAGGCTCTGTTGTTTCAACGGCTGGAGGGAGAATATGAATGGGAGTAGGAAGATCCTCTGGTCCTACTGGGGTAGAAATCGCAACCAAGTGAGAAGGTATCTTGTCATGCGTAGCCTTGAATTGGCGATACGTGGCTAAGGAGGAATGATACTCGTCAAGGCGGGGACAGAGGTGGGTGTAATGGCCATGGAAATCGCACAAAGCACAAGGGTGATTTGTGCGCAAGGTTTTGAGTTTCAGGATAGAATCAGGGATGGTGACGTAGACTTAAGGGAGATTAGATTCCGGAAATGTCTCGTTGACCAGGGCCTGGAGATGCGGAAATTCAGGACACGTATGGGTGGCGTGACCGACAATATCACACAAAGCGCACTGGATAGCGCGCTTTGGCGGTCGAGGAGGGGTAGGGTTCATCGGGGCAGTGTGGTCCTGATTGATTTTTATGTGAGCTTTGCCCCCCTTTCCTGATACCGTCACAACCGGAGATGGTGCAGGCTGAGGTGTGTGAGGCATCGTGGTAGCGGGAGAAGTGACGGGGATCGGTTGAACCAGAGTCAAAGCAAGGTAGGGTTTGGGGTGACCAGGTAGGGTAGCGGCTAGAGGGTCAAGGTACCAGACGGGGATACCCAAGGTCAGGTTGGAGAGAGAGAGGGTAGCCATAATAGGTACCGAGTACACTCCAGGGAGTGGAATGAATAACCGTATCTGACCGGAGGGGTAATGGCCGGGCGGAACGACGCCGCGGTGGCTAAAGCCTGGAGAAACCGATTCGGAAGGATAGAGGGGTTCATGAATACCAGCTGTAGGAGGGGGGCCAGAAGGCTGGCTGGGATGAATGTCTAGGAGCGGGTTGCGGTGGGCGAGGTTGAGGTTGAGGTTGCTGACTAGCCGCAGCGGGCTACTTGAGGGCTGCCCGAGACGATTGCATCATGCAAACATTCGATAAGCTGGGATCAGAGATAGGAGAAGGAGGTAGACCAGGGAACGTTCCAAGCAAAGAGGAGTCTTTGTAGACGCCGGGAGAGACACTGGTCAAGGAATCGATGGTTTGCTTATTGGCTACAGAAGAGATGGTCGCCTCAGGGGAGGTCTGCGACTTTGGCTCATGATAAGTCAACTGGTGAATGGTGACAATCTTTCCATTGTGAGGAAAAGACATCTTGTGAAAAACCGTGGATTGGGACAAGAACATGGCATGGTGTAGCTTGCCCCAAGAGAATGTTGTAGTCTAGAGGGGAAGGCCATGACTTCGAAGTCAACACAAACAGCCTTGCCCGCAAGAGTGATAGGACAATTACTAAGAGGCCAATGGTTTATATGGCTGCATCCACGCTCAAGTGACTGGTGCCAATTCAGAGACTCGAGTTGCTCTAAATCAAGTGACATCACACGATTCCTCCTCACTAATATACCCCAGAAACGCTACGTTTTGATTTTGACCTGGGATTTGGAAGGCTACTTTGGGCTGGTAGTTATGAGGATGCTCCATTGATGGCTAAAAACAATCATTTGTTCATCTATTGTGATCTACACGCCTCATGGCAGTATAGCAGCCTTTTGGGAAGGCACGATTGAAGAAGAGTTCCAATGGAAATGTTAGAGACTACGCCAAATCATCAACATGCTACACGAATGAGCGTTCGATTGGGCGACAGCTGGTTTTCATGTAATGGTGTTTCTTTAGAATCTGGTATGGAACTCACCTGGTTGAGGGATATGTAAGGGACCATTGGGTGTCAAAGAGGCTCAATAGAACATGGAAGAAAGGGGACTCCTGAGCAGACCGAGCTAGAGGCTTGTGGTACTAGCTACCCTGAGTTTGAAGGTTAAGGCCTAATTTCTGCTTTGGGGATGGACTGCAGTTCATCATGAGGATCCGGCACCTGAGGAACCGTAAGGGGAAGGCTGAGTGGGTGACCCACCACAAAGCTGGGTAGCCATGACCTCACTGGGGGAAAGGACGAATGAGCTGCTTGAGTAGTGGCCACATTAGGGGGAACATGAGGGGGAGGCATGTTGTCCTCTGGCTTGAGACTCCGCATCTTCCGTGACCCGTGGTAGAAGGGGGACAATCATGAGTGTAATGACCAGCATCGCAACACGAACAAGGCTTATTTGTACGAATAGGCTCCTGTCCTAAGCAATGAGTGCCCAGCACTGTTATGTACAGCAGGCCAAGACTTCCGTGGATCAGTCCACGAAAATGTGTGCGTACTGATTTGGTTGCCTCCGCCTTCTCTTTGAGAGAGGAAGGAGGATTAGTCGTGCCCCCATTGCAAATACTGCCCCGGAGGGGCCAGAGGCTTGCTATGGGGTGAGAAGGTGAGTGGAAGCATATGTCGGAGGAGCCGGCTCACCATGCTACCAAGGAGCAATGGTTAGGTTAAAGCATTGGAGGTAAGCAGAGGGTTGGGAAAGGATGAGGCATGTCGATCTTGGATACATGCTACCCGGGAGGGGAAAAGTGCGGTAGAGGGTGTCGCTCTCCTGAGGTGGGGCACTGGTGTAGCCCATGGTGGAGGGACAGCACATGGATGAGAAACGATCCAACAATACCGTCACAAGGAGATGCCCTGTGGTGTTGGCACCACTGGCTGGCGAGTCGTGAAGGACGGAGTAGACATAACCCTCAGACTGGCGTAGATCGTGTCATACTTCAAGGCTATTTGAGGCGCTTTCTGGTTGAGGGAAACAGAGGCAAAGATATTTTCCATGGGAGGTAGAGAGGCAAGAAGAAACCAAATTCATAAAACTCCCATCTTCAAAGGTGGGAGCTGACAAGCTTTGCCTTCTCTCCGCTCATTCCCTGACATGGTGAGTGCAAGCGGGAAGAGGCTTGACGAAGGAGGTCAAAAAGCTCTATTTTCAGTGTCATCGTAGAGGGAGTTTGAAATAAGATAAAAAAGGCTTTGAAATGGTCAAAGGTGGTATGGGAAGAGGTGGCCTGGTCAAAGTACCATTTAGAAGTCGCCTAAAGCGGCGTTGAACAATCGAAGACTTGATGGAATCATCAATAATGAATGAGAATAAACATACATGTGGAAGACCACGTGATTGTGGATATTCTTCATAAAGGCCTCAAACTTAGGGATGTCGAGGGAGCTTAGTTGGTATAGCAGTGCCAACCAACATCGTGGGCGGATAGGGTCATTGATCAATCGATTGAGATTAGAGGCTGAGGTTTGCTATGGTGGGAGTGGCAAAACAGGTAGTTCTTGTGGCGCTTCCGCTAGTAGTAGTCCCGCACAGGCCAGGATTCCCGTTAGCATTAGCCCTGACTAAGACAGTGAAGGTGACAGGGAGAACCGTAAGCAAGAGAACCCACGAATCTAAGAAGAGCTCGAGTGCGAACTCAGAGGACTAACTCAGCCATGACGGGATTTTTATAGTCGACCGACCGGAAAACCGAGGTGAAGGCCAAGAAGTTCTGCAGAGGGTACTGGGGCGCAATGATGACAACACAATGATATACAAGGGGAAGAATGACCATTTACAAGGTGGAGGTAAAATCAAGTGGATTACATTGTTGGAAATGGTATGATAGGTAGCAAGCCACTGATGCAGTGCCTTGCACCCCAGTGAAATCTAGAGGCTCTTCTCGCTTAGGGTGGAGTGTACATGTGCGTTAATTTTAATTTTTAAACTCCAAGTTTTGGAGAGCAAGAGAAAAAGGTGGTTACAGAATTGAAAAATAAATTTGCAGAGAATAAAGATATAATGCTGAAAATAAGCAGAAAATGACAGTTAATAATGCATCAATTCCACCCAAAAGAAGTGTCTTCAAAAACTAGTCTAACAGAGAAAAATTCAGTCAAAACAATTACAAAGGAGGCTAATAGATCTAGGGTTTTAAAGGACAGTGGACTTAAAAGAGAAACTACTGTGTGTGGTGGTACATGTCAAGAGGTAGAGGTAAGGTGGTTGGAAAAATGAGAAAATCAACATCAAAGGTAAGTGGACAAGAGGAGGCCCTAAAGGTGATCTCAAACAAACGAGCATTTGAAAGGGAGAAGAGCCGATTAAAAAGGGATCCGAAAAGGAGGTATCGATTCGAAAAAGGGATGGCCGAAACTCCTTAAAACAGCATATCTCCAAACAAGTTTAAAATCTTCCACAAAAAGGGAGGGCACAAAGCTCTAGGGCTAGTTCCTACTTGATGAGTAATGAGACTAGAAAGCAGGTTCAATGTGGTCAGATGAGCTGAAAACTCTACAAGGCTTCTAAAAACTTTATGTACTGTAAAAATAGTGGAACAGCAGGTCACAAACAATCGCTTTCTGTGGTAGTCGCTGCATAATGAGTTGAAAAGCAGACTTCAAGGCCCAGGCCTAGCTGGCTGAAAGACCTAAGCTCTGGGTGTCCTCGCGGCATTTAAAGCTGCTGTCTCAAAGAGCACGACATTCCACACCTGCAACAGGGCCAGAACACGTGGAAGTTAGAAATTTTAATGTCTTAGGTTTTTACAGAGAAAAACAACATAAAAATGGAAAGCAAAAAGTCAAAGAAACTTTAGCAGTCATAGGCTAGACATGTAGAATATGAAAAACGAAAGCGTCGTAATGGAAAAACCCAGTGAGCCTTCTCAATTGTTAGTATGAATCTTGTCGTTTATTAAAAAGACTCACTTCTAGCTACTGTGATAAATATAGTGTCTTCTAACATCAATAAAATGCTAAATATCTTTCAGATTCCAGCGGTTGATCAAGAGCAAGTGTCAGTAAAAAACTGTATCTATGCATATATATATTACAAAGAAATTAAGAGTTTTCTCCATACATCCAATAGACAAGACAGAACATTGTTTTTGAAAGAATTTTTTGCAAGTATAATACCTAAGGGAAAATAAAGAAGTGCAATTCAATTCTCCAAATGGGCATGGCTCCTGGAAGTCCTCAAAGACTTCGTATCTTCAGAATTTTCTTGCTGGTGCAGGAACCACAAGATAATTGCATAAGCTCACATGAATGATGGAATGTGACCATGGTAAGAGATCCAGTTAGATATAATAAACAAAGGTGAAGAATGATAGGAAAAAAACCTTCCTGGCTTATAAATAAAAATATTAGTCATTCTAGATCTTGAAAAGATTAAAACACATTAACCAAAATCTGATCCACTCCTTTTAGTGGAATATTTTTATTATATTTGTTGGAGGGAAAAAGTATTTGACTTGGGCCAAACTTTTTTATTTGTAAATAATAACAATAAATACTATTTGGTCATTTTATGAAGTATTGAAGTGATAAATCAAAACAAAGAGGTGATTTATTTAATTATTTATGTACATTTTAGTCATATTTAATACAATATTATTTAAATGAAGATTTAATAATTATTCTTAGAAAATAATAAGATAAATGTTGATTTATTCTAATTAATCTCTTTTGTTTTGGGTTAGACATGATTCACAAAGAAAATGTCAAATATAGTCATTTAATATTTTTAGTTTCTGCTGTATCTTCATAAACAACCTAATAAATGTTTTATTGGGGTTGTTTAAGATAGGAAAGTTAATTACTTTAGGGTAAAATTGGTCTACATGGTGTACTGGGTCCATCTGAATACAGGTGTTAGACACTAAAAATGGTGTAATGAGCAAGAAGACTAAAGGAAAATAAGAAGTGAGGAATATCTCAGAATGCAAGTGAGAAGGAAAATAAGGCTCCTTATAAGAAGTTCAATGTAGTTGAGAAAGGACATAGGTCTTAGCCTATAAAGAAGTAGAATAAAGGTAGTGACAGAGAACCATTGAAGTGTTGGACTTGTGGTGTGGAGAATTAATTAGGAAAGATTGCTCACTGCTATCAGTATAAAAGTAGGCCTCATATTTACAAATGGTTTTGTGAGGTGGAGGAAGTGGGATGTAAATCAGCATTCCCAGGATTGATGCAATATGAATACAATGTAGATTGGTTTACTTTATATTCTTGAGAGTCCAACATGGGACTGAAAAATTTCATGATTGAAATGATGCTTTAAAATTATGGTGGAATCTCTCAATTTTAGCTCTGTCATTTATAATTTACTTGATTTTTGATAAGATATCATGAGCCTTTATTTAGTATAATATATGCATGATGAAATTCATATAAAAATAATATATGCATGGTAGATAAAATATATATTAATGATATGCTAGATGTTGAAGGTAATGCTAGGTGAATAATAATGGATATGCATGACAAAAGTCTTCAAATATATTATTGCATGGTATTTTAGATAACTATGATGTTTAATGATGAGAATGTAAATGCATGAAAGAAGGGATGCAATGCACCAAAACAATGAGAGGAGCTGAAGGTAGCCTGAAGAACCAAGGCCATGAAAATATGATGATGAGAGAATGATATAGTAACACCACGCTTGCTGAGCAGCATAATGTGTAAGTTGTATACTAATGAGAGTTTGAGCATTAGTGGTTAAAATTTCTTCTAGGTATGTGTTCTAAGAACTGCTGATTATGAATTCAAAACTATGCACCTCTGGAAGAATTGTTTAATGTTGATTATGCATGATATGAGTGATGTGCTTATGAGATTGTGTTAAAGAAGGTGTTCTTATTTAAGACAATGGTAATAACACAATGGTAAGAGATAATTAATACAGCACATGAGCAGTGGTGCTAGGTTAGTAAAGATATGGCTACTACCAGACTGATAGCATAATGTGTCATGTTGGTAAAGGATATCAATGGATGATGCTGCCTTGCAAAAGAAATTTTAATTTGCTGATGCTTATTCTGGCAGTGATTTGAAAATAATAGACTTGATGGCTTGATCCTTGGAGCATGTGGCTAACATGTGTGAATATTTGCATGGTAACATGCTTGGTATTAGCATGTCAAGGTAACATTTTATTTATTTATCTAAATAATAACCAAGTGAATATGATAGCACATATAAGACTCAAGTGAAACAAGGTAAAAATTTAAAATAAAGGATTTGGGTGAGAATTCCTTTGGTTATGTTCAGAAAATGTTGTTCCAAATGAATGTGTGCTTT
Source organism: Pinus albicaulis (assembly GCA_034641835.2). NCBI lineage: Eukaryota > Viridiplantae > Streptophyta > Pinopsida > Pinales > Pinaceae > Pinus > Pinus albicaulis. The sequence continues at coordinate 1,391,674,625 of CM076575.1, forward strand.
GCACGAATACATGGGGTTCTCTTGAACTTGAATTTGTATGGAATTTTTTGAATATAAAGACAGCTAAAAATCAGCCCAAAAATAGAAGAAAAAGAGATATCAATGCCTTAGAAATGGAGCTACCTGGTGGGGCAACCTACTAAGCATTACATAAATGAACAATTCTTGGACATACTGTATTAAAACCTTCCTTTTCATAGTAGGAGAGTCCATGTGGCTGCATGGTCCCAGGCCACAAATGGTAATCTCATCCACCTAACAATAATAATTATGCAAACAATAATAACAAAATAGTTATGGCACAATAATACCAATAAAGGGGTTACACTAATAACAATGTTAATATATCACAACATAGGACCAACATGCTCTCTTCAAAAAAGGGGTGATCTCAACTGGAGTTGAATGGGTTTCAGAGCAACTTTCATCTCTGGTGTAATCTTCATGGTAGTTCACTTGATGAGATACGCCCAAATTGGATTGATTCTAGTCATTGCTTTGCTTCAGAATCGCCTGTAAACCATTATGACTTTTCTCCTCATCAAGTTCCGCAATATTGTTTGAACTGAAGATTTTCACCTATAACTTCTTTTTAAGCATGAAATATGAAAATCGGATGCACCTCACAAGGCTGTGAAGTCTAATGAAGCAGGTACTAAGATTTTTCAATACCTTTGTAAGGACCAGTACTTGGTTACAATTTATTATCCTTCTTAGCTTGCTTTGAGGACATTTTTTTATGGTTGTAGTCAAAAATGACCAAATCTCTACACTAAAACTTTCTTGTTGCAAATGTTGATCTCAATGATGAGCTATCTAATGGTGTTGCACTTAGGTTATCCTTTAAGAGTTGGAGAACTTCTATTGATGTTCATGGTGATATCTGTTACTTGAATCCTCTTGAATTTCCCTTCTAAACATGATGTAGATGGATGGTGGATACATTCAAGCAAAGTGCTGAAGTGTAATGGGGTCATCTTTGTCAAGAGTGGAAGTGAAAAGCATGTCACCATTCAAATGGAGAGAAACCATCAATCAACAGAAGCTTTTTAATGTGGCTACAAAATGAATCAAGATAGTCCTTCCAAACATTTGTTTACGTGTCTCACTTAATGACTGGATGGAGGATGATAAGATGAGCTGAATAATTTGAGTGTCTCAATGCAGAAAATAATCATTCAAAAATTTCCAAAGAAAAATGGGATCTTCTGCCATCACAATAACCTTGGGCTTTCTAAGTAGTTTTTTAATTCTGTCCTGATAAATGTAGTAAATGTGTTTCGTTTAAATGATGAGATAATGCACAAAAGTGTGCATACTTGCAGTCTATCAACTACCACCATGATGACAATTCCTTCCTCTTAATTAGTAACCTGATAAAATTCATTTAAATTTCCTCCCAACATCACTTGAATGATAAGTGCTGTAGAAGTCCTGGTGTTAATTGTCTCACTTTATTCTGGTCTATAAACCAAATGATTCTCACAAATTTGAATATCAGATTTAAGGCCATTCCAAAAAATTTTCTTCTGCCCCTCGTGTAAGTTTTTTAGTACTCTGAAAGGTCCCTCCTAAAGGAGAAGGTGCAATTCTAGAGAATCTCTTTGTTTTGTCAAATTTTATGCAAGAGCAGTAAGCAATCTTTGTACCATAAGAATCTATTTTTTCCAACCTAAATGTATTAGATGTAATAGGATCTTGCTGCAACTTTTGAATGAGTATCCATACATCTTTGTCCTTCTTCCATTCATCTCTTGCTTCAGTTATCCAATCTGGTTGGATAATAGAAATGGCACAAAGCAATGCTTCCACCTCTTCATTCTTTCTTGAGAGTGCATCTGCAACAACATTAAGCTTTCCTTTTTGTAGATTATTTCAAAGTCATAACCCAACATCTTTGTGACCCATTTTTGTTGCTCTTCTGAAGATAGTCTTTGTTCCAAAAAGTGTTTAAGACTATCATGATCAGTTTTTACCTTCAAGTGTCTTCCGATTAGATAAGTTCTCCATTTCTTTAGTGCATGCGGTATTGCTAACATTTTCTTCTCATAAATAGGTTTCTGTAAATACTTTACTTTGATTGGAAGACTTTCAAAAGCAATTGGGTTTTCCTTCCTGCATTAAAACAGCACCAATTCCATTTCCTGAGGCATCACATTCCACAATAAAGGTTTTTGTGAAGTCTGGCGTAGCTAAGACCGGTGCTAGGCACATTGCCTCTTTAAGATGTTCAAAGGCCTTAGTTGCTTCAGGAGTCCATGATAATGCATCTTTCTTCAATAATGTTGTTAGAGGTGCTGCTATTCTCCCATAATTCTTAACAAACTTGCGATAATACCCTGTTAACCCGAGAAATCCTCGCAGCTGCTTTATGGTTGTGGGGACTTTCCATTCCTTAATGGCTTTAATTTTGTTAGGGTCTACTTTAACACCCTCGTGAGATACAATATGACCCAGATATTCCACCTCTTGTACGCCAAAGAAACATTTGGATATTTTTGCATATAATTGTTTCTCCTGCAATAGTTTGAGCACCCTGTCAACATGTTCAACATGATCCTTCCAAGACCTGCTATAGATTAGTATATCATCGAAAAATACTAGCACAAATTTTCTAAGGAAGGGTTTGAAAATGGAATTCATCAACCCTTGAAATGTAGAAGGTGCATTGGTAAGGCCAAAAGGCATGACCAAAAATTCATAATGACCCTCATGAGTTCGAAATCTTGTTTTTGGAATATCTTCAGTCTTCATTCTAATTTGATGATATCCTGAACGAAGATCCAACTTGGTAAAATAAATTGCTCCATGTAATTCATCCAATAATTCATCAATCACAGGAATGGGAAATTTATATTTAATGGTGAGCTTATTGAGCTCCCTATAATCCGAACACATTCACCATGATCCATCCTTCTTGTGTACCAATACTACGGGAGCAGAGAAATAACTTTGACTAGGTTGAATTATACCCGCCTCTAACATTTCTGCAATCATACGTTCAATTTCGCTCTTTTGGAAGTAAGGATATCTATAAGGCCTGATGTTTGGAGGAACACTTCCTAGAATCAAATGAATAGCATGATCATTATCACGAATAGGTGGGAGTCCTTTGGGAGTTTCAAACACCTTGGAATGATTGTCCAAGACTTGTTGGAGATCTGCAGAAATAGATGATTTTGATGTCGGAACTTCTAGTGAGCATAATTGTGCAATTACGCCTCGTTGTTCTTTCTTTAGAAACTTTGTCATGACATTAGAGCTTATTATCCTTCCCGGCTTCCCTTCAATACCCCGTAATTCGACTTCCTTTCCTTCTGAAAAAAATTTCAAGAAAAGTTCTTGAAAATAAAAAGCTACCGTCCCCAAAGATTGTAACCATTGTACTCCTAGTACAACATCAGCACCTCCCATAGGAATGGAAAGCATTGGACTAGTCAATACATATTCCCCCATGGTTAGCTTGATATTATGGCATTTTCGAGAGAAATTTATAGTTCCTCCATTTGCAACCATCACTTGACATTCTGGTGCTGGGTATAGGAAACAATTTAATTCCTTGGCTACCTTACAATGAATAAAATTATGGGTGCTACTGAATCAATCAACACTATTACCTTTTTCTTCTTGATATGTCCTTCTATCTTGAGAGTTTGAGGAGTGGTAATTCCTGCCAATGCATTACATGATATGGTCAGACTCATTTCTTCCTCTTCTAGGGCTGGTTCCTGGTGTATATCCTCTTCTTATTCATTTTCTTCTTCCTCTTCACAATCTATGTAAAATAATTTCTTCTCAGCACACTTATGACCTTTAGTGTATTTTCTATCACAACTGTAGCAAAGCCCTTTTGCTCTTTTTTCTTCCAATTTTTGTGGTGTCAACCTTGTAGGTTGTGGAAATATAGGCGTAGAAACACTTCCTTCTTTATAGAATTGAGTGGTAGGCTTCCTTGTCGCCATAATTTTACATTCAACTTTTCTTGCCAACCTGAATGCCTTCTCCAATGAATCAGGTTCCAAAACGCGAACTTCATGTTGGATGTTATCCTTTAAAGTGCCTATGAAGAGATCAATCCTGTGTTCCTCTGGAATATCAGTTACCCTTATATTCAATTTTTGGAAGTCCTTAATGTGCTCCCCCACTAAACCCTTTTGTTTGAGATTTATCAATTGGCTAAAGAAGGTGTTGCTCTTTGTATCCTCATAATGTGCTATCATTTCCTCCATAAAAATTGACCAAGTGACAATTTTTTTACGAGAGCAAAGCCATCGATACCATACAAATGCATTTTGTTCTAAATGTAAAGTTGCAATACGTACCTTTTGTGTGTTTTGCACATTATGGAGATCAAAATATTGCTCCATCTGTAGTATCCATGTTACAGGATCCTTTCCATCAAACTTCCTCATATCCATTTTTGGAATATGGTGGTTCTTCCCACCAACATTAGAGTTTATGAAATCACGATTAACATTTATTTTGTTCTCGTCATGAGTTTCCTCTACTATCTTTTCACCATTAGGAAACATTTCTTGTATCAACTTTGTCAAACCTTCTATGTCTGCTTTTAGATCATTCTTCATGTTTTTCATTTTAGATTCCATGCCAGCTTCCATGTCATCTATCTTAGATTCCACGTCTTTCTTCAAACCATCCACATTATTCTTCACACCATCCATCTTTGCTTCCACACCTTTCTTCAAAACTTCCATTTCATTTTTTGCTGCTCTTTGCGAGAGCGAAATTTGGTGCACTTGCTCTTGTAATTTTGATAGATCATGTTGCAATTCTTCATCTTCATGAGTTATAGTAGAGCCTTCTGAAGGCTTAATGGGTGTTGAATTATTTTTACGGGGCATTTTTTAGAACCCAATACTGATATCTGTTCTACAATATGCCCTTGGAATCAATTCAAATTGATTTTTCAAACAAGACTTATGCAATTCGGAAAAAAAAAATACACACATTTTTCTTGCTTTTGAGGATCTCGATATTGAAATTTGATTATCTCTGTGATTGCAGCTCTTCAATATCTAAAATTCTGTACTGAAGTAGCCCTATGAATTCTATTTTGAATGCCATAGGTCTGACCTTATTTGGATTCTCCAAGACAAAGTTATGTCCAATCTCCCACAATGACCTAATTATGGACTAGTTCAGTAGAGTGAACTTGTATGACTTGCCACGTCACTGTTTCATCCTTCGCCTTTGAAATTGATAGCCAAGAAACTATAGTTCGTGTGATTGCAACCAACTTTTACGACAATCCAATCCGATGCTCAGAGAGAGAGTTATTGAACTTTTCCCACGATCACCTCTTTGATATGAAATTCTTGAGCTTGAAAAAACACTACCTTCCACAGATCATATCTCTAAAAATGTTGTTAACCAAGCTCTGAAATTTTTTGACGAGTTTCCTCAGGATTTCAACTTCGTACCCTAAAAATTTTAGATTCTGAACCTTTGTAGAAAAAAAATTATAGCGAAAATTCCACGATGACCTGTTTAGAGCAGCAAAACCCTAGAATCCAAACCTCTTATACCAAATGTTGTGTAACCAGCTCCAAAAATAGAAGAAAAGAGATATCAATGCCTTATAAATAAGCCACTTTGAGGGGGTAACCTCCAATACATAACATAAATGAACAATTCTTGGATGATACAATTTACAAAACCTCCTTTCTATATATAGGAGTCCATGGGGCCATAATGTAATCCTAGTGGGCCACAATGTAATCCTAGCCGACCTAACAATAATAATTTAAGGGCACAATAATAACAAAATGGGGTTTACAAGGGTACAATAATAACAATAAAGGGGTTACACTAATAACAATAAGGGACTATACTAGTAATATAGGGACCTAACATATGTTCATAAACATGTTAATGATTAAATGAGTATATGCAATCCCATTGTATTTGCCATGTTGTTGTTAGGAATCATTATTTGGAAGGATGATTGATTATGCTTATAAAAATTGATGAATATATGAATGGCATGGTTGATAAGTTTATCAGATGAAATTCCCTATTTGTGAGGAATCCAATGAGCAAGTGGGGATTCTTGTTGTTAATTATTTCTATTATTGTGTGATTATGACATTCATGTGCCCAAGTTTGTATTATTTTTTTATGTCCATAAAATACTGAGGTGATGTCAGCAGGTACACTAATTACCAACTGGAATCCTTGGTCAAATAATTGGACATATATACCACTAAGTGTTGTGACTTGGGGTTGATAAACCACCTAGAAGGTTGGTTGGGTCCATGGGATGTTGAGATTCAACAAGAATATCATAGTGAAAATTAAGCACCTACACTAGGATGGAGCCTCAGGCTATTTTTAGGTGAATGTCTATTTATAGATGCATGAGAAAATTTTATATATAGATGCATGTATATTTATAGATGTATGTGCAAGTTCTATTTATAGATTGCATGTATATTATAGATGCATGTCAACTATTATTATCCCTTAATATTATTTGGAAAGTAAACAATAATCTATTCTCAATGAGCACTTGGAAATAGTTAACTGAAGTGGAAAATCAGTTAGCTAAAGGAATTTCGAGTTAAGAGGTTGGTTGGTGGGACATGCAAGTGGACTTAGTTGTAACTAAGTGATTCAAATTTGTAACAGAGTTGGAATTGCAGTTATGAAAGTTGTAAAGTAGTTTAACTCGTTTAAGTGAGTTAAACTCAGTTGTGCTAGTTGTAACTGAAGATACACTAGTGAGAGATCAAGTGAATTAATTATTAATTAATTCACAATCAGTGGTCTCACATGCAACTGAATATTTACTACTATTAACTGCATGCATGTCAGATCAAATGGAGACCCAGTTGAGTTCTAGGTGAAAGAGAAGATAACTATCAGTCGTGACATTATTCGGCTGCGCACATGAAACCACACACACATTGGGTGTGCCCATGAGGATTGTGCAGTGGAGGCAGGCTGTCTGGAGACAGTAAGTTAGCTAAGGAACTTACCAATTTTTGTATGACAGTGTGAGAGAGTTATCTCATGTACTAAGAGCTCTTGGATTAGAGCTTTGTATGTAATTGTTTCATGATCCATGATATAATACATGATAGAAGATAGTGGGGTTTTTAGCTATAAGCTTTCCTCGAGTAAATTATCTGTGTTATGTGTGATTGATCTTTCTTCATGATATTGTGATTGGTGATTGTGTTTCAAATTACACAAAGATTTTTTGAAGCGATTATGTATTTAACAGTAGCGTATTATTGTTAGATTAGGAGAATCTAGGAAATACATGCATTTTGTATTAAATTTATACATGGTATTAGAGCACATGAAATTGCAATTTTGAAGTAGGAGCTGAGTTTGTTGGTGGAAAGAATTCGAATTTGTAGAAAGACTTTCTTGGCGCTACAACTGATTCAAGATCGAAATGGTTTTCAATGGCTTGAGGTTAGAGTATGCACTCGAGGGCATATCGAACTACATTTCTTGGAAGGACAAGAGGGAGGTAGTACTTGAAGACAACGGCTTGAAGGAATTCATTGAAAAAAATGTTCCTAAGGCAGATGCTGCTAATCTTGATGCATGGCGAAAGAAAGTGGCAAAGGCGAGGAGGATCCTATTAGAGGGAGTACGAGACCACATTATCTCAAGCCTCCATGGTAAAGCCACACCATATTCTATGTGGAAGGCTTTGACGAATCTATTCCAAAGCAGCAACGATCATAGGAAATTGGCGCTCAAAGATAAACTCAGAAAGATCAAGATGGAAAAGGGCGACACCATTCCAAAGTATCTCACAAAGTTTGTCCAATGTCGGGATGAACTAGGGGGTGTGGGAATAACTATTGCTGATGATGATTTGGTGATATTAGCTCTCTCGAGACTTCATAAGAGTTGGCACAATTATGAAGACTCTGTTAACAGACGGGAAATTTTTTTGGATTGGGAATGACTGTGGTTGGATATGGTGCAGGAGGAGTTCAGGAGGAACATCAGAGATGGATATTCATCAAAGCATGATGATAAAGAGGATTTTGATTTGGCTGCCAGGGGATGGGGAAGAAATTCCATTCTAAATTCAAGTCTAAAGACAAGAAGCTGGATATTCCAAGGTGAAGTGTTTTCACTGTCACAAACATGGGCATCTTGCTACTAACTGTCCGCAAAAGAAGAAGAATAAGAAGGCTGTTGGAGCTGCAGCTGGTGAGGCCCTTGCCTCAGAATTTGAGCTTGAATTCTCTTTGATCGCATGTATGGTTTCAAGTGCATTGGGATCGGTGTGGTATTTGGATAGTGGCGCTTCCTTTCATATGATGTGAGATAAAGACCTTTTCAGTGACTTGGAGGAGAAAGATCTCCAGATGCATATAGATATGGGTGATGATAGACGGTACAGTGCGACCGAAATTAGTAACATTACCTTTCAAAGGGAGTCAGGTAAACCATTTTAATTGAAAGATGTTATACATGTTCCAGGTCTAAAGAAAAATTTGGTCTCAATCACAATGTTGGAGGACAAATGCTATGACGTTGTTTTTAGCGATGGAAAATATTTCCTGCGACATATAAAAATGGATAAAGATAAGAGGATAGGGATTCAAGTTAAGAATATTTACACGCTGGAGGTAGATGGCTGCGCTACCATGATTGGCAAGGAAAAAAAAGTGGTGAGCCGAGATGAGGGCGAATTATGGCACAGGCAATTGGGCCATATTCATCATGAAGCGTTGAAAGTCATGCAACAAATATCTACTGGACTTCCAATGGGAACACTTGCTTGGTTAGATAAGTGCAAGGGTTGCACCATGGAGAAGTTGTAAAGTCCAACTTTCATGAGAAGGACAATCGTGCTTGTTACACCATTTTTTGGTCATCTAACCTATTATCATTAGATGGACCCAAGTACACCAGGTAAGACTAATTTTACCCTAAGTAAAATTGCTTTCACTATGAAAATAAATTAGTAAACGACCTTTATTTAGTTGTTTATGGTCTAAACAGGAAACCCCATGAGGAAATATTAAATAAATCTACATTTGTTTGATTTTCCTCAAGGAATAATTAGTTAAACAATAGTTAAATTAATATTCCTGGTTATATTTAACCCAAAACAAAGAAATTAATTAGATAAATCATAATTTATCTTATTATTTTCTAAGAATAATTATTTAAACCTTATTTAGATAATATTCTTTGTTAAATATGACTAAATCACCCTTAAATAATTAAATAAATCATTATTTATTTGATTATTAATCAACCACATCCTTAAAATGATAAATAAATCATTTATTTATTTATTATTTACAAATAAATGGATTTTACCCAAGTCAAATTCCTTTTCCCTCCAACAAATATAATAAAATATTCCATAAAAGTTGGATCTTGATTTGGTTAATAATATTTTAATTATGCACCAATATCTAGACTAACTCAATATTTTGTTATAAATAGAAGGATTTTCCCATTCATTTACCACCTTTTGTTGCCTAAAGATCACTCTGGATCTATACTTTTGGTCTGACTTTGATCCACCATCATAGTCATATTTTGCTACCATTTTTGTCTGGGTTTTCTACACCATCAAGGGAGAGGAATTTTAGATCTGAAGTGCTGAGGACTTACAAGAACCCATCCCATTGAGGAGAACTGGTAACACCCTTCTGTGTTTTCCTCCCAGGTGCCATTAATACAAAATTCATTCAACATATTCTTGTCTTGTCTATTGGATGCATGGAGTAAATCTTGTTTTTTCTACTGCTTAATGTCTTTTGATGCATAGATATATATTTTTTCAGCATTTATCTTGATCACCCAACTGAGAATCCGAGGATATTAGCAACCATATTTGCTGTTAGGGCTGTTTGATATGCACAGCTAAAGTGGTCTTTTTTCGCACGCTTGGAATTAAGATTCATACTAACAACTGGAAACTCCACACGGGTTTACGATTATGACTTCTGTCCTTTTTCTGATCCTTGCATATCCAACTACTTCAAACCCTAGGATTTCTCTTCAGCCTCTTGTTTTTTCTTTTCTTGATGTTTTTTTAAGTTATAAAACCCTAAAATGATAAAAATTCTAACTTCCGTGTGTTTTTGGACCTATTGCATAGGTGACAGACATTAGCCGCAACTGAGATGACACTTTTTTATGAAATCTATCGCCAAAATTGTCAGAAGTGCAGGTCACACTTTTTGGCTGAAAACCTGCGACCTGGAGCTTCAGGAAGCGGGAATCAACCCAAAAACTGCGACCTCTGCAGAAAACAGGTTAGAAAATGTGACCTGGATTTTTTGCAGGAGTTTTTCTGAAAGTTTTTTGGGTTTGTTTGGGCCTCTGTTTAGGGTTGTATGACCTCCGTCTTTGCCCATTTTGGACCTGTAATTGTTCTGTTTTAATCAAATAAGTGGGAACCTAGCCCCCGAGGGATTCAGTGCCCTCCACACTTTGTGGAAGAGTTTTAGCTGCTGCAGGTTGTCTAAAATTTTCAGAGTGTTCAACCATTTTTTAGATCTGATACCTCACCTTAAAATCCACTTTATATTGGCTTGTTATCCATCCAAATCACCTAATTTAGCTTTTTTTGGGTTTTCCTCTAGGGTTAACTCCGTTTCCCTCCATGAGATAGCCTTTCGCCACCTCATTTACAAAAATTTTTCCTCTGATTTGTTGCTATTTTCTACACCACTTTCCAACAGATTTTGACCTTTAGATCCCTGTCCCTCCCCGACCTTAGAAATATTGGCTATTTTAGTGTGTTTTTATTAGGTTTTTTACCCACCTACAGACTAGTTGTTGAGAGGCCCGCCTCCTTGGGTTTAGATTATTGCATTATTAGCTGTTTATTTTTCTGTTATTTCAGTTTCATATACTGTTATCTGTAGGTTTATTTTCAGTTACAAAACACATTTTTTATTTTTCTCTACAAATGTCTGGGTTTGAAAATTAAAATTTACACTCTTTGCAACCACACCCTAAGCAAAAAAGGGCTTGGTTAACACCACCAAGCAAAGACTCTAAAACATTGAAATCACTTGATCTTACACCTCTCTGCCCTCGTTTCGACATTGTAGTCAGTTGATCCTGCACCTCCCTGCCCTTGTTAGTCTCTTTTTCATTTGTACTATGTTTGTGTCATCATCATTGTGCCACCAAGGCATTTATCCCAGAGACTTCTTGGCCTTCATTCTCAGTTTCCGGTAGGAATACTTACTCCTCTGCATAGGATTCGAGTTAGTCCTCCACCGAGTCTACACTCTGACTCTTCTTTTGGTTCATTGGGTTCTCCTTCTCGTTTCACCTTCGGTTATCCCCCTGTCACCTTAACCATGTTTGGTGCAGGACCTAATGTTGGTGGTAACCCCGGACCTCATGCTGGGAATACCACTAGTGGGATCGAAACAGACACTACCCCGACTGCGCCCTTGCTCTCTTTCATGGCAGGCCTCAACCTTCTCGATTTTGACCAGTTGATAAATGACCCTATACACCATGACGCTAGTTGGCCTGCTATGCCGACTAAGCTCCCTTCTAACATCCCCAAGTTTGAAGGCCTTCCTGGAGAAGATCGTACAAATCATGTTCGATCTTTCCACATGTGGTGTTTGTCTAACTCCATTACTGATGACTCTATCTGTCTTTGGTTGTTCCAACGTATGCTTACTGGTGAAGCTTCTAAGTGGTATGTTGATTAGGCCCCTTCCTCTCATACCACCTTTGCGACTCTTGCCCGAGATTTTCTATCTTACTTCTAGCTTCCCCTTCGTTATGACACTGGTACCGAACTCTTGACTTCTTTTCGTCAATCGTCTGTGACCCGCCTATCCGACCATGTCCAGAAATGGTGGAGAATAAAGAGCCTATGTCAAGTCCCTACCTTCAAAGACCATGTCTACATGGACTGGTTCCTTAGATCTCTCTTGCCACCTATCGGGAAAGATGTCGCATCACACTTTCTTCAAACCGAAGAAGTCGCTCTCCAAATTTGTTAAAATATGACTTGATATATGCTCAGTCGGGTTATGTTTATACTGTTCTACCTGATATTCCTAGACCCAGTGGTGCCAACACACCAGGGGTCTCTCACGCCACCGACGGTGTCGTTGGAGCTCTCTCTAATCCATATGCTCAACCTCCCATGGGCTATGGCTTTCCTCAAAGGGGGGCCAACACCTCCTGCACTTTTCCCCTTCCCGGTACCACATATACATGATATGACATCCCTCCTCTTTTTTCCCAACCTCCTTATTATCCGTATCCATAGCCTCGTGCTCCAACTCCTCCAGCATTAGCACCTCCACCTCCCTTGTCTTCTCAACCCCTGCAACAACATCCATCGCCCCCTCAGGAGCAGGTGTACACACAGCAGGGTGCGACTAATCCTCCTCCTTCCAAAAATAAGAGGAAAGGCACTCAAAATCAATCTACCTCTGGTAATCCTGGACCTAATCAAGGTAATGCTCCTAAAACTACAAACCAGTAACAGGGAACTTAGCCCAAGCAGGACAGGCCTGTTCGTACGAACAAGCCCTGTTCTTGTTGTGGTGTTTATGGTCATTACACAAATGATTATCCTATTTTACCATAGATGCGGTAGATGTGGGATTCTCAAGAAACATTGCGAGGATAGCAAGCCTCCCCTTCCATCCCTCCTAGTGCTGTGCCTAATCAGCTGACTGTGCTTACTAATCCTTTCCCTCAGCAAGGATTTGTGGCTACCCAACCACCTAAAGGTCAGGTGGCCACTCAAAATCTTCCATCTGGTACCTTCGATTACTAGATTCTCATGATGAACTCTAATCAACCTCTAACCATAGACATCAATCTTCAGACTCGGTCCCGTCAGTACAACAAGCCTCCTGCTACGTCTGTCCCCGAGCCGCCTCCTTCTGTCACTACAGAGCCTCTTTCGACACCTAATGGTCCCTTGCAGATCCCTCAGCCTAAGGCAGAGGTTCATACCAAGATCCCTAAGGGAATACTACGCCGAAATGCTGCTTCTAGAAAAGCTACCCATTCATATAGCATAGTAGAGGATTTGGCACAATCCCCTACTGCCATTTCAACATTGGAACTCCTCCAGTCGTGCCCTTCACAATGAAAAGATCTACTATCTGCCATGGGAACTGTATATCCTTCTGACGATATATTGATTTTATTTGATGTTGACTTGTCAGAGCATCCTCCTCTCCTTGCTTCCATCACCTTCCAAATCCCAGTCAAGATCCGGAATTCCAACGTTTACCGGTGCATCATTGATGAGGGGGCATCCACCTGTGTGATGTCCGCTTCAGTTTGGAAGCAACTCAGATCACCTGAGTTGGCTCCTTCCATGATCACTCTCTGAGAGTGGGACGACCATGCCTCCCAACCCATTGGATTATTCCGCAATTGTCCTATTACTCTTGCGGGAAAGACTGTTTGCGTTGACGTAGAAGTCATAGATGCCCCCTTAGATTACAACATTCTATTGGATCTACACCTATGATATGTCTACTGTCCCATCTGTGATTCATCGCAATATGTCCTTCCCTCATAACGGAAATATAGTCACCATGACTAGTTGACATATTATGAACCGAAGTCTCAGACCTCCCTTGAGTCCACCATCTCTTTGGTGGCCAATAAGAAAACCGTCAATACTTTGATCAGTGTCTCATCCGGAGTCTACAAATATTCCTCATTGCTTGGTACATTCCCTAGTCTTCCTCCTCCTGTCTCTGATCCCATCTCATCAAATGTTTGCATGATGCAATCATCTCGGGTTGCCCTCAAGCGGCCTGCCTCGGCTAGTCAATAGCCTCCTCGCCCTCTGCAACCTACTCCTAGTCCTTCGATTCAGCCTTCTGGACATCATCCTCCTAGCCCTTAAGCTGGTATCCATAAGCCTCTTTACCCTCCTAGAATGGTTCCTCCAGGCCTTAACCATTTAGGAGCCGTCCCGCCTGGCCATTACCCCTCTGGTCAGATACCATTCCTAGCTCGTCCCCCAGGAGTGTACACGGCACTGTCATGGCCACCCTCTCTCTTCCTAACCCGAACCTTTGGATTCCCATCTGGTACCTCGATCCTCTAGCCGCTACCTCGCCTGGTCAACCCAAAACTTATCTTGCTTTGACCCCGGTTCGACCGGTCCCCATGACTTCTCCCGTTGCAACAATGCCTCAACCACCTCAACAGGAACCACCTCATATTGCAATCACTTTGGGTAAGAAGGGCAAAGCTCGCAAGAGGGTCTCTAAGGACAAGGCTACCCGACAGACCCTGCACCTCCTCCGCCTGCAAAGCCCTATGCTTTATGTGATGTCATTGGCCATGCCACCCATAACTGTCCTGAATTTCCCCGTATCAATCCCATGGTTAAAGTTGCATTCCTTGAGTCTACGATCCCTGAAGCCTCTATTTCTTCCTCGACTGTAGCCAAGAATCCTAAAACTATTCACACCAACCAACCTTGTGCTTTGTGTGATATCCATGGCCATTATTCCCACAATTATCCCAGCCTTACGCATTACCGTGCCTCTTTAGAGGTAGTTCGGGAGTACGAGATTGAACAAAAACAATCCGCCTCTCCCGTACTTGTGTAGTATGCTCCAGGCCAGACTGAGGATTTACCTGCTCCCATTGAAATTCCCCCTCCTGATGTCGAGATGACGGAGCCTATGGCCGCCATCCTCTACCTATCATCATCCATAAGACCCTCGGTGGAAGCTCCCTCTGAATCTCCCCCTGTTGTTTCACTTGACCTCCCTTCAACGATCACCCTGGGCTTAACATTAGTAGATCCCTTATATGCTTGTTCTTACATCATTCCCCATGATGATGTGCATGTGAACCTTTCTTCTCATGATGATGAGTAAGGTAGCTTCGCTGCATCATGTGGTCTCCCTTCCTCTAGTCACTCCATCTTCTATTGTGATGATGACATCATGGAAGCCATGTCCATCCTTGACTTCATATTTCCCGCCCATAAAAGAGATGGCACCATCCATGCCTATGGTGACTTTCGCAGCCTGAGCAGAAGCTACACCTCCAGTAGCTCCCACGCTCCACCTCACCGTCAGCGTGTGAGTAGTAGACATCCTACCCAGATCACTCCCTCTCGCGGAGTGCTTTCGATTTCTACTTTGCACTCAGGTTGCCAGCATTATTCATCATCCTCCCATTTATTGTCTTGTGGCACCTTTCAGATGGACCTCCCGTCCACACCTTATATTGGTTTTGTTGATGGTGCAAGTCGCTACTCCCAGAATATAACTTCGGCAGGTTGGGCCATCTTTACCCCCTTGCACTCACTTTTTCTCTCGAATGATGTATGCATTGGTACTGCTACCAATAACCAGGCTGAATATGATGCAGTGCAAGGTTTATTAGCTGACGCCCTTTCACATTGCATCCTACACCTTCATGTTCATTTAGATTCCATGCTTCTTGTCATGCAACTGAATGGTGTCTATCGTGTGCATAATCCTATCCTTTTTAGAAGATATTTACGAGTGAAGCGTTTGATGCGTGAATTTGAAATCTTACATTCAATCATATACCTAGAGCACAGAATAACTATGTAGATAGCATTGCAAACCATATTCTATATTGGCATTTAGCACACTCATTTAACACAAGACAATAACATAAAAATATAAAAATGATGCATATCCATAATATGTGTCGTATAAAATGTTTTAGATTCCATCAACTCTGATATATATGACATGCCCATAGCATTTTACAAAAACTCAAAACTGGGGTCACCACCTGCCCCTATACACTAATCACTATCTGAAGGATCCCAAGCCAATGGCTCTGCTCCCGCAGCTCGTAGATCACACATCCCCTGTCTGGCCATCGCCATGTGCCGCATGACCCCTCGACACTCTGAGGGTAGACCAATACATGGCTCTATGTACTAGTCCTCTAAGTATTGCCAGCCACGCTCTGAAACACTAGTCAAAATCCTCTCACATCTACGATGGATGTCCTCCAGGAGGGTTTCTGCATCCTCATTTTGTTGTGCCCTCGACCCACTGGGTCCTGCAGCTCCTGATACTGCAAGCTGTCCCATATACCCGGTTGGTTTTACCAGTGCTATATCTGCATACCAAAAGTGGAAGAATCAATACCATATACAATATTCTAAAAATTTACAATGCACATAAAAAGATTAGCAATTTGTCAATTACCATCGGGCCCCCATACTCGACCAGGAGGCAGTGGAAAATCTGGATCCCCAAAATAACTCATCCCACTATAGGGATAGTCATATATGTACAATGGCATCTGATCCCAATGCACAAAGAACTCAGTTCGGAACACTCGTCCGACTACCCCACCTCCTCCTCTACACAGTAGTCACCCCCACTGTTGCATCTTGGGCTCTCTCAGGCCCCCATCCTGGAGCTGTATACGAGGTCGAAGTGTCAAGATCTTCTTAAAGAAGGGTGAGCACAAAACTGTCCCATATGCATAGTCATGGTTCACTTTCCGCCTGCATAGTGACAACTGTCATTTCAACAACAAAAACATCATCTGGGCCCACCCATAGTAGGTCCCACCCAACACACTCTCCACAAGCATCATTTGTCATTCAGTGATGTGATGGAGTGCCTGGTTGCCCAGGATCTGCAGCACTGCTGCGGCCACAGCACGGGTCTCTATCCTCTCTAGATCCCCGATGGGTATCCAAGTCCCCTTGACTTGGAGACCTGGTCGACAATGGTGCTCTACAAACTCCATGATGTTTCACCCTCGCGGTAACACTGGCTGCGTATTCCCAACTATCCAAAGTGGTGGAAGACCAGTCAGGAAATATATATCCTGGACCGTCAACTCGATTTGGTGCCCCTAAACTACAAATACCTCATGGTCTGGATCCCAATAGCTAACAATCCAGGCCAATAAGGGATCTCCAGCTCTCATCAGAGGGTTCTCCACAAACTTCAAAACCCCAAACCTGGCCAATGCACTGCAGACAGCCTGATCCTCCCGGATCTCCGACCGTAATGTGCCCAGGTCTCTCTCTCTCAAGTTGATCCGTAATTCTGCCATACCTGCACAAAACCATCATAATTTTCAGTGTACAGATAGGAAAGACTGTATCCAAACACAAAAACCCAGTTCTTAGCCAAAAACAACATAGAAAAACCCCTCCCTGTCAGGTCGCACTTTTTAGGCCCAATCCTGGGACAGGTCGCAGTTTTCTGCCCAAAACCTACTACCCAGGTCGCAGTTTTTGCCCCAAAAAGTGCGACCCGGCCGTGAAGAGGAGCAGGGGTCTATTCCTGAGCTCTGGGGACCTAAACTGAACTTTCAATCCACTGAAATGAAAGAGTAGGGTTAGGCCTCTTACCTGAAATTGACGGATCTCGATTCCAATGGTCGGTTTGTCGGTTTGATCGTCGCAAGATTTAGGGCCTTCTCTCCTCTCTACGTTCACCACAACTCCACATGAAAATGAGTGAATTTGGAGGGAAAATTCCTTATTAAAAGAGAAACCCCTGATTTTTATTTCATCTGCTGCGGCCGAACCGTAGCTCAGTTTTCCAAACTGTCTATACCATTGGAAATCTCTCACCGAGCCCTAAAATGGGTATCTGTTAGTTTTTAATGATTTGATACTTCACTGGGACATATTTTGTCCAAGAAGGGTCATTTCACCACTCCTCAAAATCGAATTTCTTCACTGACAACACTTGTACTTGGGGGCACCCCTTTGCCTTCATACTTGTCCATGCTTGTGTTGATTTTCGTCATGAGTAACCATCATGTACTCATGTTTTTATGGTCCCCACTAGACCTTTTTCTGTGTGGCAGCACCATCGAGTCACCCTTATTTAGAGCATTCGATTTTAGTCCTCATTGCATTCATGGAGTCCATCCTGAGTCCCTTTCTATCCCACTATAGTCCTCCATCCTTCATTTCTTGGTTCCTCTCTCGTGTCGCACATTATGGCCTTCAGTCCCACTGTCCCCTATCCCTCATGATATTGTGTCAGTCACTGCGAGGTCATCCATGCCCTTTATGCTCTAACAAGGGAAGTCGTCCATCTTCTACTTAGTACCCCCCATTTTATCATCATCACTGGTGTCAGTCTGTCAGTCGCTCTACTATTTCCTCACGTGCCTTAGTTGAGGAACCCTTATTGCCTCATCTATGGTGGACCTCCTTCTGTTGACATCAGCTCATTTATTCTAGAAGACAGGTCTAGAGAGCGGTGTACCTTAGTTCCATCTTCCACTCTTTTTCTGTGCCTCAGATCAGGCAAAGGGAGTCCTTATTGCCCTTTGACTTGATTTTTTCTCAGCTCCAGCTCCTTTCAACATTATCGAGATCTATATACTTGATGGTCCAGTGATACCGCAGCTGATATCAGTGATTCCTGGGTGTGTGTGAGATGTCTTAGCCCTTATGAGGGGGTGGCCCTACAGGTAGCCCCCCACATGCCCGGATGACCTCTTCATTACAACCTTTGATGCAACTCCATAGATTTGATGATGTCAGCCTTAGCTGCTTGCAACACCTTTTTGATTGCATGTATCAGTCAGATTTTTAGAGCCCTTTCCTATTTACAAGGGCATCTAGGTTGTATTTATATCTCATGTACTCAGATATTATTTTACAAGTCTTGGTTGTTATCCCATGCACAATATGTATGTGGGATTCATTATTATGTTGTTTATCTGGCTCATGTTTATGCCAGTATGTACTATATTTTTCAGTCCCTTGTTTACTGGATGCCTTATTCTTTGTACTTTGTCTCGGTGGGCATAGGTATGCCTCCCCTGCCGCCTATAACACATGTAATCACTCATAAAAGAGACTTGTCACACCTGTAAGTCTCGTCGCCTTAGGGTCTAGTCCTTTCAACACTTTGGTCTACCTTATACCTTTCTCTCCTTGAATTCTCCTTCGGTGTCTAGTGATTGAGTTCTTACAATGTACTTTGGTCATACGATTAGCTCCTAATGCTCGCACGCTGGGGGGCAATCCATTACACCATTTTTTGGTCATATAACCTATTATCATTAGATGGACCCAAGTACACCATGTAAGACTAATTTTACCCTAAGTAAAATTTCTTTCACTATGAAAATAACTTAGTAAACCACCTTTATTAAGTTGTTTATGGTCTAAACAAGAAACCCCATGAGGAAATATTAAATAAATCTACATTCGTTTGATTTTCCTCAAGGAATAATTAGTTAAACACCAGTTTAATTAATATTCCTGGTTATATTTAACCCAAAACAAGGAAATTAATTAGATAAATCATTATTTATCTTATTATTTTCTAAGAATAATTATTTAAACCTTATTTAAATAATATTATTTATTAAATATGACTAAATCACCCTTAAATAATTAAATAAATCATTATTTATTTTATTATTACTCAACCACATCCTTAAAATGATAAATAAATCATTTATTTATTTATTATTTACAAATAAAGGGATTTGACCCAAGTCAAATTCCTTTTCCCTCCAACAAATATAATAAATTATTCCATAAAAATTGGATCTTGATTCGGTTAATAATATTTTAATTATGCACCAATATCTAGACTAACTCAATATTTTGTTATAAATAGAAGGGTTTTCCCATTCATTTACCACCTTTTGTTTCCAAAATATCACTTTGGATCTATACTTTTGGTTTGACTTTGATCCACCATCATAGTCATATTTTGCTACCATTTTTGTCTGGGTTTTCTACACCATCAAGAGAGAGGAATTTTAGATCTGAAGTGCTAAAGACTACAAGAACCCATCCCATTGAGGAGAACTGGTAACACCCTTCTGTTTTTTCCTCCCAGGTGCCATTAATACAAAATTCATTCAACATATTCTTGTCTTGTCTATTGGATGCATGGAGTAAATCTTGTTTTTTCTACTGCTTAATGTCTTTGATGCATAGATCTAGATTTTTGCAGCATTTATCTTGATCACCTAACTTCAGATCCAACGATATTAGTAGCCATCTTTGATGTTAGGGATGTTTTTTATTCACAGCTAAAGGGTCCTTTTTCGTATGCTTGGAATTAAGATTCATTCTAACAGTGCTTCGGGGATCCTTGAGAGAGTTCACATAGATGTGTGTGGACTGTTCTCAGTTGCTTCAACAACAAAACATAAGTACTATGTTATTTTTTTTGATGAATTTTCTCATAAATGTTGGATATTCTTCATGTAGAAGAAGGATCAAACATTCTGAAAATTCTGTGAGTTTAAGGCATTGGTGGAGAAAGAGTCGGGGAAGCAAGTGAAGGCTCTTAGGAGTGATAATGGTGAAGAATACATTTCTAATGAATTCAATAACTTCTACAGCAAAGAAAGAATTCGAAGAGAACTCATAGCGCCTCATAACCCACAACAAAATGGGGTCACGGAGAGGAAGAACAGAACGATCGTGGGTGCAACACGAGTGATGTTGCATGATCTGGGCCTACAAATTCATTTGTGGGTGGAAGCATGCAACACTGAGGTTTATGTGCAAAATCATTGTCCTCATAGAGTACTTGGTATGAGTACACTTGAAGAAGCTTTCACTAGTAAGAAACCAGATGTTTCACACTTTAAGATTTTTTTCTCATCTATTTATGTGCATGTGACCAAGGATGTCGGGAAGAAGCTAGAGACGACTGCTGAAGTTGAGATTATTGTGGGGTACACAGAAACACCCCATAATTATCTGTTTATTTTCCAAGCAGTTGAATGATTGTGGTGCGATGAGATATAAAATTCGATGAAGGGAAAGCCATGCAGTTGTCGCTTGAGAGGGAGCTAGAATTGCATGCAGAGGAGGAACTGCTGGTTCCCAAAGATGAATCTATAGATGTGGATCAGCCACAGGAGGAGGTTCATGGAGTGGATGATTCCAATCATGCAAAGCCAAAAATTAGAATTGGCAGAAGGCGTACGAAAGAAGCTGATAGGCCAAGACTTGATGCTACATAGAATGTAGGAGCCCTTACTTCACGGTGCAGACAAAGACAATATCCTGACCAATTTACTAGATACATGGCTCTCATGAGAAAATGTATTGTGACTGAACCATCTTCCTTTCAGGAAGAAATTTAAGAGCCCACATGGGCAGATGAAATGGTGGAGGAGTATGAATCCATTGTCAAAAACAGTGCTTGGTAAATTTTTCCAAGGCCGATTGATAAATCAGTGGTAGGTTCGAGATGGATCTACAAGGTAAAGCAAGATGTTGATGGGAGTGTGGAGAAATACAAGGCCATATTTGTGGCCCGGGGCTTCTCACAGATCGAGGGGATAGATTATGAAGAGACCTTTGCACATGTCACAAGGTATTCTTCCATAAGGACCATCCTTGCTCTCTCAGCGCAGATGGGATGGTGCATTCATCAGATGGATGTGAAGACTGTGTTTCTCAATGGGATCATTGAGGAAGAGGTGTACATAGAGAATCCTGAAGGTTTCGAGATCTTCAACAGTGAGTCACATGTGTGCCAACTCAAAATAGTGTTGTATGGGCTGAAGCAAGCACCCCGTGCTTGGTACACTTGGATAGACAACTATTTCACCAGACTGAGCTTCACAAAAAGTGAAGCAGATGAAAACCTATACCAAATTGTGGTGGAGGGTAAGATTTTAATCATTTTTATTTATGTTGATGATTTAATATTGACTGGTGATGAGAAGCTGATACAATCAGGCAAGGAGGATCTTGCAAAGGAGTTCAAGATGAAGGATATGGGCCTCCTTCATTATTTCCTTGGATTGGAAATATGGTAGCAAGATGGTGAAATTTTTGTGTCTCGAGGAAAGTATGCAAGGGAGGTACTGGGTAATTTTCACATGGAGGGCTGTAAACTCATGGATACTCCTCTTCTAGGAAATTGGAGGAAAGAGGATGCTACTTTTGGAGAGGTAGTGGATACTATTGTTTATTGACAGTTAGTGGGTTTGCTAATGTATCTAGTGAACACGAGACTAGAAATTTGCTATGCAGTTAACCAACTAAGTCAAGCTATGGTTAAGCCTACCAAGCTCTTTTGGAAGCTGAGTAAGCATGTCCCGAGATACCCGAGGGGCACATTAGAGTATGGTTTATGGTACAGACAAACGGATGAAGTGAAGTTGCATGGATTCATAGATGCAGATTGGGTGGGCAGCCCAACGGACAGAAAGAGCACATCATGGGGGTATCTTTAGCATTGGATATACAATGGTTTCTTAGTACAGCAGGAAGCAAATATCCGTGGCACTCAGTTTAGTGGAAGCAGAATACATGGAAGCGAGTCAAGCTGCATGTGAGGCTATCTGGATGAAAAAGATCTTGGTTGTTTTGTTTGGTTCTCATTTAGATCTGACAATGATTCATTGTGATAATAAAATTTGCATTAAACTCTATATTAATCATGTGTTTCATGATCAATATAAGCATATAGATATCCGGTACCAACATCTTAGAGATTGTGTGCAGAGGAGGATCATGTTGCTTCAATACATTCCTACGAAATATCAGGATGCAGATATTCTGATGAAGGCGCTCACTAGGATCAAATTCGAATACCATAGAGACAATATCAGGGTGAAGGATAATAACTTTCTTATTGAGAGGGAGTGTTGAGATTCAACAAGAAAATCCTAGTGAAAATTAAGCACCTACAATAGGATGGAGACTTAGGCTATTTTTAGGTGGATGTATATTTATAGATGCATGAGAAAAATCTATATATAGATGCATGCCTATTTATAGATGTATGTGCAAGTTCTATTTATAGATTGCATGTCTATTTATAGATGCATGTCAACTATTATTATCCCTTAATATTAGTTGGACAATAAAAAATAATCTATTCTCAATGAGCACTTGGGAAATAGTTAACTGAAGTGGAAAATCAGTTAGCTAAAGGAATTTCGAGTTAAGAGGTTGGTTGGTGGGACATGCAAGTGGAATTAGTTGTAACTGAGTGATCAAAAGTTGTAACAGAGTTGGAAGTGCAGTTATGAAAGTTGTAAAGTAGTTTAACTCAGTTAAGTAGTTAAACTCAGTTGTGCTAGTTGTAACTAAAGATACACTTGTGAGAGATCAAATGAATTAATTATTAATTAATTCACAATCATTGGTCTCACATGCAACTAAATATTTACTACTATTAATTGCATGCATGTCAAATCCAGTGGAGACCCAGTTAATTTCTAGGTGAAAGGGAAGATAACTATCAATCGTGACATTATTCGGTTGCACATATGCAACCATACACACATTGGATGTGCCCATGAGGATTGCACTGTCAAGGTGGGCAAGTTTGTATTCATTCAGGGATTGCTATCAACAGGGATTGTGCAGTGGAGGCAGGCTGTCTGGAGACAGTAATTTGGCTAAGAAAATTGCCAATTTTTGTATGTCTATTTATAGATGCATGTCGACTATTATTATCCCTTGATATTAGTTGGACAATGAAACAATAATCTATTCTCAATGAGCACTTGGAAATAGTTAAATGAAGTGGAAAATCAGTTAGCTAAAGGAATTTCGAGTTAAGAGGTTGGTTGGTGGGACATGCAAGTGGAATTAGTTGTAACTGAGTGATTAGAAGTTGTAATAGAGTTGCAAGTGCAGTTATGAAAGTTGTAAAGTAGTTTAACTCAGTTAAGTGAGTTAAACTCAGTTAAGTGAGTTAAACTCAGTTGTTCTAGTTGTAATTGAAGATACACTAGTGAGAGATAAAGTGAATTAATTATTAATCAATTCAAAATCAGTGGTCTCACATGCAACTAAATATTTACTACTATTAACTGCATGCATGTCAGATCTAGTGGAGACCTAGTTGAGTTCTAGGTGAAAGGGAAGATAACTATCAGTCGTGACATTATCCAGTTGCACACATGCAACCACACACACACATTGGATGTGCCCATGAGGATTGTGCAATCAAGGTAGGTAGTATTGCATTCATTCAGGGATTACTATCAGCAGGGATTGCGCAGTGGAGGCAAGCTATCTGGAGACAGTAAATTGGGTAAGGAACTTGCAAATTTTTGTATGATAGTGTGAGACAGTTAGCTCATGTACTGAGAGATCTTGGATTAGAGCTTTGTATGTAATTGTTTCATGATCCATGATATAATACATAATAGAAGATAGTGGGGATTTTAGCTATAAGCTTTCCCCGAGTAAATTATTTGTGCTATGTGTGATTGATCTTTCTTCATGATATTGTGATTGGCGATTGTGTTTCAAATTCCGCAAATATTTGTAGAAGTGATTCTATATTTAACAGTAGCACATTATTGTTAGATTAGGAGAATCCAGGCAATACATGCATTTTGTATTAAATTTCTACATGGGAAACTATGGATAGTGAAATGGAAGCCATGAAAATGGCACAAAGAGGTTCTCTACACCTTGTATTTACTTGATATGTGTTATAGCATCATTTTTTACCCTCATGTGAATAAGGATTGTCTCTTTGGCCCTAGGCACCCTTTCCTTCCAGACTTGAACAAATTCATAAAAAACAGTGTTAAAATTCCCATACGCGGTTATGCCTAGAATTTTCCGCGTATATACGCGAGTCTGTTCATGCTTTTCCGCGTATGCCATTTAAATCATTAAAAAATATATAAATTCCTTATTTCATGGTAGGGTGATGGTTATTCCCGTAATTCAACCTCCCCAGCGGAGTCGCCATTTCTGTTTCAGGAAATAACTCCCTAAAGGTTTTTGGGTCGGCAACCTTCACAGATCAGGGGCATACCATTCAATAAGGACTCACTTAACCTATCTTTTATGTTGAAAACTAGATTTAATCAATTGTGGAACTTACCCGAAAGTCCTACGTTTGTTATAGATCCCATAGGGTTCAAACCCCCAACAACTCCTCGTGTTTCGTAACCTGGAAATCAAGAAAGAACGAACACGAAACACTAGATGTACAACATATATTGTTCCTAAATGTCAGTATAATACATATATAATATTATATAAGCAATACTGGATGTTTAACTAACAATCTTTACACATATATAGACACGTGAATATTCGGGAACAAGATAGTACTTCTTATTATAAATGGCATGTACAAGAATAGAAAGTGGAGAGATCACCTGAATCCTTCCATGCCTTCGAGTAGACTGTCCTCTGGATCCGTCCAACCCTCACCTTGCTAGGATTCTTCCAATATGTGTGCACACGAGATGTCATATAAGATGATGATCATCCTTAGGGAAACAAGGGTTTCCTAAATATACTTGGGAAGTGCAGGAGGCACGGGAACATCAGACTTGAAATAGGGATCCATGGCATTATGTGAATATGTGCTATGCTCATAAACATGTTGATGATTAAAAGACTATATGCAATGCCATTATATTTGACAGGTTGTCAGGAATCATTCTGTGGAAGGATGATTGATTATGCTTATAAAAATTTATGAATATTGAATGACATGGTTGGTAAGGTTATCTGATAAAATTTCATGTTTTTGAGGAATCTAATGAGCAAGTGGGAATTCTTGCTATTAAATATTTCTATTATCGTGTGATTATGACATTCATGTGCCAAAGTTTGTATTATTTTTTTATGCCCAGAAAATACTAACTGTGATGTCAGAAGGTACGCTAATTACCAAATTGAATCCTTGGTCAAAGGATTTGACATATATGCCACTAAGTGTTGTGCCTTGGGGCTGATAAACCACTTAGAAGGTTGGTTGGGTCCATGGGAAATTATGGACATTGAAATGGAAACCATGAAAATGGCAAAAAGGAGGTTCTATAAACCTTGAATTTACTTGATATGTATATGAATATGTGTTATATACATGAACATGGTTGATTAATGTAGTTATGTTAAGCCATTGTGACTGAAAATTTGTTATGAAGGATCATTCCTGTGGGAGAATGATGGTATAGATGGTATGAAAATCTCCTCGGTTGCAGGAGGAATCGATTGGGAAAGAGGTATCCTTGGATGATTTTATGATTTTGACATTATGTGTTACTAATTATGCCCATTTTTATGCTATGAACAAGGAATGTTGCAGGATACATCAACAAACGAAAGAAATGTAACTTGCGACATGCTAGGACAAGCATTGATAGTGGAAGGAATCATAAACTCAGGATTTGGGTTGTGGATACAGACAGTAAAGCGTGGGAAAGACACTAGAGGTAAGGTTGCCTAGTAGAGATGGTGTGATCTCTAGACATTCAATACTACTATTGTGTACATGTTGTACCATGCCATATGTATTGTGTACATGTTGTGTTGTAACATGTGTAGTTGTTGTGTTGTGACATGTCATGTAGTTGTTGTGTTGTAACATGTGTTTTTTTTCGTATTGTATCATGTGTATGTGTATGTGTTATGTTTTACATTGTGTGTATGTGTTGTATAATGTGTTGGGATGGAAAATAAGTGCAAGGAATTGCTGAAGAGAAGAGAAGATAAGTAAAGGGGATTGGTTCTCATGTTCCCAAGAGGTTGTGGGTTGGGATAGAATCTCTGGTACCTTGTAACAACTTGGGTTCCCTGGAGGCTGTGGGTTTAGATAGTAGTCTCTAGAGCCTTGTAACAACTTGGGTTCCTTGGAGGTTGTGGGTTTAGGTAGTAGTCTCTAGAGCCCTGTAACAACTTGGGTCCCTGGAGACTGTGGGTTGAGATAATAGTCCTTGGAGCCCTGTACAACTTGGGAATAGAAAAATCTTGAGTTAATATCTGCAATGATAATTTTTAATATTTCACATTTAGGCTTTGAATTTAGTAGTGGATTCTGGACTTTATGGGAAGGAGGTGAATCCTTGGTACCGCCCTTGAGGGTGGAGGTGTGACCCTCTAGATTCCCTTGTTGCTAATTGAGGGTGAAGGTGTGAACCTATGGATTCCCTTGTTGCTGATCTGGGCATTGTATCCTTTTTATTTTCTGGTTGAAGCAAATGTTCATATGTATATATGTGTATATCATTGTAAATATTGTATCGAGCTGTGTTTATAAATCTCCATAAGCAGTATGTTTTTCATGTTTTGAGCAGTTTGTCATTTTAAATACTGTATCGAGTTGTGTTTATAAAGATCCATAAACAATATGTTGTTAGATATTTCAATAGTTTTTTCTTGTCATAAGAGGCATAGAACACCGAGGATGATGTTTGCACAAGGGTGAGGGGTTTGTAAAAACCTCGAGTTAAATGTGCATATGTATATACCATTGTAAATATTGTATTGAGATGTGTTTATAAAGCTCCATAAGCAGTATGTTTGTCATGTTTTTAGAAAATTTTCATTGTAAATACTGTATCAAGTTGTGTTTATAAAGCTCCATAAACAATATGTTGTCAAGGATTTCAATAGTTTTTTCATGTAATAAGATTCACAAAACACCGAGGACAGTGTTCCCCAAGGGGGAGGGGTTTGTAACAACCCTAGTTTAATTTCCATGTAAATAAATAATGTATGGAAATTATAAAATAAAAATCAAACCAAGGTCATGGGACACATATTCCAAGTTGAATGAATGGAAAAGCATTACATTAAGATCCACTTGTGGTTAATTATTTATCGGCTATGGAAATTGGAATTGGAAAGAGGAAAAAAGAAATAAATGGAAAATTATTTATTACAAGATAGCAAGGACATGACGTAAGAATGCAAAAGAAATAAATGAAAATGAAATAAATTCCACTTCAGCAAGTGGGGAAGAGCAAGAGACAAGAAAAAAAAGAAAAATAGTAAAATAATATGCATGCAAGGGAAAACGAAGAAAAAGGAAAATTAAAAGAAAATAAATGGGAGAGAGAACATTCTAGCATTCCCTTGGAGGAAAAAGGAGAGGAAAAGGGGAGAGAACAACTACAACAAGGGAGAGAGAACTTAGAAACAAGGAACAAAAGCAACACACAAGCAAGGATTCCAAGAGGAATTTGAGTGGTAGCCAAGAAGAAGGATTGGACAACAACTAGAAAAGGGAAAAAAATAACAAAGAAAAGAGCAACCAACTTGAGGATTTTTGCTGTTGGGATTTGAATGCATGGTTCATGCATTGGTTTTATGGTCATTTTGTTGTCATTTGCATGGATATTTTCCTAGATAGATAGTCATGTAAAACTTTGGCTTATGCCATTTCCTTGATAGCCATGAGGTAGTGGGTTCCCTATTTTTGTTGAGATTTGGATGCTGATAGATTTTGGATCTTGGTTGAGGTGGTCTCAGGAAAATTCCCAAGGGTTGAGGGTGGAGATTATTTTCTCATAGAACTCTTGAAAATTGGGTGGAGATAGGAAAATTCCTCTAGGTATGGTGAATAAAATTCCGAGGCATCCTAGCTTGTACTGATTTTGGTGATTTCTGGACCTCGTATTAGATGAAATCATTGTGAATTCAGGGTGAATGTGGTTTCCTATGGATTCCCTGTTTGGTTATGTTTTGGTTTATCCCATGTAATCCCAAATTTAGGATTGGAATATGGAAGTGTGGGTTATTGGGCTAGAAAAAAGATTTGGTTCAACCCAATCTATGGTCGGGTGGTACATGGAAGTCCGTAATTTGGTTGGCACTATGCATATATTATTATGTGTTATTATTTACTGCGATCAAATGAGCATAAATTTGGGTTTATTTTGTGGATTATGTAACTGGTTTGTCATGGTTCCATTAGTGTTTAAGTGCATGTTACATGAAGATATCTTGTTATTTATCTTGTTCATGGTTTTGGCAGGTTCATGGATATTTTATATGGATGCATGATCTAATCTATGTTTTATTACAACTAGTATGAGAGGGCAGTAAGATTTCTTGATGAATTTATGATAAAACTAATGAAAATAGTGAGAAAAATATGCATCGATGAATTAGAGGTACCATGTTCACAATATTGGTTCACAATATTTTGGGAATTATGATATGAGGAAGATAACCTTCCCGAAATGCATCTTTAAATAGGTCATGTTGGGATATCTAGCATAAATTATCTTTTGTTAGGTTCCAGAAGCTAAAAACTTGGACACATTGAGGGGAAAAACCACTAATAATGTGGTAAACATTTCAGATATTGGGTCCTAATATTTTAGGATATATGAACAGAGGAATTTTATCCTTCTAAATGCTCCTAAAATCATGCCTCAAACAGGTCATGTTGGAACTTTTGTTATAAATTTTGTTCTGGGTAGTCTCAATAGCTGAAATTTTTTCCATAGTGAGAGGTAATTCTACTGATATTGTCGTAAAATTTTTATATTTTGGGTCGTTATATTTTAGGAGATATGACTAGTGGAAGTCTATATTTCTGAATGCTCTTAGAATTGTGCACAAAATAGTATTGTGTTGGTATTTTTGTTATAACTTTTCATATATGAGGCTCCAAAAGTTGGAACTTGAATCATAGTCAGGTAAAATCCCACTGATCATGTAGTTCATTTTCTGTAACCTATATCACTACAATTTAGGAGATAGGAACTAAATCATTCACTAAATTAGTTTTCAAGCAATGTGTTTGATGAAATGTTTAAATGGTTCAATGGTTCATTACATACAAATTGTTTCATGCAATGCCCCAATGAGTGTGTGGTTTTGTGGATGGACAGTATTTTTGATATTTCTATAACTCATCAATTCGTATTTGCATGCAAGGAATTTGAAAAGTTGCACACAAGGAAATGGAAAAGTGGCATGATTCTGTGGCATGTTTTCAGTTCGTATGTTAGAAGTAGAATCGGTGTAATGTTTATGATTTAATATCATACAAAATGTTTGAAAAAATATATACAAGATAAATTATACTAAATTATTTATATACAAAAATAATTTAATAAAGGTTTACTTGCGAAATGCTTTACAAAATGCGTGAGAAATAAAAATCAAGTTTTGACATGTTAGACCCCATTTCCGTAACTACACCTTGGAAATTGGGTCATGCATAGTAACTCTTATCTCATGTTTACCTTGATAAGTATGTTAAAGTGGGTAAATATGGGGTGGGGTGTACAATTTTACTAATGATAAAAACCTAAAATGAGGATTCATACCAAAATCTCGACTGATAAAATAAAAAAATTGTGCGATTGAAAACCCTAGGTCAGAGTTAATCTCCATATTCTTCTTAAGTTTCCACATTAAATTCTTAGTACATGCTAACAGGCTTCAAGGACATGCAAGAAAAAGTAGTAAATGCAGGTCTATCAAACCATTTAAACTTA
This sequence comes from Pinus albicaulis, assembly GCA_034641835.2. Taxonomy (NCBI): domain Eukaryota; kingdom Viridiplantae; phylum Streptophyta; class Pinopsida; order Pinales; family Pinaceae; genus Pinus; species Pinus albicaulis. The sequence continues at coordinate 1,391,704,787 of CM076575.1, forward strand.
AAAACCTCACTCATATGTACCAAACCATTTAATACAACCTAATCATCCAGTGTCAAAGGGTGAGTTCTAGATGTAAATTCTAGAGACAACCACAACATTAGACATTAAAAACAACGAAAAGCATCCAACGTAGCACATAAAAACTACATGAAATGTCGACCCTTTGTAACCAATTCAATATGGTCCTACATCAATGTGGAATGCATAAATATCAAAACATTTAATCATTTCCTTACATCAAATAAATATATGTGAATTTCCATAACAATTGCTATGACATGACATATATTTGTTGATAAACCTATCAACACATATAACATTCATACCATGCTATGGCTACAATATGTGTAGCATTCATAACCATAGGATTACATTGAAATATTAATCCATAACAACGTGGCACTACAGATTGTAATATGGCAATTTTTATAGTTATATCAATAAATTACTCAATCTGCAATCTAATATATTCATATGAATACCATAGCACAACCATTCTTATAAAAGAATGTATAAATAGTCATAAGGTACACAATCCTAAATACAATAGTTCATATGCATATCATATAATTGTATTGAATGACATGTGTGTTATGATTGTAGGAGAAGTGAAATAATGTGACAAAGTGTGGTCGATCGAACATCAATACACAATGAAATTGACAGGTTTTAGAAGGCATATTTAACCATAAACATATACAATTGTGTTTTTAATGGCCTGGATGTAATACTATAAACAAAATATATCAGTGTTCCTCCCATTTCGGTCATGAAATTATAACAAGGTATTAAAAAATAGATAGAGCCGAGTTACTAACAGTCAACTAGGGTGTGGCTAAGCATGACAAAGGTAAGAGATTTTGTACTATATTTCAAAATTAGAAATTTGGTGAATCCACAAGGAAATATAGAGAGCTATATTAAACTTAGAATCTATAGTTTTGCAAAATAGGCAAGAATTGTTATCACAGTTACCTCCCCTTGACTTAATTTTTTTTTATGAAAATACACTCACCTAATGATTTATCACTTGAAAAGACAAATTATTTGTAGTGACCTTTTCCTAGAGCAAAGGCAGGGATATTTATTTATCTTGTTGGAATGAAAAAAACGACTCGCTATGCTTGTACTCATACTTTAAAATAATACCATGTTAAACTCTAGTTACCTTTATTTCACCTTTTGAGCCAATTGCAACAATGTTATGAAACCAACTCACAAAATAGAATAAAATATAGATCAACTACTTAGAAATATGCCTCTTCTAGGGGGAAAACTCATTTACATTACATAAATGAACGATTCTTGGATGATATAAATGAAAAAACCTCCTTTCTATATATAGGAGTCCAAGGGGTCACAATATAATCCTAGCTGACATAACAATAACAATGTAAGTACACAACAATAATAATAGTGGGCTTCTATGGGGCACAATAATAACAATACGGGGACTACATGGGCACAACAATAACAATAAGGGGGCTAAACTAACAATAACAATAAGGGGATACACTAGTATTATAGGGACCTAGCATGCCCCTCTCCTTCAATAAAGTGTTTTACTCAGCGCTTGAGTAGTTCTGGATGCTTCTCTATAAAATTTTCATCCTCCCAGGTTGAATCTTCAGTGGGTAAGTTCTTCCAGTTGATGAGATACTCTGAAATTGATTGATTTCGTAGCTGTCGAGTTCTTGTTTCCGTGACTGCTTCAGGTTCCAATATGATTTTTCCTTCTTCGTCAAGTTCTAGAAATATTGTTTGAACTAGGAGCTTGTCACTTATAACCTTCTTTAAGAACGAAACATGGAAAATTGGGTGCACTCAAGAAGATGCATGAAGATCCAATTTGTATGCCATAGTACCAATATTTTGCAACACTTTGTAAGGACCATAATAATTTGGTGATAATTTATCATCCTTCTTAGATTTATTGAGGGACATTTGTTTGTATGGTTGTAGCCGTAAAAATACTGAGTTGCCTACATCAAAACTTCTTTCAATGCGATGTTGATTTTCCTGTTGTTTCATTCTATTTTGTGCCAAGGTGAGGTTATCCTTTAAGAGTTGGAGAACTTGTTGTTGATGCTCGATGTGATATTCCATTGCTTGAACCTTATAATTTTGTCTTAAATATGATGTGATGGAGGGTGGATGATATCCATAAAATGCCATAAATGGGGTCATTTTTGCTGCAGTATGGAAGGAAGTGTTATACCACCATTTAGCCAGAGGTAATCACTTCACCCATTGTGTTTTTTTTACAGATACAAAGAAACGAGGATATCCTTCCAAACATTTTTTCACTATCTCGATTTTCCCATCAGATTGAGGATGATATGATGACCTATGAGCTAATTGAGTACCCAAACAAGAAAATAATTCCGTCCAAAAATTTCCTATAAAAATCGGATCTCTATCTCTTACAATAATCCTTGGGTTTCCATGTAGCTTTTGAATTGTTTCCATAAATGCAGTAGCAACTGTGCTAGCTTTAAATGGATGAGATAATGCACAAATGTGTGCATACTTGGTAAGTATATCAACTACCCCCATGATGACAGTATTTCCTTTATACTTGGGTAAACTCGTGATAAAATCCGTTGAAACCTCCTCCTAATGTTGACTTGGAATGGAGAAAGGTTTTAACAGACCCGGGGTCTTAATTTTCTCAACTTTTTTTGTTGGCAAACCAAACATTATGCCACAAGATTTTGAATATCAAATTTAAGGCCATCCCAAAAAAATTCCTTCTTGACCTTGTGGTAAGTTTTTAAAAATCCTGGGTTCCCTCCTAAGGAAGAGGTATGCAATTCCAAAAGAATATTTTGTTTGAGTTGGGAATTATTACAAAGATATAAGCAATATTTATACCATATTGAATCAATTTTCCAGCTAAATGTTTAAGATGTATTGATATCTTGCTACAACATTTTAATGAGTGTCCACACCTCTTCATCATTCTTCCATTCATCCCTTTCTTCAGTTATCCACTCAGGCTGGATAATAAAAATGGCAGAAAGCAATGCTTCCACATCCTCATCCTTTCTTGAGAGTGCATCTGCAACAACATTTTGCTTCCCTTTTTTGTAGATGATTTCAAAGTCATAACCCAATATATTTGTGACCCTTTTTTGCTGCTCTTCTAAATGTAATATTTGTTCCAAGAAGTATTTAAAACTATCATGATATTTTTTTACCTTGAAGTGTCTTCCCATTAGGAAGGTCACCATTTCTTTAGTGCATGTAGTATTGCCAACATTTCCTTATCATAAATAGGTTTTAGTAAATACTTTCCTTTGATTGGACGACTTTAAAAAGCAACGAGTCTTCATTCTTGCATTAAAACTGCACCAATTCTATTTCCTGAGGCATCACATTCCACAATAAAGGTTTTTGTGAAGTCTGGTGTAGCTAAGACAGGTGATTGGCACATTGTTTCTTTAAGATGTTCAAAGGCCTTAGTTGTTAGGTCCCTATATTACTAGTATAGTCCCTTATTTTTGTTAGTGTAGCCCCCTTATTGTTATTGTTGTACCCCTCTTGTCCCCATATTGTTATTATTGTGCCCCATAAAATCCCACTATAGTTATTGTTGTGCCCTTACCTTATTATTGTTATGTCGGCTAGGAATATATTGTGACCCCATAGAATCCTATATATAGAAAGCAGGTTTTGTCATTTGTATCATCCAAGAATTTTTCATTTATGTAATGTAAAGGAGGTTTCCCCCTCAAAGAGGTTGATTTATAAGGCATTGATCTATATTTTCTTCTATTTTGTGAGATGGTTTCATAACATTTGGTATTAGAGCTTTGGATTCTGGGGTTTCGCTGCTGCAAACAACTCATCGTGGCATTTTCTCTATAAATTTTTTTCTACGAAGGTTCAAAAGCTGAAAAAACCCATTTGAGTCGAAATCCAGAGGAATGTTGTGTAAAATTTGAAATCTTGGTTCGCTATATTGTCGGAAATATGATCTGAGGTAGGTAGGGTTTTGGAAGATTTTGAAATTTCATCTTAAACAGGTGGTCGAGGGAAAATCGTCATAACTTTCATTTCTGACATGGGATTGGAATTATGTAAAAATTGGAAGAAATTTCACTAAATATAGTTTCTATTGTATCGATTTTAGAGCCAAAGGATGAAACTGTGACATGTGGCATGCCGTACAAGTTCGCTCTACTGAACTAGTCCATAATTAGGTCATTATGGGAGATTGGACATAACTTTTCCTTGAAGAATCCAACTCAGTTATGAACTATGGAATTAGAAATAAGACTCAAATGGATACTACAGGACCAAAGCTCAAATATTGGGGATCTTAAATCATAGAGATACATCAGTTTCAATATCAAGCTTCTCAAAAGCAAGAAAAATGTGTTATTTTGTTTTTTAAATTTCATAACTTTTGTTTGAAAAATCAGTTTGAAGTGATTCCAAGGGCATATTGAAGCATAGATAGTAGTGTTGGGTTTTATAACGCCTCCAAAAAATAATTCCACTCCTGTTAATCCCTTAGAAAGATCTACTAGGATGCATGAATATTAAGAAGTGCAATATGATATATCCAAATTATGAGGCCAAGTGCAACAAATTTCACTCTAAAAAAAAGTAACAAAAAATGAAATGGAAGCTAAAATGGATGGGTTGAAGAAAGAAATGGAAGCTAAGATGAATGGCGTATAAGCTAATATGGATGGTTTGAAGAATGACATGGAAGCTAAGATGGATGGTTTGAATAATGGCATGGGAGCTAATATGGATGGTTTGAATAATGGCATGTAAGCTAAGATCGATGGTATATAAGCTAACATGGAAGATTTGAAAAAAAACATGGAAGGTTTGGCAATTTTTCTACAAGAAAAGCTTCCTAATGGTGAAAAGGTAGTAGAAGAAACTCATGATGAGAACAAAATAAATGTTAATCGTAATTTCATAGACTCTAATGTTGGATTGAAGACCTACCATATTCCAAAGATCGATATGAGGAAGTTTGATTGCAAGGATCCCATAACATGGATACTATAGCTAGAGAAATACTTTGATATCCATAATGTTCAAAACACACAAAAGGTACACATTGCAACTTTATATTTAGAACAAAATACATTTTTATGGTAGCAATGGCTTTTCTCTCATAAAAAAATTGTCAATTAATCAATTTTTATGGATGAAATTATAGCACAATATGAGGATACAAAGAGAAACACCTTCTTTAGACAATTGATAAATCTCAAACAAAAGGGTTCAATGGTGGAGCACATTGATGACTTCCAAAAATTGAATATAAGGGTAACTGATAATCCAGAGGAACACATGATTGATGTCTTCATAGGGACTTTAAAGGATAACATCCAACATGAGGTTCGCCTTTGGGAACTTGATTCATTGGAGAAGGCATTCATGTTGAAAAGAAAAATTGAAAATTATGGTGACAAGGAAGCCTATCACTCACAACTATAAATATGGAAGTGTTGCTACTCCTAGACTTCCAAAAACTACAAGGTTAACACCACAACAATTGGAAGGAAAAAGAGTAAAAGGGATTTTCTACAATTGTGATAGAAAATACACTAAAGGTCATAAGTGTGCTGAGAAGAAATTATTTTACATAGATTGTGAAGATGAAGAAGAAAAGGAACAAGAAACTTCAAAAGAAGAGGATATACACCTGGAACCAAACCTAGAGTAAGAGGGAATGAATTCGATTATATCCTGTAATGCATTGGCAGGAATTACCACTCCCGAAACTCTCAAGATAGAAGGACATATCAAGAAGAAAAAGTAGTAGTGTTGATTGATTCGAGTAGTACCCATAATTTTATTCACTGTAAGGTAGCCAATGAATTGAATTGCTTCCTATACCCAACATCGGAGTGTCAAGTGATGGTTGAAAATGGAGGAACTATAAATTTCTCTCGAAAGTGAAATAATATCAAGCTAACCATTGGGGAATATGTATTGAATAGTACAATGATTTCCATTCCATAGGGTGGTGCTGATGTTGTACTAGGAGTATAATGGTTATAATCTTTGGGGACGATAGCTTTTTATTTTCTAGAATTTTTCTTGAATTTTTTTTTTCGGAAGGAAGGGAAGTTGAATTACGAGGTATCACGGGGAATCTAGGAAATATAATAAGCTCCAATTTCATAAAACATCTTCTAAAGAAAGAACAATGAGGCGTAATTGCACAATTATGCTCATTAGAAGTTCCAACATCAAAATCTTCTATTTCTCAAGATCTCCAAAAATTCTTGGACAACCATTCCAAGGTGTTTGAAACTCCCAAAGGACTCCCACCTATTCGTGATCATGATCATCCTATTCATTTGATTCCAGGAAGTGTTCCTCCAAACATTAGGCCTTACAAATATCCTTATGTCCAAAAGAGCGAAATTGAACATATGATTGCAGAAATTCTAGAGGCTCATATAATTCAACCTAGTCAAAGTTCTTTCTCTACTCCAGTAGTTTTGGTGCAAAAGAAGGATGGATCATGGCGAATGTGTCTGAATTATAGGGAGCTCAATAATCTCATTATTAAAGATAAACTTACCATTCCTGTGATTGATGAATTATTAGATGAATTACATGGAACAATTTATTTATCCAAGTTGGATCTTTGTTTAGGACATCATTAAATTAGACTGAAGACTGAAGATATTCTAAAAACAACATTTCAAACTCATGAGGGTCATTATCAATTTTTGGTCATGCTGTTTTGCCTTACCAATGCACCTTCTACATTTCAAGGGTTGATAAATTCAATTTTCAAACCATTCCTTAGAAAAATTGTGTTAGTATTTTTTGATGATATACTAATCTACAACAGGTCTTGGAAGGATGATGTTCAACATGTTGACAGGGTGCTCAAACTACTTGAGGAGAAACAATTATATGCAAAAAACCTCCAAATGTTTCTTTAGAGTACACAAGGTGGAATATAAAGATCATATTGTATCTTAGGAGGGTGTTAAAGTAGATCCTTACAAAATTAAATCCATTAAGGAATGGAAAATCGCCACAACCATAAAGCAATTTCAAGGATTTATCGGGTTAACAGAGCATTATCACAAGTTTGTTAAGAATTATGGGAGAATAGAAGCACCTCTAACAACATTATTTAAGAAAGATACATTTTTATGGACTCCTGAAGCAACTAAGGCCTTTAAAATCTTAACAAGGCAATGTGCCAAGCACCAGTCTTAGCTACGATAGACTTCACAAAAACCTTTATTGTGGAATGTGACCCATTACTTTTGAAATCCATCCAATCAAAGGAAAGTATTTACAGAAAGCTATTTATGAGAAGGAAATGTTGGCAATACTACATTCACTAAAGAAATGATGATGCTACCTAATGGGAAGACACTTCAATGTAAACACTGATCATGATAGTCTTAAATACTTTTTGGAACAAAGAATATCTTCAGAAGAGCAACAAAAATAGGTCACATATATGTTGGGTTATGACTTTGAAATAATCTACAAAAAAGGGAAGCTAAATTTTGTTGCACATGCACTCTCAAGGAAGGATGAGGACATGGAAGCATTGCTTTATGCCATTTCTATTATCCAACGAGATTGGATAACTGAAGCAAGGGAGGAATGGAAGAATGATGAAGAAGTGTGGACACTTGCAGCAAGATCCCTGTACATCAGATACATTTATTTGTAAATATTATTCCTTATGGTAAAAATATCGCTTATATCTTTGTAAGAATTCCCAAATACAACAAAATATTATTTTGGAATTGCACATCTCTCCTTTAGGAGGACACTCAAGATTTTAAAAAACTTACCATAGGGCGAAGATTTTTTTTTTTTTGGATGGCCTTAAATATGATATTCAAAAGTTTCTGGTAGAATGTTTGGTTTGCCAGCAAAATGAAGTTGAGACAATTAAGACCCCGGGTTTGCTACAATATTTGTCCATTCCAATTCAACATTTGGAGGAGGTTTCAATGGATTTTATCATAGGTTTACCTAAGTCCGAAGGAAAAAGTGTCATCATGGTGGTAGTTGATAGACTTACCGAGTATGCACACTTTTTTGCATTATCTCATCCATTTAAAGCGAGTACAGTTGCTTCTGCATTTATGGAAACAATTCAAAAGCTACATGGAAACCCAAACATTATTGTAAGTGACAAAGATCCCATTTTCACTGGAATTGTTTGGAAGAAATTATTTTCTTGTTCAGGTAATCAACTAGCTCATAGCTCATCTTATCATTCTCAATATGATGGACAAACCGAGATAGTGAACAAATGTTTGGAAGAATATCTTCATTGATTTGTATCTGATAAACAAACTCAAGGGGTCAAGTGGTTACTGGTGAGCCCTAGTATTGCACCAAGAGTGCTGCAACTCCCAGGGGATTCCCTACTTGACTTTATCAACCCGGGGAAATGACAGAAATGAAAGTAACTTAATTTCCAGAAAGGAAATGAAAAAAATGAAACTAATTTAATGTGCAGAAAGGAAATGACAGAAAGGAAACTAATTTAATATGAAAAAGGAAATGACTGAAAAGGAACTAAACTAAGTTGAACCTAGCTAGGCCAATCGGCTAAACACACCCTACTTATTCGCTAATCTATTTACCATGCTATCATGCTTCTAACCATGCAATTATTCATGATAAACTAAACTTGACAAAGTGTGGCTTGCAGTTTGGAGGAAAACGGGCTAAAGGTGCTAATGGAGGGCTCAACACATGAAACAAGGCTTAGAGGTGGAAAGAGTGGGTTTAAACCTTATTAAAGCTTTATTATGGTGCACAAATGATTTGGAGTGGAATGACTTAAAAAGTGCGATGGAGGAGTTGCAATGGAGGGCTGGCAGTGCAATATGCGATATCGCAAAGTCGGAGGGGTAACGTAAGTTTTGTTCGGGAGCGAGAGAGAATTTCAAAATGTGATGGGATAACGTGGCAGTGGGATCGATGGTGGAGTGAGATACCAATATCAAAATCGACATTGGGAGAAGAACGTGTTATGGGAACCAAGTAAAAGATTTGATTTATGATGTGCGATGTAGAGGAGTACAAAGAGTTATCGCAAATCAGCATTTGGAGCGGTAAGTCTTGAAAAAAGGAAAAAATGTTGCGAGATGCGATTTGTGAAAAGGCCAAAGGTTACGATGAGTCGGATGACGTGGCGGTGTGACCAGTGGTGGAGTGCGATACCAATATCGCAATCGGCAGACAAGAGTGGCAAGTCTTAAAAGGAAAAAGGAAAAAGATGCAAAGTGCAATTTGCGAAAAGGAAAAATGTTGTGATGAGTCAGATGACGTGGCAACAGGACTGGTGGTGGAGCGCGATACCAATATCGCAATTGGCAGACAAGAGTGGTAAGTCTTAAAGGAAAAAGGAAAAAGATGCGAAGTGCAATTTGTGAAAAGGTGAAGTACGACAGCAGGAAGTTCGAGGAGCAAGGGTAGAGGTCGAGTTCCAATGGTTTTCAAGCGTTTTGTGTTAAAACGGGTAAGGAAACTATGCCTAATAAAAAAAGGAATAAGGCAGACTGAATGGTTTAAGTTTTTTTAGGAATAAGAAGGTGGGTGCGGCAGTGAGAATAAGTGGGAAAAAGCGGAAATACAGGGCGTAACAATAGTGCACAGATTGTGAAGAAAAAGATGGAGAATGAAGCGGGGAGGCACCACAGAGCTGCTTTGGGGTTTTAACAATAATTCCTGTAATCAAACTGCTAACTTAAGTGCAAAGAAAAAAACAAATGCATAAAAAATACATTGCAAAGGAAGATTGGAAAATGGTAATGCAACTCTACTTTTAATCTTAGAAACAGTGAACATAAATAAGTTTTTGGGTTTGTGGGAAGGTTCATCCTCCTTGAGCTCTATTGGCAGAGATGAGAAGGGGGCCTTGATCCAAAAATTTTGGTTTTTATCCTCTATTCTATTACTCACAAGCAAATGAAACCTAGCGCAGTGCATTGAAGGAAAAACTAAACAACAAATTGAAACATAAACGAAATTATCAGAAGCAGAACTAATGAGATGACAAAAAGTAGAGAACAAATACAACAGAGAGGCCGAGGCACATGGATTGGGCCCTAACCCACAAGCCTAGCTTTCTAAAACTTAAATTAGTAAAATGAAATCAATCTGCTCATTTCATAAAAGAATAGCCTCATACATTTTTGAAAGTTTTATCACTGAGTAAAATAATAAAAATCTTAATAGCTTGCAACAAAGTTCCAACCCTTCCTAGCTCTAGCTTTTCTCTATTTATTCTACAGGGTAGCTACCAAAACCTACCTAGAAAATAGTGATTGAGTCCACTTGACTCCAAGTAAACAAATATTGATTGCACTCCTCTTTGAGTTGCATGGCTACCTATGTAATTCGAATTGCTGGAGAGAATCCTTGGGATCCTTTGGCTGCCTTTGGAATTCGAATTGATAGAGAGAATATTTGGGATCCTTTGGCTGCCTTTGAGAGTTAAGGAGGGTGGAAAATCCTCCCATAATTTCTACTTTCTATCTCCTTCAAGTATTTATGATAAAATCCTTATAAAAATGCTAATAATTCATGATTTTCTTCACTCAACCTCATATTAGGCACTTAGAGTATGTTAGCCTTGATCACCACCTATACTAGCATCATAAAAAAAATAATAATAAGGAAAAGAGATCTAAGAAGGAAAAAGGTGATCATTAACCCCTCCAAATATGTCTAATGATGGAGCTCATCATCACCCCCCTACTGAATGGTTTCTCATCCTCTGAGCATCTAATCCTCCTCCTGCATTTCCTTCAAGGCTTTGACAACCCCCTTGATTTCCTGAGGAAGAAGTGTGGGAGTTTCCCCAAGGGGGTAAAAACCATTATTCTTTTATGCATTCTCCTATTCTCTATCTTGTGCATCTGTGTCCTTTTCATCATTTAGCCCCAACAACAAAGGTGGGCTGAGATTTAGTCCCAACCATTGGATATTTTTTGTCCTGCATGGCTCTCTTGTATAATGGTGCCCTTTCCAATGCACCCCTCAGTATTTCTGGAATATGGTACTCCCTATTCTTGAGGCTGTGAGGAGGCTATTCCATCTCCTCTGGCTGGCCATAATGCACTCATCTTCTATCTACCTAGAAACATCATCAAAGTGGCCTATTACCTATGTTTGAGTCTGAAGGTAGTTTTCAACTAGTACAGGGTCCCTTTCAATCTCTCGACGATTAAGAATGACTCCGCTTGGGTTGAAAAATTCTGGTCTAATATATAAGGGTTCTGTATTTCTTCTTCCCATGACCCTCCATATCTCTTTTGCTCTAGTTTCCTCATTCATCATACAAGATACTAAAGCCATCAACTGCCTATCCCCCATTGTAGGATTGGGGTCCCAAGTATCTAGATTTGTCAGCACAAGGTTATACACATAAAACTCTACCATATTTTCTTGACTAGCCATGTTATCTTGCTTGTAGAAATCCATGAATTTCCTAGAATCTTGGAAAGGTAGGGATCCATGGGAGGCTAGAGTTTTGATTTGAAATAGGAGCCATTGCTCTTTGAGGTACACAACATATGAGTCAGAAGGGAATATGTGCTGAAGGGATTCTATGCATAAGTTTTCCATGGTGGCTACTTGTCACCCTTTTTGCTGCAATTTATCCTTCAGTGCTACATTCTCTGCCTGTGCCTTTTGCAGCTGCTCCTTCATAAATATTTCTTCGATTATTTCCTCCTCCCTTGATGATTCTTCAATGATAGTCAGACTCGTGGGAGGATTTTCTGTCTCTCTCTGACTTATCCTTTGACTCTTGTCAGCTCTGAAATACATGGAGATCTTCCTTTTTCTATTTGCGCTTAGAGGAGCTAAGGTGGAAACTACCTCTTTGTATGGAGGGGATGTGGTGTTGTGATGTGAGTCTGCTTCTTGCCCAATTTCTGCTACCTTTATGACTTCTGTCTCTATTTCCATTTCTTCTGTTTCTCCTTGGCCCTATGTCTCTTCCTCTTATTCTTCTTATTCCTCTTCTGGTTCTTCTTATGTCTCTTCTTCTCCTTCTTCTCTTTCTTCTCTAAGGCTAGGAGAAAATCTTCCCTTGGTCCCTTGCTACTGTGTCTGATATGCGGTTTACTTCAGAAGCTAGCTCAACTACTAGTGATGTTGTTCTATTGTTGCTGCTACACACTGTTCAAATATGCAACCCACTCTTGGTACTACTGTGCTGCGGGCTCCCTTCTGTCTCTTTCCTAAAAAAATTTCAATTCACTGGTTTGGATGAGATGAGATCTCTTTTTATTAGATTGCACAACTAATTTTGGAGCGCTTATGTAACTCAGATAAGCTTCAGTTCCTATTTTAGATAGTTGGACCCCCTTCTTGTTAACAAGCTGATACTGTGTTTCTCCTCCCCTCGTTCTCCTCTACTCCACTTGATTTAATTTTTTCATTTGCATGCCCAGGTGGCGTGACTTTGCAGTTTGCCCTAGTCACACTTCACGATGGTGGCCAAGCTAGCTGGCCACCTTTCTTCCCCTTAAACTCCAAGTATTCAAATTTAATTATTTCTAGCTATTATGGATGCATAGAGAGGGGTGAGAAGCTATACCTGAGTTAACGTGTTGTTCTCAAGGCGTTTGCAGGAGCTGGAATTTGGAGAAAAGACTCTTATATGCTACGTTCTTCCTTATTTTCCTGTTTTCTGAGTGAGTAACTTGCTGAATGAGAAACTCTCTGAGTGAGCTGCTGATATTTCTTGCTATTTATTCCCATTGTATATACTGTGTGGGGGTTCTCCAGATGCCATGGGTGGCACTCCTATATTTCCTGGGTCTGCTTTATCAGCTCCTCTCTTTGTTTTTTTCTTGATGTTCAAGAACAGATTTTTGTCCGGATGGTGGATTGATAGGTCTAACAAAGTCCATGCCCCACTTGTCAAATGGCTCAAGAGCCACCTGAGGGTGCAAAGGCATATCATCCCTTTGCGTGGGTTTCCCCATCTTTTAGCGCCGGTCACACTTGCTAGTGTATCTTCTGGAAGCTTGGTTAAGGGTAGGCCAATAGTATCCTGCCTACAAAACTTTGTAAGCAGTTCTCTTTGCAGCAAAGTGGCCTCCACATGGGCTGTCATGACATTCAAAGAGGATATCAAAAACTTATTCCTCCCTCACACATCTCCTTAGGATTTGATCACGGCCTAGGTTAAAAAGGTTTCCCCCAATCCATGTGAAAGGGGTACTTTTTCTGATGATTCTTCTGCTCTCCCTGAATTAAATATTAAGAGGGTGTCTCCCAACAACCAAGTAGTTGGCTATATCAGCAAACCATGGTGAGAGTTTTGATATAGAAAAGAGATGCTCATCTAGCAACTAGTCATCCACCATTTCTTATTCACCTTCAGGGAGAGCTAACCTGAACAAGAAATCTGCAACAACATTCTCCTTTCTAGGTTTATCAACAATAGTCAAATCAAATTGCTACAAAAGTAACAACTATCTAATTATCCTAGCATTAACATTTGATTTTTTCATTAAATACTTGATGGCTGCATGGTCAATGTGAAAAAAGTTATGATATCCAGTTACATAATTCTTGAATTTGTTCAGATAATGGACAATGTCTAACATCTCCTTTTCAGTAACAATATAATTCAGTTCAGCTTTGGACAAGTTCTTGCTGATGAAATAAATGGCATAAGGGATTTTGTCCTCTAATTGTCCTAATGCTTTCCCTACAACTTTGTCAGATGCATCAATTTTGATGTGGAAAGGCCAAGTCCAATTTGGACCTTGGAGGATGGGGGTAGCAGTCAACTTTTCCTTAATGAGCTCAAAAGCCTCTTGATAAGGACTAGACCAAATAAACTCAAAATCTTTGGCCAGTAACCCAAATAATGGCGAAGCCATCTTGCTGAAATATTTGATGAATCTTCCATAGTAATCGACTAAGCCTAAGAAACTCCTAACATCCTTTTAATTTTGAGGAGGAGGTACCCTTTCGATGATAGTGATTTTCTTCGGGTCTACCTATATTCCTGCTTGGGATCTGGAGTGTCCTAATACAACCCCTGCTTTCTTCAGGAATTCACACTTTTCTAGGCTCAAGGAGAGATGCATCTCAATGCACCTTATTAGTACTTTACCCAAATTAGAGAGAGATTCCTGGAAGTCATCCCCATATGGTGTGAAACCATCCATGTAGATTTCGACAGATTCATGGAAAAACTCAGAAAAGATGCTCATGACAGCTCTTTGGGAGGTAGCTAGGGCATTGCACAGCCTAAAGGGTAGGAATCTATAAGAAAAGGTACCCCAAGGGCAGGTGAAAGTAGTCTCATATTGGTCTTCAAGGTTGATTTGAATCTGCTTGTACCCACTGAACCCATCTAAGAAGGAAACAAAATTATTCCCCACAAGGCCATCCAGGACTTGGTCTATAAAGGGTAAAGGGAAATGGTATTTCTTAGTGGATTTGTTAATTTCTCAATAATCAACAAAAATTCGCCACTTCCCTTTCTTCTTTGGGACTAGGATGAGAGGGGATACCCACTCACTGTCAGATATAGGATATATGAACCTTGCATCCAATAGTTTCTGCAGATCTTCTTTGACTATGTCCTTCAGAGCCGAGTTCATCCTTCTTTGGGGTTGTCTCATAGGCTTGCATCCTTCTTTAATGTAAATGTGATGTCTGGATATTGAAGGATGCACCCCTTTCATGTCCTTGTAATCCAAAGAAAATGCTTCAAGATTTTTTTTCAAAAGCTGGCATAACTGCTTCTCTTCTTCATTCAAGAGGTTTGGGTTGATTTTCAGAGATTTGGATGGGCCAAACTCAATAGCCTTGGTGGTTTTAGAGGTTGACTCAACTGAGTGCACTTCCATCCAAGGTTGGCTTTTAGACTCTTTGACTAAGGTTTTGAGAGGAATGTTAGTGGAGGACTGGTTTTGAATGGCATGGTCGATGAGTTCATCTTCATCAAGCTGCCCCAGTGCCCCCCTCTAAGAAAAGAATCTACGGTACACATAGGGGCATTGTTATATAACTCATCTTCTTCATCCTCCAACCATATAGGGATATCATGATCAATGGAAGGCTAAGCTGGAGGATATAACACTAGCTATTTAGACAAAGGCCCATTTTTGATAGTCATGTTTCCAACCCGATAACTAATATAAGCATATGCAGTAGATAACCAAGGTATCCCTAAGATGAGAGGATAACCATTAAACTTGGTTTTTGGTTGCAGGACCAAAAAATCTGTAGGATACTACCAAAAGTCAATGGTAACCATAACATCCTCAAAAATTCCTTCTAGAGTTACTATGGATCGATATGCAAGTTGCAGAACTGTTGTGGTTTTCCTCAAATTCCCTTGGAGATTAAGTTTCAACATAGTTTCTTTGATCATGACATTGATGGCAGCCCCTATGTCAATCAGAGTGTTGGGGACTATGACACCATTTATATGCACATCAACAATTGGATTACTAGGGTCCAGGTACTTCGTAAATATCACCCTTCCCAGCATCAGGTCAGACAATTGTCCTACCACATTGATGGTGGGGGTATCTCTCTTCCTTCTCCCAGGTTTCTTGAAGCACTTTTCTTTGATGAGCCTATTGTAGATAGTGACATCCTTAATGGCCTGGAGAAGTGGTATCTTTACACACAAATTTTCCAATTCTCCCAGGAGTTTATTCTCCTCTGGGGTGTGCTAAATAGGGTGGATCAAGCACTTAGGAAACAGAGGTTGTTGGATCTGAGTGTTACCTTCTACCTTTTCTTCCTCAACCTCTATAGCTGGAGATGGAGGATGGTTTTCTAGGAGCACTCTTCCCGACCTGAGATTAACCTCTTGTATCTCCACATTATAAGCTGGATAGGAAGTTTCTCCACTAAGAGCCTACTGTGCTTGTCCGTTGTTCAGGTTTGAATTGGGTTGTGTAGGTATTTGAGGTAGCCTAGGTGGAGCAGCATGAGTAAGCTGAGGTTGAGGTTGGGGTGGAGGAATTAGAGCAGGTGTTTGATTTTGTTGAGGCCTCCACCCCTGGGATGGATTTTTCCACTGAGGTTGTTGTGGAACATACTACTGGAATGGTTGGTTGACTGGCTAAGGATGATATGAAGGGTTGTAAGGCCAAGTAGGAGGTGTAGACCAGGATGGGGGAGTGGGGGTGTACCAAGGTTGCATGGGTGCGATCTGATTTTTGTGATAATAAGAGTAAGGTGCACCTTGCATACCTTGTTGATATGGTCGAGGGCCTTGAGGCCTTATTTGGTTGAACAAACAGAGTTGCTCTGGTGTTGCTTCCCCACCTTGATATACAACTTTAAGTCTAGGTAAGGAGGGACACTTTTCTGTGGCATGATTCTCTTCACAGACTAAGCAAACCTTTATGAAATTAAATGGACATTCATTTCTTGGGTGCTTCTTGGTACATCTATGAAAAAATATGGCCAGGGCTCTCTCTTCTTCCTCTTGCTTCCTTTTGACCTGCATTGTGTCCATTTTCAAAGAAAAGGTGTGCAACATGTCACTCTTGAAGTCCTCTAACATGTTTCCAATCTCATGTTTTATGAAGGTGGAAGAGGAAGGGGTATTGGATGTGGTTTGGCCAGCTCTTCCTGTCTTCCTAAATTCCATAGAATGGTTCCAGAAGATAGTTTTGATTGTTTCATAAGCTAGTTGGTAGATATCTCCTCCTGATAGCATATTCAAGATTTCTATCATCTATTCATTGATCCCTCGAAGAAGAACAAGTTTAAGTGATGTAAGATCAAGAATACAGTTAGCTCTCTTATAGTGTAATTGAAACCTCTCTTCATAGTCCAATAGGGATTCATCAGGTCCTAGAGTCATCCTAAATATCTCATCCTTAGTTTCCTTGGACCTGCAGTAGTCTATGTATTTGTTGTTGAAGGTCTCTTCCATCTGTGCCCAGGTAGTGATGCTATCCCCAGACAAACCCATGAACCAATGCAAGGCTGCATCCTTAAGGGTGGATGGGAATAGCTTCAACTTATGATCATCATAGGTGTAGTCATAAGTCCTACAAACAACAGCAATCTCAAACATAAATGTGTCAGGGTCCTTAGAGGTAAGTCCATGAAAGTGTGGATGAGGGGCTAATGTTTTTCATCTTAGTTTCCCCATTTGCCTCTCTTATGGGAAAGGCTCTCTAGTTCCAAGCCATGGTTAAGATAGGTGAAGCAGGTCCCTCAGTTGAAACAAGGTATTCTTCTTCTTCCCCAATAAGATCCTCAAAATATTCAGAAGGCTCTCCTATAGGGGTTTCAATCTCACTGCCACTGAAGAAGAGTGAAGGGTTGCTAGGAGGTGATGTGGGGGTTTTAGGTAAGATTTGTCTTTGAGTATTCCTACTCCTACGAGGCATGAAAATCATATCTTTTTGTATTTTTTAATATTTCTGAAATGACATTGAAAGAAAAGAAAGTAGAAAAGAATAATAAAACAAAATCAAAACATCTACTAGACACCTGCCCGGAAACGACGCCAAAAAGTGGTGAGCCCTGGTATTGCACCAAGAGTGTTGCAATACCTTGTTCGTACAAACTTGGAGGTGATAGTGCTATATACACAACAAATGCATTATGTTCATGTCATCCTCTTATGCTTTTACGAAAGGGTGCTATTTCTTAAACTATGATAAAAACTGAAAAGTAAATTGCTGGAAGGAAATGACAGAAAGGAAACTAACTTAATTTGCAGAAAGGAAATGACAGAAATGAAACTAATTTAATGTGCAAAAAGGAAATGACAAAAAGGAAAATAATTTAATTTGCAAAAGGAAATGACTGAAAATAAACTAAATTAAGTTGCACCTAGCTAGGCCCTACTTATCATCTGATATTTTTGACCATGCTATCATGCTTCTAACCATGCAACTATTCATGATAAACTAAACTTGACAAAGTGTGGCTTGCAGTTTGCAGGAAAATGGGCTAAAGGTGCTAAGGGAGGGCTCAACCCATGAAACAAGGCTTAGAGGTGGAAAGAGCGGGTTTAAACCTTATTCAAGCTTTATTATGGCACAAAAATTCTTTGGAGCAGAATGACTTAAAAAGTGCAATGGCAGAGTTGTGATGGAGGGTTGGCAGTGCGATATGCGATATGCGATATCGAAATCGCAATATCGCAAAGCCGAAGGGGTAGTGTAAGTGTTGTTCAAGAGCAGGAGCAAATTGCGAAATGTGATGGGATAATGTGGTGGTGGGACCGGTGGCGGAGTGCGATACCAATATCACAATCGGCGTTGGGAGTGGAACGTGTTACGAGAACCAAGTAAAAGATGTGATTTGCGATGTGTGATGCAGCGGAGTACAGAGAGTTATCGCAAATTGGTGTTTGGAGCGGTAAGTCTTAAAAAAGGAAAAAGGTTGCGAGGTGTAATTTGTGAAAAGGCCAAAGGTTGCGATGAATCGGATGACATGGCGGTGGGATAGGTGGCAGAGCACAATACCAATATCACAATTGACATACAGTAGTGGTAAGTCTTAAAAGGAAAAAGGAAAAAGATGTGAAGTGCGATTTGCGAAAAGGCCAAAGGTTGTGATCAATCAGATGACGTGGCAGTGGGACCGGTGGTAGAGCGTGATACCAATATCGCAATTGGCAGACAGGAGCGATAAGTCTTAAAAGGAAAAAGGAAAAATATGCGAAGTGTGATTTGTGAAAAGGCGAAGTACAGTAGTGGGAAGTTCGAGGAGCAAGGGCGGAGGTCGAGTTCCAATGGTTTTCAAGCGTTTTGCGTTAAAACGGGTAAGGCAACTGTGACTCATAAAAACAAAGGAATAAGGTAGGATGAATGGTTTAAGTGTTTTTTTGAATAAGAAGGTGGGTGCGGCAGTGAGAATAAGCGGGAAAAGGAGGAAATGGAGGGCATAACAACAGTGCACATATTGTGAAGATAGATATGGAGAATGAAGCGGGGAGGCACCACGGAGCTGCTATGGGGTTTTAACAATAATTCCTGCAATCAAACAACTAACTTATGCGCAAAGAAACAGACAAATGCATAAAAAATATAGTGCAAAGGAAGACTGGAAAATGGTAATGAAAATCTACTTTTAATCTCAGAAATAGTGAACAGAAATCAGTTTTTGGGTCTGTGGGAAGGTTCGCCCTCCTTGAGCTCTTTTGAAAGAGATGAGAAGGGGGTCTTGATCCATAGATTTTTGGTTTTTCTCCTATATTCTATTAATCACAAGAAAATGAAGCCTACTGCATCACACTGAAGGAAAAACTAAACAACAACTTGAAACATAAACGAAATTATGAGAAGAAGAACTAATGAGATGACAGAAAGCAGAGAACAAATACAATAGAGAGGCTGAGGCACATGGATTGGGCCCTAACCCATGATCCTAGCTCTCTAAAACTTAAATCAGTAAAATAAAATCGGTCTGTTCATTTCATAAAAGAATAGCCTCATACATTTCTGAAAGTTTGATCACTGAGTAAAATAATAAAAATCTTAATAGCTTGCAACAAAGTTCTGACCCTTCCTAGCTATATATTTTCTCTATTTATTCTAGAGGGTAGCTACCAACAACTCCCTAGAAAATAGTGATTGAGTTCACTTGAATCCAAGTAAACAAAGATTGAGTGCACTCCTCTTTGAGTTGCTTGGTTGCGTTTGGAATTCGAATTGGTGGAGAGAATCCTTGGGATCCTTTGGCTGCCTTTGGAATTCGAATTGCTGGAGAGAATCTTTGGGATCCTTTGGCTGCTTTTGAGAGTTGAGGAGGGTGGAAAATCCTCCTATAATTTCTACTTGCTATCTCCTTCAAGTCTTTATTATAAAATCATTATAAAAATGCTAATAATTCATGATTTTTTGCACTCAACCTCATTTTAGGCACTTAGAGTATGTTAGCCTTAATCACCACCTATATTAGCGTCATAAAACCAAATAATAATAAAAATGCAAGAAAAATATATCTAATAAAGCAAAAAGGTGAACATTAACCCCTCCAAATATGTCTAATGCTGGAGCTCATCAGTTACCTTTGGCTGAATGGTGGTATAACACTTCCTTCCACACTGCAGCAAAAATGACCCCATTTATTGCACTTTATGGATATCATCCACCCTCCATCACATAATCTTTAAGAGAAATTTCTAAGGTTTAAGCAGTGGAATATCACATCGAGCATCAACAACAAGTTCTACAAGTCTTAAAGGATAACCTAAATTTGGCACATAATCTAATTAAACAACAGGTAGGTCAACGTCGCAGCGAGAGAAGTTTTGATGTAGGCGACTAGGTATTTTTACGGTTACAACATACAAACAAATGTCCCTCAAGAAAGCTAAGAAGGATAATAAATTATCGCCAAAGTAATATGGTCCTTACAAGGTGTTGTAAAAGATTGGTTCTATGGCATACAAATTGGAGCTTCCTACATCTTCCCGAGTGCACCGAGTTTTCCATGTTTCATGTTTAAAGAAGGTTATAGGTGAAAAACTTCTAGTTCAAACAATATTTCTAGAAATTGATGAGGAAGGAAAAATCATATTGCAACCTGAAGTATTCATGGAGATAAGAACTCGACAACTATGAAATCGATCAATTTCAGAGTATCTCATCAAGTGGAAGAACTTGCCCACTGAAGATTCCACATGGGAGGATGATAATTTTATACAGAAGCATCCAGAACTACTCAAGCGTTGAGGACAACACTTTTTTGAGGGAGAGGGGCATGTTAGGTCCCTATATTAATATTAGTCCCTTATTGTTTTTGGTGTTTTCCCCTTATTTTTATTTTTGTACCCTGTTGTCCCCATATTGTTATTATTGTGCCCCATAAAATCCCACTATTGTTATTGTTTTTCCCTTACATTATTATTGTTAGGCCGACTAGGATTATATTGTGACCCCATGGACTCCTATATATAGAAAAAAGGTTTTTTCATTTGTATCATCTAATAATTGTTCATTTATGTAATTTAAAGGAGGTTGCCCCCTCGAAGAGGTCGATTTCTAAGGCGTTGATCTATATTTTCTTCTATTTTGTGAGCTGCTTTCATAACATTAATTGCTTATGGAGTCCAAGAAAATGCATCTTTCTTCAGTAAATATGTTAAACATGCCGATAATTTCCTATAATTATTAACAAACTTGCGATAATACCCGATAAATCCTAGAAATCCTCAAAGATGCTTTATGGTTGTAGGGATTTCCCATTCCTTAATGGATTTAATTTTGTTACGGTCTACCTTAACACCCTCATGAGATACATATGGCCCAAATATTCCACCTCCTGTACTCCAAAAAACATTTGGAGGTTTTTTCATATAATTGTTTCTCCTGCAATAGTTTGAGCACCATGTCAACTTGTTGAACATGATCCTTCCAAGACTTGCTGTAGATTAGTATATCATCAAAAAATACTAACACAAATTTTCTAAGGAAGGGTTTGAAAATGGAATTCATCAAGTTACCTTGAAATGTGGAAGGTGCATTAGTAAGGCAAAAAGGCATGACCAAAAAATCGTAATAACCCTCATGAGTTCTGAATGTTGTTTTCGGAATGTCTTCAATATTCATTCTAATTTGATGATATCTAGAATGAATATCCAACTTGGTGAAGTGAATTTCTCCATATAATTCATCCAATAATTCATCAATGACGAGGATGAGAAATTTATCTTTAATAATGAGCTTGTTCAACTTCCTATAATCCAGACACATACGCCATGATCCATCCTTCTTTTGCACCAATACTATTGGAGCAGATAAAGAACTTTGACTAGGTTGAATTATACCAACCTCTACCATTTCTGCAACCATACATTCAATCTCACTCTTTTGAGTAAGGCCTTATGTTTGGAGGAACACTTCATGGAATCAAATGAATATCATGATCATGATCATGAATAGGTGGGAGTCCTTTGGGAGTCTCAAATACCTTGGAATGATTTTCCAAGACTTTTTGGAGATACGAAGAAATAGATGATTTTGATGTTTGAAAGTGTAGTGAGCATAATTGTGAAATTACACCACATTTTTATTTCTTCAGAAGATTTTTCATGACATTAGAGCTGATTATATTTCCTGGCTTCCCTGCGATGCTGCGTAATTCAACTTCCTTTCCTTTTGAAAAAAAATTCAAGAAAATTTCTCGAAAATTAAAAGCTACTATCCCCAAATATTGTAACCATTTTACTCCTGGTACAAAATCAACCCCGCCCATTGGGTTGGAGAGAATTAGACTATTCAATACATATCCCCCCATGGTTAGTTTGATATTATGTCACTTTCCAAAGAAATTTATAGTTCCTCCATTTTCAACCATCATTTGACACTCTGGTGCCGGGTATAGGAAGAAATTCAATTCCTTGGCTACATTACAATGAATAAAATTATTGGTAATACCTAAATCAATCAAGACTATTACATTTTTCTTCTTGATATGTCCTTCTATCTTGAGAGTTTAAGGAGTGGTAATTACTGCCAATGCATTACTTGATATGGTCAGATTCATTTCTTCTTCCTCTAGGGTCGGTTCTTGGTGTATATCCTCTTCTTTTGAAGTTTCTTGTTCCTTTTCTTCATCCTCTTCACAATATATGTAAAATAATTTCTTCTGAGCGACCTTTAGTGTATTTTCTATCACAACTGTAGAAAAACCCTTTTGCTCTTTCTTCTTCCAATTTTTGTCATGTCAACCTTGTAGGTTGTGGAAGTCTAGGAGTAGCAAGACTTCCATATTTATAGTTGTGAGTGGTTGGCTTCCTTGTCGCCATAATTTTTCTTTCAATTTTTCTTGCCAACCTGAATGGCTTCTCTAATGAATTGGGTTCCCAAAGGTGAACCTCATGTTGGATTTTATCCTTTAAAGTCCCTATGAAGACATCAATCATGTGTTCCTATGGAATATCAGTTACCCTTATATTAAATTTTTGGAAGTCCTCAATGTGCTCCACCATTGAACCCTTTTGTTGAGATTTATCAATTGGCTAAAGAAGGTGTTATTCTTTGTATCCTCATAATGTGTTGTTATTTCCTCCGTAAAAATAGACCAAGTCACATTTTTTTTTCGAGGGAAAATTAATTGATACCATACAAATGTATTTTGTTCTAAATATAAAGTTTCAATGCGTACCTTTTATGTGTTTTGCACATTATGGAGATCAAAATATTGCTCCATCTGTATTATCCATGTTACTGGATCCTTGTCATCAAACTTCCTCATATCGATATTTGGAATATGGTGGGTCTTAAATCCAAAATTAAAGTCTATGAAATAATGATTAACATTTATTTTGTTCTCATCATGAGTTTCATCACCTACCATTTCTCCATTTTGAATAATTTTTTGTAGCAGCGTTGTCAAACCTTCTTTCAACCTTTCCATGTTTGCTTTCAATTTTTCTTCTATACCATCAATATTAGCTTCCATGCCATTCCTCAAACCATCCATCTTATCTTCCACACCTTTCTTCAATCCATCCATGTATTTCTTCAAACCATCCATATTGGTTTCCATTCCATTTTTTGTTACTCTTTGTGAGAGCGAAATTTGTTGCACATGGTCTCGTAATTTTGATATATCATGTTGCACTTCTTCCTCTTCATGAGTCACAGTAGAGCCTTTCGAGGGATTAATGGGTGTGGAATTATTTTTGGAGGGTATTTTAGAACCCAGTACTGATATCTATGCTTCAATATGCCCTTGGAATCACTTACAATTTATTTTTCAAACAAGACTTATGCAATTTAAAAAAAAAGTTACACATCTTTTTCTTGCTCTCGAGGAGTTAGATATTGAAATTGATGTATATCTATAATTTAGGATCCCAAAGATTTGATCTTCAGTCTTGTAGTATCCCTTTGAGTACTCTTTCCAATTCCATAGGTCAAACCTAATTTGGATTCTTCAAGATAAAGTTATACCTAATTTCCCACAGTGACCTAATTATGGGCTAGTTCAACAGAGTGAACTTGTACGACGTGCCATATGTCACTGTTTTGACCTTTGGTTCTAAAATAGATACATAAGAAACTATAGTATGTGCAATTTCTGTCATTTAAAAAAAAATTCCAATCTGATGTCTGAAACGAAAGTTATGACGATTTTCCCTCGACCACTTGTTTGAGATGAAATTATGGAGCCTGCAAAAACCCTAACTTCACCAGATCATATATTCAAAAATATAGCGAACCAAGATCTGAAATTTTTATATGAAATTCCTTAGGATTTAGGATCAAATGGGTTTTTGTTTTATCTTCTGAACCTTCGTAGAAATAAATTTATAGTGAAAATTACAAGATGACCTGTTTGCAACATCGAAACCCTAGAATCCAAAGCTCTGATACCAAATGTTATCAAACCAACTCACAAAATAGAAGAAAAGATAGATCAACGAATTATAAATATGCCTCTTCGAGGGGGAAGCCTCCTTTACATTACATACATGAACTATTCTTCGATGATACAAATGAAAAAATCCCCTTTCTATATATAGGATTCCAAGGGGTCACAATAAAATCCGAGCCGACATAACAATACGATGTAAGGGCACAACAATAACAATAGTGGGAATCTATGGAGCACAATAATATCAATATGGGGACTACATGGGCACAACCATAACAATAAGAGCGCACACTAACAATAACAATAAGGGGATACACTAGTATTATAGGGACCTAACAAACAAAGTGAAAGAATTTGTTGTTTCAGTATCAAAATCTAAAAAAATATGCATATTTGACCTTCTTTCATCAATCAACAAAGAATTAGCATACAAGAAACCAAAAAAAACTAAAAATAACAAAAGAAAAGCAAGCGAGAAATAAAAGAAAGAACATAAAACAAAGAGAAATTGACCAGAGGCAAGTTTATAACTGAACTAATCATGTAGCAAGATCATAATAGTGTTTAAGATAAGAACCATTGGTGGGATTGGAGAGTAGCTTGTCATCGTCATCTTGCAACAATAATTAATTAATCTCGACTCTAGCAAAAATTTCATATAGACCAATCCAAATATTTTGGAATTTAGCATGTTTCCTTTTATCAAGATGGGATAAATCTCATATAAAAACTTTCTGCCCTACTTCAAAAATGGTGTCT
This sequence comes from Pinus albicaulis, assembly GCA_034641835.2. Lineage (NCBI taxonomy): Eukaryota > Viridiplantae > Streptophyta > Pinopsida > Pinales > Pinaceae > Pinus > Pinus albicaulis. The sequence continues at coordinate 1,391,729,867 of CM076575.1, forward strand.
TTAGCTTTTTCATCATGATGTTTCTTGATTGTTTTTTTGATTTTCTAAATTTGATTGAGAGATTTATCTATTTATTCATCAAGAGCTAGGAGTGCATGATAATGGTTAATTAAATCTAACTCTTTAAATTATCTAGTTTGAAAGGAAAGATGAAAAGAGGTCAATTGCAACTCAACTGGCTTGAAAAATTCCTGCCCATAGACAAGTTGAAAGGGTGTGACATCAATACTTACCTTAGTGGTACTATGGTCTTCCCATCAGGCTTGAGAAAGAAAGTGATGCCATTCTCTAGGATTATTAGAGGTGGTATTTTTAAGAATATTGAGAATATTTTTATTCATTGTTTCGGCTAGCCCGTTTCCTTGGGGGTAGTAAGAAGATGAAAAGGTATGATTGATAGCAAACTTGATTTAAAAAAGTATGAATTTAACATAAATAAAAATAGGCATTATCATATATAATGTGAAAAGGTGTACTGAATCTAGGCATAAGACTGTCATTAAAGACTTGAATAACTTGATCATCAGTGGCCCTTTTAAGGGGGATTTATTCAAACCATTTGCTTAAATAATTTGTTGCAGTCAAGATATAAATATGACCAATTGAAGAAGGTGAATTTATTTGGCATATGAAATCAAGCCCCCATTTGAAAAAGGGGTAGGTGGAAATGACAGGCTCCAAAGGCATTGATGAGTATTGTAATTTCCCATCCACATGTTGACATTCATTGCATGATCTAAAAAATTTAAAGGTATCTCTAAAGATATACAACTAGTAATAACTAGTTCTAAAGATCTTATAAGCAATGGAATATTGCAACAAAATGAACACCTACATGATCAGCTTGTTCATATGAGCCATGCAAGGATTTTAAAACATGATTTGCAGACATCATCTATGCATTTCAAAAGTAATCCTTCAAGAGACTTTCTGAATAAAATGTTGCCTACAAATACATATTTTGATGCATCCTGTCTTAGCTCTCTTCTTTGGATTTTATCTATGTTTTCTTGATATTTATGATGATTCATATAAAAAATGATATTGCAATACCAAGGGTGATGATAGAGTTCAAATTTTTCATCTTGAATGAAAAATAAAGCAACAAAATATAAACTCTGCGATTCAATATCCTTGGTATGTTCAAAAATTGTGCAAGTTGCAGAGCTAAATATTGACCTTTAATAGGATTGCTAATTGTTATGGTAAGGTCCCGTTCCTGAATTTTAGTCAAACAATGTGCTAATTTACAAAAGATTAAGTTTTTAGGAAGAAATTTTTTTACACTTGGTAAAGAGGTCCTTACCTCAGTATGTTTTCCAAGGATGGTATGCTTGGAATTTTCAACAACCTTAACTAGAGAACAAGCATGTTTCTCAATTAGTGAATAATTCATAGCATCATCAGATAAAATTTGGCTAGTAAATGTTATAGGATGTTCTAGTCCTTGATTATTTTTTTGCATTAGAATTACATAAATAGCTTTCTGAGTAGCATTAGTGTATATGATGAAATATTTAGTGAAATCAGGGGTGGCTAAAGTAGGAGATACTGAAATAGAATCTTTAATATGTTGGAAATATTACTGAGCAAACTAATTCCAATTAAAATATTAATCATATTTAAATAAATGATGAATTGGCTTGAAATATTTTGTAAAAATTGAAATGAACTACCCCAAAAAATTAATTTTCCCATGAATGACTGAATGCCTTTCTTAAATATAGGAGGAGAGATAGCTAGAATAGATGATACTCGTTCTGGGTCTATGTTGATCCATGAATCATAGACGATTTTCCCAAGCAGCTTATCCGATTTGAATCCAAAGATTGAATTGGTAAGGTTCAAAGATATTCCATATTTTATGCAATGAGTAAAGACTCTTATGAGATGGTAAAAATGTTTTGCTCAATTCCTGGAATAGAATGTCAAATAATATAATTACACTTGGATAATGACTCCTATCAAATCATCAAAGTTATGTCCATGGCTCTCTAGAATGTAGCTCCATTTTTTATTAGTCCAAATGGCATATGATATAAAGCGGATTTTCCCCATTTGGTGGTGAAGGTTATTTTATGTTGATCATGTTTCTTGACACAAATTTGGTTGTAGCTGGAGAATTAATCTAAAAGAGACATTATACTAGAAACAACTACATACTGCAAGTTTAATTCCATATTCGACAAGGGAAATTTTTCCTTCACACTAGCCTTTCTTAAAGAACAGAAATCAATACATAAGTGAATCTGGAAATTTTTCCTTCTAACAGGAACCAAGTTAGCTACCCATTCAGAATATTTGACATGATAGATAATATGAGTTTCCAACATTTTATCTAACTCATATATGGTAGTTTCCTTTAAAGTTGGGCTTAAAGGTCTTTTATTCTACCTAATAGGTAGACAATACATTTTGATAGGTATGGCATGAGTGACGATGGATGGATCAAAGCTTTTTAGATCACTATAGGAACAAGAAAAAACATCAAAGAATTCGTGAAATAGGTGAATGAAGTTATTATTTCATTCTAAGAGAAAGTTTTAGATACATACAACATTTTTGGGTCATTTTCAATTCCAATATTTATCTGAATTGTGTTATCAGTTGTATTGCAGGGTGATTTTCTTGATGATGGAACTTTAGTAGCATCACCAAGTGAGAAAACATATTTCAAAGGGACCAGACCATTAGGAGTTCAAGATTAATGATTTTATATGATTTCTTGGTATCATGGGTGAGAAAGGCAAGGAGATCACGGTCGTCATCAAAGACTTGGCATGATTCCTATTTATAGGGAAGATGTAGTCTATACAATGTTACTACAATACACTCAAGTCTATTTTATTATCGAAATATTTGGGCCTTGCAACATACATTTCCAAACCATCGTTCATACTTTGGTTCACATGTGAGATGTTAAAAATTTTAAATTCAGTGATAACATCTAAAGAAAGGGAAGTATAACACCCCATTAGCTTATTTGAGGGCGTATAGATTCTTTTGATCATATTACCACTAATTAAGAGTACCCAAAAGTAGAAATATTTTTTACCCCAAGAAGAATAGCATTATCCAACCCAAGGAGCAGAGTTGAAAACTCTACAACAATGTTAGTGCATGTGAAATTCAAGCGATAAGAAAAGGAATAATATTTTCCAAAGTGATTTTGCAAGAAGATACTGACCCAATTTTCTTATTGTGAGGATGACCCATCAAAGAAAATATGTAAGATTAAATTAGAATAAGGGGGGATGCTCATAATATATTTTTCGGAAACTTCTTCTTCATTAAAGATGGAATAGATTCCTAGGTAATTTTCTATAAATTTGATAGATGGTTTAGGAATATTTTGAATATAAGGGACTACTATTTCTTTCTTGTATATGATTACATTTTTAGGACCTTTGGGAATAATTATATAAGAATCATCCATAGAATAATAGCCACATGTCAGTGATTTCCAATCTCTACCCAATATTATCGAATAATTTCCAACAGGCATGTCAATGACTTGGATGTTACAAGTTTTACGAATTTTAGGATGTGCATACATTAATAATGTGACAACCTTGATTTCACGGAAAATAGCTTGTTTTTATTATTATATTGAATGCCAACATATTTATAGGAATTTAATTGGTGCATGAAAGCCCAAGTTCTTCCATAATCGTTTTAGACATGACATTTGGTCCGAAACCTCCATCTATAAGACAACAATGGGATTTCTTATGAAAAATTTTAATTGATACATAAAAGGGAGGGTTCTTAGGTTGTTTGTAGTTGGTCACTATTTCAACTTCTTGGTTTTGGAAGGGTTCGATCTCATCTTCAATATTTGTGATGGATATTGAAGAAGCAGGAACTTTTTCTTGTTTTTCATGATTTATTTATTTATTTTTAATTGGAAATCTACTCATGATTTTGAACCAAATCGAGTAGTGTAGCATTAGCTTTTATTTTGGACAATTACTCTATAATATTATATTTTCCAACAACTTTAGATGAATTTTCAACTGAATTAGGATGTGTAATATTACAAAATGGAAAATACATGAACAAAATATTTACAACATTCCAAATAAGAAAAACAGGGATATAACACTAAAATATGGAAAATGCTGGAAATATGCTACAACTGGAAATTGCATCAAGAAATTATAATCATGAGCAGAAACATCTGATTCATATCATTATAAACATCAGGAAATATAGATTACACATTTCTCCAAATAAGATTCACTCAAGCCAACAAGAAGTGGCTGAAATACACTAATGAAAACTAGCACTAGAAATGTTGTGATTCTACTGTTGCTGATGCTGGAAACTACTATTACTAGGAAGAAGAACCATATGTGGGAGGTTTCTGGAGTGCTCAGAAATATCTGAGATTTTAGCCACACAATCTACTCAAAAAACCTAGAAAAACCCAAAACTGGTTTGGCCAACTTTTGACTTTGGATTTTTGGCCTTTTTGGGAGGCCAACTGCACCCCTGCTAGCTGACTTATGCACTCCTCCTGGGTAACTACTAATATTGGGCTGAAATAATGATATAATTGCTACAATATCACCCAATCAGATAAATTCTTGAAGGGCTGGCCCCTTCTCTTGATCTCTAAGGTAGAGGCTTGAGATCTAGCTCCTCCTTCCTCTGCTCAAGTTGTAGTGGCACACTGCACAATTGCTGGAATGAACTGCACTATTAAGAGGGATGAATCTATAGCCTGTTTCTAGGTGATGGAACAAAGCTCATAGATGATGGAAATAATATCTCCAAAGTGAGGGAATTTTCCCTCACAGGATTCCAAGCTGAAATACTTAGAAATTCCTTCCTCCACTAGATTTACCTGGCTAGACTGCGCAATTCCTGGAGGAACTGCTGCTACAGGGAAGTGTATAAATATGGCATGATGCTAGATATCACAATGCTGCTCCTGGAAGACTAAAATGGAAGCATAATGTGAAAGGATGATCCCTCCACTGGTTTCCTAGATGAAATGATAGAAACTACCTTCCTCCTCTCAAACCCTAAGACAGAAATGCATAATTCCTGAAGCTGTATATGCAGAAGAGAGGGGTTGAATGTGGCACCAATTCCGGATGATGAATTTCTGCTCAAAAAAACCTTCCTAGAGTAGGCACTCAAAGTTCCCCATGGGTAAGGGTGGGATTCCTGCTCGGGAACACCTGTGTGCTAAACATCACAACAGACTTAGCTAAACAGCTGAAGCATGCAAAGAAATGTCAAATTACAATACAATATCAAATTCCAGACTGCTTTGCTTTGCTGCCCTCATCTTCCATATATGGTTGCGAGCCTTCCCTAGCCTTGGCCCACCTCATAACTTCGCTGCACATGTGGCCACTAGTCTCCATGAAGACTGCGCTGTCTCTACATGATCTCCATGATCTCTGCAATTAATATCCACTCCCTCCATCATGTGTGCATTTAATGCACCACTTCCTCCATCACTGCATCATTAATTCTCTATGATCTTACTTTTATTCCTCCACTATCTCCATCATCTTCCTCATTATCTCTCCATAATCGCCACTCTTCCTTCATTAATGAGCTGCTCCACTACTCCATGATGCTGATATCCTATCTAATAACAAACATTCACACAAAAAAATTGGATTTATTCATCTATGGGGTTTATGGGTACCTCCACCCTTTTATTTACTTAATTAATTGAGAAAATTAAGAAATCTAATATTCCAATTAACTGATGGAAAATTTGGTATATTACATTCCTCCCCGCAAAAATGTTGCTTGTCCTCAAGAAACTGCAAAAGTGAATGCTACAACAATTGTCCTCCCTCCAAATAACATCCTCATATGGAAGGTATCCCCATCTGCTCCAATGTGTAATGAATGCCCAGATCCATAGCTGCCTCTCTAGAATGTCTAGAATGAATTCCAACTGTATGGATGGATGCATCTCCTCATCACTGAACCTCCAAGTGGCAACCATCTGTTGTTCCAGAGCCTCTTCTCTACATGAGACATATGAAGTGAAGTGGTTCCTCCCCCCAAAGGAAAGTCCCAACTCATGAACTATCTCTCCAACCCATGCTACATGGAGTAGGATGTACCTCTCCATGCTCCCATCATTGGCCCTATTGGCCTACTTTCTCCAAGCATCATCTCAACACTGTGAAAAATAGGAAATAGAGACATATGGGTTGACATGTGAAATGTTGAACCATACTCTCTCAATAACATCCGACGCAACAATTCCTCTTGCTGCCATACCACCCCATCATCATACCAAGTATGGTGGCCATACTCTCCTAACATAAGCCAATGCTGTAAGGCCTCTTGTTTCCATCCCCCCTCATCATGTAAGGTATGGGATAAAGTCATCCCACACACTCCCAAGATTAACAGAAGTAGAAATGACTTTTACTGCCACCTCACGTCATCATCATGCAAGCCATGGAGGAACAACATATTGATTGACATGTTGAATGTCACATCAACCCAACATAACCAAGCTCCCTGCTGCCACAACATGTGAGTGCCATGCAATGTCCCAAACAATAAAACACCCATTGACATAGGATATTTCATGTGATGGCCAAACTCTCTCAAAAGTAGCCAGCGTAGCCATGCCTCTTGTTGCTGCATCACCTCAATACTATGCAAGGCATGGAATATACCAATCTAAAATGTCAGGTGGTAAACATACTCACCCAAGAGAATTCAGCGTAGCCATGCCCTTGTTGCCCTGTGTCATAGATCTACAAGTAGTTCACCAACCACTTGCTCATCATCCTCACCCATCCATACAACTGTGGGTGATGACCCATATCATGCTCCATCTTGGTATCCACCCAATGGAGAATACCATCCTCCTCAATCTAATGATATTTTCACTCCATGATATGTGGAAGTGCATCCTCCTTGAGGTTACTCCATGAGAACCTATCATCGATGACCTGGTAGAATCCATAAGATTTTGAATATGTTGTAGGTAGAAACTTCTCTTTGAGCTATGAGATGCTCATCAAGAAGGCTTCATCTTGATAATGGAGAATTCTATCCATCATAATATGTCTACCAAATATCATATGTCTGTCCAATGCTTCATGAGTGAAGTAATCATCGGAATGCTCCAATAATAGTTGGGCCCCCAACACATCACTGCTCCTCAGTGACAGCACTGTTGGTCTCCATGATGGTGCATCTACTGTCTCATGGCCATATACAATGCTGAACTCATAGCTTGGAATTGTACTTATTAGGAATATGCTCATCCCATCCTCAGAAAATCCACACTTCAACACAAAGTCTTGTGTGTAGCTCAATACTGAGCAGCTGGGATGGCTATACATCTCCTCCTTGAACAAGTCAAGGGTCCTCTGTGTAGTGATAGTTTGCTGCTCTAAATCAGCAAGGTGCTCTAATCCATGGTTATGAAATTTCCCTGATGGCATTTCCCCACAAATCTCAAGTTGAGGCACTAAAATAAGCTGGGATGGAAATTTTTGCAAGCCATGGATCAACTAAATCTCGGGAACATCTTGCACAACTACAAGAGTTCCTCCAACCGGTACAATGGCTTCTCCAACTACTGGTAATAGTGATGGCTCCTCCTCTTATAGTGTACCAACACTGGTATTTTCCTCCTATTCCTCATGCCTCTCCTTAATCATGCATGGGACTCCCAATTTCAAGAGCTCAAGACCATCTTACAAAGATGCAAGTATTCCTTCTCCTTATGCAAGTACTTTTGCAGCTGGTGGTGGTGGTAGGGGCTCCTCTTCCAGAGTGATAATGTTGACATCTTCCTATGGCTCCTCATGTACTATCTCATAAAAAACGATAAGTGTCTCTATGGGAAGTGTCTTCGGTTTCCTTCTACCAAAATTCTTCTTGAATCTTTGAGTGAAATCTGCATAATCACTCACTCCTGCATGCTTCAAATGATTGAACCACCAATCCTTTGCTTCACCCTCAAGGTGCAGCATTGCAATCTCAACAACCTCTCTTTCCGCTACTGGGTGTAGCTAGAAGAAATGATCTAACCCCTTCATCCAAGATTTTAATGTGCTTATGGATGATCCATCGAATGTAGGCAACATGAATCTATTTTGTATATGCCTTTTTCTTCTACTGTTGTGCAGGATCTCCGGTTTTCTTTAATTTGGATAAACTGTTGGAGAGTTAGATTCTTCTTGAATGATCTTGATTGAGATTTGTAATCTACAAGATAATTACTCAGAGTCTCATGCTCTAATTATCATCCATATCCATGCCATTCATCTCCTTCTGCAATGAAGGTGGACATAGAAAAGTGTTGTGGAGCTCTTTTCATTTTCGGTTGTTTATAATGCTGATAGGAAGTTCTTGGACCTTCCTCATTTTGAAACCCTCTTGAGGTTTCTCTTTGCCTCCCCATTCTTATTTCTTTAATCTCTGTGGAGAGATCCTGCATAGATCCAAAGAGAAGTGTGGAAAAAATTAATCCTTCCGCCATTGAAGAATTCTTCTTTTTCCGCTTCTTCTTCTTATTCTTCTGATGTCATGAAGTGCCCACAAGCGGAGCCAAAGATCATGCTCTATGTAATATTCCCAATTAGCCATGAGCTAGTTGGAATATTCAATTTTGTTTTGTTGCTTTTTTTAAAGAATAAGAGGGAAAAAGAGGTCCATAATTCTCCTTAATAATGAATAAATCAATGCCAAATGTGAAAGAGACAAATATTGGTAGCTTAATTAAAGCACCCTTGGTGTGAAAGGGGATGGATCACTTTGACTAGGTCAACCTTGACCAAATCAACAATGCTGTCATGGAGGAGTGGTCATCAATGAGGGACAACACAATTTTAGATGGAGATGCTTTGTGTGAATGTAGTGATATTTTTGGGTGGGGCTTAGGGTTTTCAAGATCATATTCTATTTAAGGAAGACGATGGCAACCATATTCATTATGTGTGGGTTTATTATATTTTTGAATATATGGTCTGTTTAGACATATATCTTTTTCTTGTTGTTTAGTTGAGATAGAGTTCTTTTTAGCACAGGGTGTTCTTGATCGGAAATCCCACCTCTTCCATTGAGGAGCCCTTGGAGGAGTCTTGTACTACATTTTCCACTTCAGGCTTAAGGCCAAGCTTCTTCTTTCAACTATAGTGAAGATCCTGTTGAGGTTTTGGTTGTTTTTGCAGGTTGCAGCAAGTGGTGATTAGATCTCTAGATCTAGGCCATTTCATTGCTTATTTTCAGTGGAGGAGGCTTCCTTTCCATTGGGAGGACATTATTGAAGGCCATTGTGCTTATTTTCAGATCTTGGCATTAGGCCAACTAGTTATTCAACCCTACAATGTAGTTTACTTATAGATCTGCGTTATTTCTATAGGAGGAGTTGCAGGGTGGTTTAGCACACCATTTGGAGAGCTGATTCTAGACTAGTGAAGGGGATCTTCCTTTCACTTAGAGGATCTATTGGAGGAGGCTATTGTATTGAGCATATTAGGTCAACCACACTTTCTAGATCTGTATTTTGCAGTAGATCTACAGTCTTAGATCTTAGATCTACAACTTGTACTTGGTGTTTTGCTGAAAACCCTTAAGGGGTTATTTAAAGGAGCTTGTATAGTGCTCAGATCTAATATATATCTGTATTTTGAGGCACATATCAGCCCTAGATATGATGTATAATCATTTACTAGCATAGCTAATAAAATAATGCTGTAAGGGTATTCCAGCTTTTATATATAGTTGCAACACCTCATCTTGAGGATTTTTTCCATTGGAGGCTTGTACTTTCTTGTTATGTATCTTATGGGCCATTCCTTATACATATTTTGCTGCTATTATAGCATATGAAAGGTCTCCATATTGGCCTCTTACTTTTAAATGATGATCTGCATTACTGTTCCAACATTTTGCATCATATTCTTGCTTTTCCCATTTGGGAATATTATAGTGGTATCAGAGCATAACCTTGGCACAACCTGTGCATCTTAAAATGAAAATATGTCATCCGAAGAAGGATAAATTCTTACTGACAGAGAGAGGAGGTACCAAAGAAGAAGACAACATAAATTTGATTATACAAATGACAAAGAAGACAAGGGTAAAACCCCTTTATCTGGAGGAGAAGATGAAGAGAAGGAGTTCCCTAAGATCCTTCTTAGAGCCATGCAAGATATTTCTAGAGAGATCAAAGAAATGAGGATGGATAGATACAAGGAAACCCCTAAATTATTTCATCATGGTGAAGGCTCTGGCATATCTCACCACTGGAATGATCAACCAGTGCATCAACCACAAGTTTCCCAATGCTCTACTATGCCTACATTATTGGTTGTGGGAAATGAAGGGTTTCAAGAGCAGGAATCCCTTGAAGACTATTTTATGGAATATGAGTCTCAAACTCAGAGATTCAAGTACCACTTGAGTTTTCAGGAGTTTTTTCAAATCAAGGACAATATAAGACCAAGGCATCACAATAGAAGTGGTGGATTCATTCAGAATCATGATCGACACCACACTATGGGTAGATTTTTTTTACCCAACTTTGATAGGTCATCCAAGTGCACAGCCAAATCATCGGTAAAGAAAATTGACATCTACTTTCAATTGAACAAGGTTCCAGAAATGGAGGCCATTAAGATTGCAGTGCTGCACCTTGAGGGTGAAGCACATGACTGGTGGTTCCATGGATTTTCTACATTAGGTCATGCCAATGTAACTGCATATTCAGAGTTCATTAGAAGGCTGGTGGAAATATTTGATAGAAGAGATCCCGAAGCACCACTCATGGGGCTTGCAAAGTTAAAACAATAAGGTAATGCAGAAACTTACATCTTTGAATTTTTAAGACTTTTTGTTATGGTTCTTGATTTATCTGCAGTAAGAAGGGTGTACATGTTCATTGATGGGTCAGATGAACCTCTTCATGGGTTGGTTAAGTCTGCCAAGCCCACTACCTTACAAGACACCATTGAAATGGCTAGAGACCTTAAATATGCCTTGCCAAAAGCAAAGGCAACATTTCAGCATAAGCCCTCTTTTCCATCAAAGGGAAAAGAAGAAAAGGCTCCTCCTTCAAAGGAGAGTCAATATAAAAAACCTCTTGATGATGATGTCTAAAAAGATTTGAGAAGGAGGAAGCTTTGCTTCACTTGCCAAGAAGCTTAGGCTTTCAAACATAGATGTACAACTAGAAAAGTAAATTACATAGAGGTCTTCTTAGATGATGAGGAGGAAGAAGAAGATGAACCAAGAAGAGGTCATAGCTCTGACAATGCAGGAGATGAACCAACACCATCAGGAGATGGGAAGGGACCGTTTGATCCTATTGGAGGGGTTCTTGCATCATTAAGAGGAGTACCTAAGTACTTGACCTTAAGAGTTCAAGTTTCCATCTTGAATTAGAGGGTTTATGTTTGGGTTGATAGTGGGGCTACCCTCAATTTTATTGATGCCCAACTAGTGCAAAGCAGGGAAATACCCATTAATGATTTTGAGGGATTTTCTATTTTGGTCGGAGATAGAACTATGCAATTCATGCATTATGTTCCATCATTATCAGTCACCATGGGAACATATACATTGATTAATCACTTCTTTGTGGTTTACATACCTGACACTAATGTGATATTGGGTGTTCAATGGTTGATTACTTTGGGGAAAGTCACCAATGATTGGGAGACTTTACAGATGGAATGCGTGGATAGAAAGAGTGGTAAGACTCAAACGATCAAAGGCATGCATACATATCCCTCACATACAAGTTCCACATAGAAATTAGAGATGGATTTGCGTTGTGGAAGCAAGGACTTACAATCCCATCTATTATGCTTATGAGATTGTTGCATGGGACACTATTATTTAGTGGAAAACCACCTGGGGGGCCACCTGATTCAGATTTGGTGAGAGAAAACTCACAACATGATGCTCCAAGCATAGATATAGGAGGGATGGGAGCATTATAAGACCATGATACAACGCTGGAAGCAGGGAAAATTTTAAGGATGGAAAATTATCTTGAAGTTTAAAAAATTGGCGAATCTCAATAGTCCCTAATATATAAATTATAAAATGTTTATTGCTCTATTTTTAAAATTATTCAAATTTATAATGATATTATATATATTTTGTATATAATGTTGGCGAATTTTAACGTAAAATAATTTTATATTGTAAAATTTGGGCGAATCATTTTTATAAAAAAAATGGAAATTGGCGAATCTTTTTTTTATAAAAACAATGGAAAATTAGCCCACCTGCGAATATTAGCCCCTAAAATTTTCCATGGCTGGAAGTCTTGGGTAGGCTCAAGGAGGAGGGAGACATTCTCCCAACATCATCATTACCCACTCTCATTTCCGATTCTGTGCTGTGGGAGGAGAAGCATGGAAGTAATGACCTTCCAACATGTACCTTTAGCATGAGAGATGTCAAGGAGGAGAACAACCATATGACAGACATTCTTTGTGATAGATCATCAACGTTGTCACTATGGAATATTGATCCATATTGGAAATCCCAACTGTTGGTAGATTATTCTAAGGATATTTACACATGCATGATACTTGATGACCAGCTACATCAAGAGGGCTATTCAGTCCAAGAAGGATTCATCTACTATCATGGTAGGATCTTCTTATCTAGATCCTCCAAGCTCAAGGAGAAGTTGCTACAAAGAGCTTATGAAGGGTTCTTTTTCAACCATACTTATTCTATGAAGGCATACAACACTATCATGGAAAGCTACACTCCGAAGGGTCTTGAAGAAGAAATATATCAGCATTTTCAAAGATGCATGAACCATGTGGAGTTGGGAGAGAGAAATGACTCTATGAAGGAGTTATTTCAGCCACCTATTTCCTCTTTTGGAATGAGAGGTGATAAATCTATGCACCACTCCATTTGTATGAGGAGAAATTTTGGTGAAGAACATGCTTGTATAACTAATGTTTCATTTGATTAGTATTTGCATTCTTTCACCATGTATATGCAAACCATAGATCCAAGAAGGAGCACTATACTATATAAACTTCATGGCCAACTTTGGGCCACAAAATTTTTTGAACATGGCCACTCCCTTGGAGATCAAAGGGAGGATTTGTATCAATGTGGGTGCATTCCAAAAGCACCAAATATATCTCACACTTTTAGCCATAGTGAGATGACTTGGGAAGAAAGTAAGTGGTGGGTAAACCAATTACCACATCATTATCCGAGGCAATCAGGAGATAAACTGCGTTGGTTTCGCATGTGGGACTATGACCCACCTCCATATGCACAAATTTCTGTTTGTATGTATTTAATTTTGATCCCATACATTGATGATGTACTTATACTTTTTATGGGAATGTTTTGAGGGAGGATGGGAGGTATGTATGTGCCATATGAGAGAGAGATTATCCATGTTCATTATGCTACACGTTTCAGGGAGAACATTGGGAAAACCATGTTTGTTTCATTTGAACTATTGTCTCCTTATGGGATGGATTATTTGCATCTCATGAGAAATTTGGAGGAGAAATTCATGGAGGGATGGATTGGTGAACACTTAGCTTATGAAGGAAGCTTTTCACATGGTGGTGTCACCAATGATGGAGGTTTGCAGAACTCACCTTGTCAGTTTCTTGAGGACAAGAAACATTTGGGAAGGGAGGACTATAATATTCCCAATTAGCCATGAGCTAGTTGGAATATTAAATTTTGTTTTGTTGCTTTGTTTAAAGAATAAGAGGGCAAAGGAGGTCCATAATTATTTTTAATAATGAATAAATCAATGCCAAATGTGAAAGAGACAAATATTGGCAGCTTAATTAAACCACCTTTGGTGTGAAAGGGGCTAGATCACTTTGATTGGGTCAACCTTGACCAAATCAACAACGCTGTCATGGAGGAGTGGTCATCAATGAGGGACAACACAGTTTTATATGGAGATGCTTTGTGTGAATGTAGTGATATTTTTGGATGGGGCTTAGGGTTTTCAAGCTCATATTTTATTTAAGGAAGAGGATGGCAGCCATATTCATTATGTATGGGTTTATTATATTTCTGAATATATGGTCTGTTTAGACATATATCTTTCTCTTGCTGTTTAGCTGAGATAGGCTGCTGTTTAGCATAGGGTGTTACTGATCGGGAATCCCACCTCTTCCATTGAGGAGCTCTTGGAGGAGTCTTGTACTACATTGTCCACTATCAGGCTTAAGGCCAATATTCTTCTTTCAACTACAATGCAGATCCTGTTGAGGGTTTGTTTGTTTTTGCAGGTTGTAGCAAGTGGTGATTAGATCTATAGATCTAGGCCATTTCATTGCTTATTTTTAGTGGAGGAGGCTTCATTTCGATTGGGAGGACAATACTGAAGGCCATTGTGCTTATTTTCAGATCTTAGCATCAGGCCAACTGGTTATTCAGCCCTACAACACAATTTACTTCCAGATCTGCACTATTTATGTAGGAGGAGTTGTAGGGTGGTTTAGAACACCATTTGGAGAGACGATTCTCTAGTGAAGGGGATCTGCCTTTCACTTAGAGGATAGGAGGCTATTGTATTGAGCATATCAGATCAATCACACTTTCTAGATCTGTATTTTGCAGTAGATTTGCAGTCTTAGATCTCAGATCTACAACTTGTACTTGGTGTTTTGCTGAAAACCCTTAAGGGGTTCTTTAAAGGAGCTTGTATAGTGCTCAGATCTGATATAGATCTATCTTTTGAGGCACATATCAGTCCTAGATTTGATGTATAATCATTTTATGTAGCAGAGCTAATAAAATAACGCTGTAAGGTTCTTCTAACTTTTATATATAGTTGCAGCACCTCATCTTGAGGATTTTGTCCATTGGAGGCTTGTAATTTCTTGTTATGTATCTTATGGGCCATTTATTATACATATTTTGCTGCTGTTATAACATATGAATGGTCTCCATATTGGCCTCTTGCTTTTAAATGATGATCTACATTATTGTTCCAGCATTTTTCACTATATTCCTGCTTTTCCCATTTGGGAATATTACACTCTGATACCATTGTAATATTCCAAAATAGAAAAGACAGGAATATAGAACATTTACAGCATTCCAAGTAAGAAAAACAGGGATATAACACTAAAATCTAGAAAATGTTGGAAATATGCTGCAACTGGAAATTACATCAAGACATTATAATCATGAGCAGAAATAACTATGTCATATCATTATAAACAAAATTTTTTTTAGAGTACATAGTGTTCCAAATAATATGCACTTAGGGCAAAAAGAAGTGGCTGAAATACACTAATGAAAACTAGCACTGGAAATGTCGTGCTGCTACTGTTGTTGCTGCTGGAAACTACTATTACTGGGAAGAGTAACCATGTGCGGGAGAATTTTGGAGTGCTCAGAAAGTTCCAAGATTTTAACCATGGAATCTACTAACGAAACCCAGAAAAACCCAAAAATGGTTTGGCCCGATTTTGACTTTGGATTTTCGACTTTTTTTGGGTGGCCATTTGCACCCCTGCTGGTTGAATTACACACTCATCCTGGTTAACTATTGAGATGGGGCTGAAATAATGATATAATTTCTACAATAGCACCTTATCAGCTCAATGCTTGAAGAGCTTCCCCTTCTTTTGATCTCCAAGCTAGAAGCTTGACATCTAGCTCCTCCTTCCTTTGCTCAAGTTGCAGTTGCACACTGCACAACTGCTGGAATGAACTGCGCTATCAAGAGGGCTGAAGCTATAGCCTACTACTAGGTGATGGAATAAAGCTCAAAACTGATGGAAATAGTCTCTCCAAATTGAGGGAATGGTCCTGTTGTATCTTAAGAGACAATTCCTTGGCTGTGGAAAGGAATCAATGCTTAAGACATTTTTTAAAAATGTGTCACAAAAGTAATTATATCAGGTGGTCTTCGGTCAATCCCTTTGGAAACTAATTATTTAAAACCCTTAACAATATGATATAATGAAAGACTCTACAATACCATTAACTACTGATATCTGGATGGAAAATAAGAACTGTAGAAGAAACTCAACATGATATGCTGTAACATAAAATCTATCACTTTAAATTTCAGAGTGAATTTATGGAGAGTGAGGAAACTAAAAATAATATGTTGTAAACACATAATCTATTACTTTTAAGTTCCAGAGAGCATTTGTGAAGGGAAAGGAGTTGGAGTGAAGGAGCACAAATTAAGGTTATTTAACTCTTACTCACGGATGTAATTAAGAGACCGAAAACTACTTTACTTCACTTCATTCCAGGAAGAAAGAACACAAAATGGCACTGGAAAAACGAATCACCATCAACAGTTACAGGAAACTTGATGCTTCTTTCATTAATTCCTCAGAAAAGTAAGTACCAAAGTTTTAGTCTTCTAGAGGTCCAAAACTTGGAACCCCTCTTCTTTCTTTCTGTCTTGCTTAAATACATCAAAAACAGTTCGTAACTACTAGAACTTCTTGAAACTACTTTGACTACCTAAATTGTTGAAATTTCTTATTACATTGCAATTGAGGACATCACTATAGCTTCAATCTTAACAAACAAATAAAATAAATTAAAACTTGAAATATTAGTCTTTTTAATGAATTTGATTTGTTGCTGATGTGCCTCCTTGAAGTGCTGACATGTCTCCCTGACAAATCAAATGTCCTTGCCTTGCATTTCTTCCAGAGTTCAATATTTGTCTTTTCTGCTTACTGTCATGTATTTTCTGTTTCTAATGTGGTATTCTAACAATTCTACAATAACACATATTTTCCCAACTTGACCTAGCTGTTGTGTTTCCAACAGTGCCACCATGTGCTCCCTGGACTCTGCCTATGCCTCTGCATTTCAAACAATGTTATCATGTCTCCTTCTGCCTGAATCTACCTCTTCTGATCGTGCTTGCAACATTCCGTATTCTCTTCTCCTTTACTCTATGTTGGGTCACTTACCCGAGTCCACTGCCCGCGTTCATGTTTCCTCATAAAACAACGCAACTACACATAATCCTGGAATTTAAATAAATTCAAAATTTCCTTTGAAAACTATCACGTCCGTCCCTTTATTGCATTTCACATTTCGATATTTATAACATATTCCTGAGCGCCATTCCTCCTGAGCTTGTGATGTGCGATAAAGGTAGGTATAACGTGGCAAGTGGAGGTGGGGCCAATCACAAATTGCAATCGGCGATATGAAACCTTGTTGCACTTCACATTTCTGCATTTATAACATATTCTTGAGTGGCATTCCTCTCGAGCTTGCGATGTGCGATGTGCGATAAAGGTCGAGATGACGTGGCAAGTGGAGGTGGGGACGATAAAAAATCGCAATTTTGGCATTTATAACATATTCATGAGTGCCATTCATCTTGAGCTTGTGATGTCGGTTGTGCCATTGGAATATATTAAATCATAGTTCTGAGGTGCATCGCGTCCGACCCTTGTCGCACTTCGCATTTCAGAATTCATAACATATTCCTAAGCGCCACTCCTCCTGTGCTTGCGATGTGCGATGTGCGATAAAGGTAGGGATGACATGAAAAGTGTAGGTGGGGACACCTGATGTTCTGAATGCGTCCATCGGCTTGACCCTTGAACTGTTATGCATGCAAATAAGCATGACTCGACCCACCTTCACATCTCCACGCAAAATGTTAATACACTAGCATATAAATCAAAAATTATTTTCTGGTATACAAAAATTGTACATTTTCTAACATATATGCTTTTTTTTTTGGTGTTTTGAGATATATTTCAAAATTAAATGCAAATGAGCCACAACATCTGGCTCCACTTGGGGATAGTGCTTTTTTCCATGAAAACGCTAATAATCGCAGATCAGTGCCTTATCCATTGGGCATGGAGTCAAATATTGCTTTGTGAAATATGAAAAATGAGGAATTCGGTATTTACAATGGTGGAATACTGAATTTTTAATGCTAAAAAATAATGCTTCAAATACTGCCCATTCACAGGAAACTGTAGATATTATCCATCTAAATCTTCTAGGATGAAAGTATTTTTTGATATGGCTTTAGAAATTCTGTACGGACCATACCATAGAGGGTCAAACTTACCATGCTTTCCTTTATCCTCCCTTCTAGTGTCCCATATTAATACTAAATCTCCTGCTTGAAAGAGGATTTATTTTTCTTTTCTATCAAATATGGACTTCATCTTTGCCTGATAAGAAATCAAGTTGTCTCTAACTTTGTTTTTGTTTTCACTTGATTCAATCAATTTGTTCAATCTCCTCATTAGAGCATTAGGTTATTCCTAAGATTCTTGAAGGAAGGCAATCATTGGTTTGGCCAACTGAGGAGGAAATAGTGCCTGAGTTCCATAAACCAATTCATAGGGTGACTTGCCAATAGACCTCCTGGTGGTTACTCGGACTGCCCAAAGAGAAAAATTCAACTTTGAATCCCAGTATTTCTGGTTTTCAATGATTGTCTTCTTCAAAATCCTAACCAAGTTCTTGTTTGAAGATTTTTCCAACCCATTCCCTAGTGGGTGATATGCTGTGGAATGTGATAATATTACACTATATGTTTGACATAAATTAATGAATTGAACAAAAATAAATACCTAAGAATTATCAATTACAATCTTAACCGGACATCCAAATCTGCTGAAATTTGTTTCCTCTAGAAATTTCATCACCACTTGGTCATTTTTCTTTTTGGTGGGTAATTCTTCAACCCACTTTGTGAAGTAATCAGTGGTAGTTAGAATCCACTTGAACTATCCATTTGATGGTGGATTGATCTCTCCAATAAAATCCAGTCCCCACTGCCTGAAGGGATCTTCTATGAATACATGGATAAGTGGTAATGGAGCAAGTCTTTTCTTCTCAGCAAACAACTGACATTTTTGACAACTTCTGACCAGTCTATATACATCAGAAAGTAGGGTGGGCCAATAGAAACTTGACTTGAGGATTTTATGGGCTGTGACATTCAAACTATAATGTCCTCCACATAGAATTTCATGATTTTCCTTGATAACCTCAATGGATTCACCTTCAGTTAAACACAACAACAAAATACCAGATCTTTCCAGTACAACTTTGCTTCTACTATGACATATGGCTGAGATTTAAGCTTGAGAGATCTGTATTTGGTTATATTTAGTGAAGATGGAAAAGAAAAGAAACACAGGTAATGAACAACATATTTATACCAATTTGAACACAAAATTTTTATTGCATACCTATTTTGGGCTTATTCTGACCTTCTTCATTGTCAGCTCCATCCACTAGTGCCAAGAGGTCAATTCCCAATGCTTGAAAATTTGTTTCTGTTAGAAAATTTGCTAAAACCTGTCCTTTGATTAACTTAGTGGGTTTAATGTCCAAATCATACTCCTGGATTTTAGCTATCCATTTCCCTCTTTTTCCTTCAACATCACTTTGAACCAACACATCCTTGACAACAGAATTAGGTACATAAGCGGTTATTTCGGATTGTAACACATAATTCTTGAAGGCTTTGAGTGCTTTAACCAATGCATACACTTTTTTCGGTAAAATGTTATATTTGAGCTCAGGATCTTTGAGAACATTGCTGAAGAATGCTATTGGCTGCTCCTTACCATCCTCATTTTTCTGCAATAACACATCAACAATATTAGTGGGGGAAGCAAATGAAAATATTTGAAATACCTTCTGATAATCAGGACTTATTAAAATAGGAGCTTCCTAGAGTGCTTCTTTTATTCTGGAAAATGCTTCTCTTTCTTATTTATCCCACCTCACTTCTGCATTTTTCTTCAAAATGTTAGTTATATTCCTCACGATCTTAGCATAATTTGGTACAAATATTCTCAGAAATTTTATTTTTCCCAAAAATCTCTGAATATATTTCTTGCTTCTAGGTAAAGGAATTGTTTGAATTTCTTCCACCCTTGTTGGATCAATCTTCACTCCTTTTTTTGAAAAAATGTGACCCAATAATTTACCTTCTTCTAAGGCAAAAAAATATTTCTTGGGGTTTAGTGATAGACCAAACTTCCTTCATTTTTCAAAAGTTTTTTGCAGATGTTCCAGGTGTTCATCATCTGACCCTAAGAAAACAGTTACATCATCCAGATATATAACCACATACTTGTCACCTACAAACGCTGTTTCCATGGCCCTTTGAAAAGTTGCATCTGCATTCATAAGACCAAATGGCATCCTTGCATACATGAAGGTGCCCCAAGGGGTTTTCCAAAGCTGTCTTTTTCTGATTTTCCTTATCCACTGCCACTTTATTATATCCAGAGAATCCATCAATCATAGATATCCTGTAAGCTCCTGTCACCTTCTATAAGACATAATTCATTTTAGGTAAAGGATAATTATCCTTTATAGATTCTCTGTTCAAATTCCTGAAGTCCACACACAAAATCTTATCTCTCCATTTTTCTTCCTCACAGGAACTAGATTAGAAACCCAATCCGAATATCTGAGAGGGACTATGATTTTTTCTTGCAGACATTTCTTCACTTCCTTTTCAATTAGAGCTAACAGTAATGGACTAATTTGTCTGAGCTTTTGTTTGTGTGGTTTGATTCCTTATTTCAATGGGATCTTATGTTGTATTATGCTTTTATCATACATTTTCAAGTCTTCATATAACCAAGCAAACACATCCGTATACTTTTTAAAGAGATCAATATATATTTCTTTATAATTTTTGGGAACACCTTTGAATAATTTCACAGTTTTTGGCTCCTGCTGAGTTCCTAAATTAAAATCTTCCATCTCTTCCTCTTGACGTATTTTATTTGAATTAACATCAACATCATTAGAATCAAACAATCTCTCAAGAGGAACCAAACCTTTAGGGAGTACATTATCTTTCAACTGAATAATCTTCTGATCACCTATTGAATTTTTGAAATGTCTTAGCTCTATTTTCTGCTCTATTTGTTCTTCTTCTTGATCTATCTCCACATCTTCAAAGTTTCCAATCATTGTCAAGAAATGATTTGTTTTCTCATCGTCTTCAAACACCTACCAATGTTTCACATTATCAGGAATAAAGGGTCTATGTCTAATTTAAATCTCATACCTTAACCTTGGATTCATATGTGGCTTGAAGGTGCTAGCTGCAACTACTAAAGAATCTTCCAATCTATTCTCCTCCCCTGGAACAAAATGAAGATTGAAGGCTTAAAAATAATTCTCTATCACATCCCAAAATTCATTCCTATATGATCTTAATCCTGGATGCTTGGTTTGACAATGATTTTTAATCTGTCTTATTATTAATTCAGAGTCACAAAAAATTGAAATACATTGAACTCCCATCTATTTAGCAACTTGAAGGCTAATGATCAAGGCCTCATACACAACTACATTGTTTGTTGAATCAAAATCTAACTTGAAGGAAAAGGCATAAGATTACCTTTTGGAAATATCAGCAAGAGTCCAGCTCCTGTGCCTTACTTGGAGTAGGCACCATCAAAGTAAAATTTCCAAATATTTTTTGAGTGCAACTCATTATTTAAAACTCCTGAAGGGAGCTACTTCCCTCTATCTTTAGTGAATTTTTCATATTCATGTGGCATGAAACATGAACGATCTTCTGTTTCTTGACTATAAATAGGGAAATTTCCTGTATCATTCTTGGTAATGGTCTTCACGAACCTTGTTTCCCTATGAAATCTTCTTTCTTCCCCATTGCAAATAGGAATTATAGAATAAGTGAAATCTAATTTTATAACACCTCCCAAATTTTCTCCCCAAGATCTTGACAGGAGCATTCCAAACCTAGATGGAATATCAACAACAACTACATCCATGACTATACTCTTTGCTAGAATTTGTGCGAAAGAAACTACTACATCTTTAATTAACCCAACAAATTTCACCCTTTTCGAATCAAATGAATACATATCCCTGTAAGGTTTGGTAATTTGCAAGTTTAGTTCCTTCATAACAGAAAATGGCATGAGATTATGGGATGCACATGAATCCAACATACAATTATGGAGAGTAAAATCATGAAGCAACAGAGAAATATAGAATGGTGGAACAGAAGGATCTACTTCTTCTACATGAGGACCAAAGGTGACCACTGGCTTCTCTTCTTGTAAGTTCACAATGTCACTTATATCTTCAATCTGTGTGAGATTAATAAATTTTGAAATTTCTTTCTTGTAGACTAGTATTTTAGCTAATTCTAGAAGAGGTACCTGAATTTTTACCTTCTCCAACTCTTTTGTCAAACTGAAAGCATGATTTTGATTAGCATTATTTTTAGGTTCTTCTTCACTCTTTATAGAATTTGCCGCTTGTTCGGGTACATGAAAAATTCTCTCCAAAATATTAGTATCAAATGATTTTCTCTAGGAAGGTTCACCCTACTACACATATGCTCTATTAACTAAATTTACAGGTTTCTTCCCATTACTGACTTGTTTTACAGGGTCCTTTTGTCGTGGAGTCACCATTGGAGGAGGAATATAATCTTGTTGTTCACCTTCATTATCCTACACTCTAGATCTCTTTCTAGACCTTAAATCATAATTTTTATGTAACTTAGCTTGCATGAAATCTGTGAATTGCCTACAGTATTCATCCATTTCATCTTGATCAAAAGATACTTCAGTGTCAACATATTCTCCCTCAAAATATTCTTCATCCTCTTCTATTGTGTACATAGAAGATATTTGATCTTAAGCTTCCTTTTGGTCATCTTCTGTTGACTCTCTAGGTGATGCTTCTATATATAATGGTGCTTGAACCTGGTCTTGATATTTTCTTTCCCTCTGCAAAATTTACAGGGGTTGTCTTCTGAATTGAGGGTTAAATCCTCCTTGGTTTTGTTGTACTTGTCTTTGGGAGTTTTTACTTTCCAATTCCATATTAACTAGCTTATTTGACAATTTTTTTATCACCTTTGTCATATCTTCAATTCTTTGCTCTTGTGATGATTCTTATTTTTCTTTCCCCTTCTCTTGGGCTAGCTGTTTCCCTTTCACCTTGCTAGCTATAGTCATATTAGCTTCAATTTCTAAAGCATCTGTCTATATCTTCCCTAGAGTAGGGGATCTCCTTTCTCCAAGTGTGAAACTAAAATCAGCTTCAAAATCCCCAAAAAAAACCGCCTTTGCTCCAAAAGGAGGGGGCTTCATTTCTATAGGCAAAATATTATACAATTTATTGAATCTTTTGATAAAATCCAATATATTTTCATCTAGTTTTCTTTTGATTGCATTGAATTCTGTTAGTGAATATCCATGATCCATTTTTTCACCCCATCTCTGAGTGAATTGATTTTCCAGTTCTTCCCATGTATTAATAGAATTATTTGGCAATCCCTTAAACCAATTTCTAGCCTTTCTATCCAGAGACTGAACAAAAATCCTCATTACCACATCAAGATGTTCTACATTCAAATTTTGAGAAAAATTACAAAACACAGGCAAGTGTTTTTCTATATTTATTTCATCTTCTCTAGTAAACGTGGGAGAAATTTAAGATACTCTGGAGGCATTGCATTCATTGGTTGTGGAAGGTTAAGTGGAGCATATATGTTCAAAAAAAAGGTTGGCGCTGCCATGTTTGCACCTTGATTGACTGTTCCCTGGTTAGATGCAGTTGATGAACCTGATGTGAAAATGAATGGAGGAGGAGGTAAAACTGATATGGGAGTGAGTTGATGGACAATGGTAGAGTGACCAACAACTAGAGTTTGTTGAGCTTGAGTAAAAGTAAAAGAAACAGGCTCAAAGGAGTGCTCTTCCAACTTAGGTTCTTGAAAATAAATTGGTGTGAAAGGTGAATCTTGTTCCAAGAAAGGAATTACTTTATAGATATCTTCAAACAAATGATTAATATAACCACTGCCAGGAGTAGATAGTGTAGTACTAGGTGTTGAGGGGGCTTTGGGTTTCTGAACCCTTTAAGAAACCAATATTTCAGGGTCTGACAAAGCAGGGACCTTCTGCTATGAGGTATCCAATCTCGTGTGAGGCCTTTTGTGAGCCAGAATTCTGAGAATAACAAACACAGCCAAATATTTCCTCCTCACTAAACAACCAGAGGAAATAATGTGAAAAACCCAGGGAAAATAAAATTCGCCTCTTTGTCCCCAACAACAACACCAGAAAATGTTGTATCTTAAGAGACAATTCCATAGCTATGGAAAGGAATCAGTGCTCAAGAAGTTTTTTAAAAATGTGTCACAAAAGTAATTATATCAGGTGGTCTTCATTCAATCTCATTGGAAACTAATTCTTTAAAACCGTTAAAAATTTGGTATAATGAAAGACTCTACAATGCCATTAACTGTTGATATCTGGATGGAAAAGAAGAACTGTAGAAGAAACTCAAAATGATATGTTGTAACACATAATGTATCACTTTAAATTTCAGAATGAATTTATGGAGAGTGAGGAAACTCAAAATAACATGTTGTAAACATAGCATCTATTAATTTTAAGTTCTAGAGAGAATTTGTGAAGGGAGAGGAGTTGGAGTGAAGGAGCGCAAATTAAGGTTATTTAACTCTTACTCACAGATGTAATTAAGAGACCAAAAACTACTTTACTTCACTTCATTCCAAGAAGAAAGAACATAAAATGGCACAGGAAAAACAAATCACCATCAACAGTACAAGAAACTTGATGTTTCTTTCATTAATTCCTCAGAAAAGTAAGTACCAAAGTTGTAGTCTTCCAAAGGTCCAAAACTCGGAACCCCTCTTCTTTATTTTTGTAATACATCAAAAACAATTTGTAACTGCTAGAAATTCTTGAAACTACTTCGACTACCTAAAATGTTAAAACTAGTTATTACATTGCAATTAAGGACATCACTATAGCTTCGATCTTAACAAACAAAGAAAATAAATTAAAACTTGAAATATTATTCTTTTTGCTAAATATGATTTGTTGCTGATGCGTCTCCCTGAAGTGCTGATGTGTCTCCCTGATAGATCAAACATCCTTGCCCTGCATTTCTTCTAGAGTTAAATATTTGTCTTTTCCGCTTGCTGTCATGTCTTTTTTTTTTCTAATGTGGTATTCTAAGAGTTCTGCAATAATGCATCTTTGCTTGACTTGACGCAGCTGTTGTGTTTCCAACAGTGCCACCATGTGCTCCCTTTGCCCGACTTTGCCTATGCCTTTGTGTTTCAAACAATGTTATCATGTCTCCTTCTTCCCAACTCTGCTTCTTCTGCTCATGCCTGCAACGTTCCGTTTTCTCTTCTCTTTTTCTCTATGTTGGGCCACTTACCCAAGTCCACTACCCGTGTTCACGTTTCTTCATAAAACAATGCAACTTCACATAATCATGGACTTTAAATAAATTCAAATTTTCCTTTGAAAACTATTGCATCCATCCCTTTATCACATTTCACATTTCGAGATTTATAACATATTCCTAAGTTTCATTCCTCCTGAGATTGCGATGTGCGATGTGTGATAAAGGTAGGGACGACGTGGCAAGTGGAGGTGCGGCTGATCGCAAATCACAATCGGTAATATGAAACCTTGTCGCACTTTTCATTTCAACATTTATGACATATTCTTGAGCGCCATTCCTCCTGAGCTTGTGATGTGCGATGTGCGATAAAGCTTCGGATGACATGGCAAGTGGAGGTGGGGCTGATTGCAAATCACAATGGGCGATATGAAACCTTGTCACATGTCGAATTTAAACATTTATAACATATTCATGAGCACCATTCCTCTTGAGCTTGTGATGTGCGATGTGCGATTGGAATATATTAAATCATAGTTATGAGGTTCATCGCATCTGGCCCTTGTCACACTTCGAATTTGGCATTCATAACATATTCCTGAGCACCACTCCTCCTGAACTAGCAATGTGCGATAAAGGTAGGGGTGATGTGGCAAGTGGAGGTGGGGACACCTGACTCCACCTTGGCATGTAATGTTTTGAAAGCGTCCATTGTCCCGACTCTTGAACTGTTCTGCACGAGAATAAGCATGACTAGACTAGCCTTCACATCTTCGCACAAAATGTTAATACACCAACATATAAATCAAAAATTATTTTCCGGTATACAAAAAATTTACATTTTCTAACACATATGATTTTTTTTTGGTGTTTTGAGAAATATTTCAAAAGTAAATGCAATTGAGCCACAATAGGTCCCTCACAGGATTCCAAGCTGAAATACTTGGAACTTCCTTCCTCCACTAGATTTACCTGGCTAGACTGCGCAATTCCTGGAGGAACTGCTGCTGCAGGGATGTGTATAATGATGGCCTAATGCCGGATATCAAAATGCTTCTCTTGGAAGACTGAAAAGGAAGCACAAGGTAAAAGGATGATCCCTCCACTGGTTTCCTAGCTGCAATGTTAGAAAATACCTTCCTTCTCTCAAAACCTAAGGCAGGAATGCGTAATTCCTGAAGCTGTATATGCAGAAGAGAGGGGCTGAATGTGGCACCAATTCTGGATGATGAATTGTTGCTCAAAAAAACCTTCCCAGAGTAGGCAGTCGAAGTCCCCCATGGGTAAGAGTGGGATTCCCGCTTGGAAACACTCGTGTGATAAACAACACAATAGACTTAGCTAAACATGTAATATTCCTTAAATTTATCTTTCAGCTAAATGGAATATTATGGATTATTTTGTCACTAGGCAAGTGAATAAGTGGGTAGGGAGGCCCATAAATCTCTTTAGCAACAATAAAAAACCTTTCAAGTGTGAAAGGAGACCTTCTAAGCAGCTAAATAAAGCACCTTTGAGTGTGAACATGGGTTGGATCATGTTGAATAGGTCAACTTTGACCAAATCAACAACGCTGTTATGGAGGAGTGGACATTTAATGAGAAATAACACAGTTTTGGAGGGAGGTTGATTGCATGGAGGTAGTGACCTAATTTACTGGGGCCAAGGGTAAGGAAGCTCATAACTTATATAAGGAAGAGGATGGAAACCATATTGGTTATGTTTTCGCTTATTATTTTGTATATGGCCTGTTTAGACTTTTGGAATTCTTCAATTGTTTAGTTGAGTTTGCAGTGCTGTTTAGCACAGAGTGTTCCTGAGCGAGAATCCCATATCTTTCCTTGAGAGGACTCTTGGAGGAGTATTTCACTACATTTCCACCCTTAGGCTCAAGGCCAAGCTACAAATTTCTTCACCAGTGCAATTTCTGCAGAATATTGTGCTGTGTTGCAAGGTGTAGCAATGGGGAATTAGGTTGGGTGTCTTCAGAGCTAGTTTTGCATTGGAGGAAGGTTTCCATCCATTGGAAGGCATGTAAAGAATCCCCTTGAGATTTGTTGACACATTTAGCAGTAGGATAAGGAGTATTCATCCCCTACAACGCAGTTTCAGCCCAGATCTGCATTATTTTAGGGAGGAGTTGTAGGGGTGGTTGCAGTGGTTTTTTTGGGAGGTGATTTCTTCAGTGGAGGAGCCATTATTTCACCCAAAGGATCTATTGGAGAAGATCTGTAGTTTTCTACATAAGCTTTAGCCATATCTTCTCATTTCTGTTGTTGCAGCATACCTTCATCCCTAGGGCTGGAACTGACATTGGCACATTATGTGCATTTTCCAGAAACCCTCTTGGGTTGTCTTGGAAAGCAGATATATTGCCCAGATCTGTATGTTTAGACTCTATTGGGGCCTATATCAGTATTTTTATATCATTTTATCATCTCTAGCTATAGTTATGCTTAATATGACTGCGCTGTAGTTTCTTTTCGTCATTTTGTATTGTAACAACTCATATTTTGGAGTGATTGCTTATGGGAGGCTTGTTTCCTCATTGTATATGATTTATGCCTCACTATTTTGTATTTATTTTCTGCTCTAATACATAGTGTTATGACTCCATATTGGTATCATGTGTTAAATATTTTCTGTTGCTTTCATTTTATGCACTATATTCCTGCTTTTCCCATTTTGGAATATTACAGTGGTATCAGAACATAATCTTGGCTCATCCTGTGCATTCAAACAATATGTCACCATAAGGAGAAGCTTCTCACAAGAATAGGAGATGTAAAAAAGGGAGAAAGACAAGACTCCAAAATTTTGAGGAAGGGAGGAAAAGGAGCTCTCAAAGCTTCTTTTTCAAACTATGCAGAGCATTCATGAAGATATCAAGAAGATGAGAAGGGAGATGTGCAGAGAATATCCAAAGGGGTTTGAATATGAAGCAAACCCTAGATTTTTACATGATGGGTGTGAGCATTCAGCCACACATTCTGATCCACAACGCAGTATTACGCCCATATTTACTGCAAGAGAGATGGAGGAAGAAGACACACCAAAGGAGGCGAATTTGAGTGACTATCTTCAGAAGTATGAATCTCAATCTTGGAGATTCAAGGAGCACTTGAACTTCCAAGGGTTTTTCCAACTCAAGGAGAATAGAAGGCCAAAAAATCACCATAGAAGAATAAGAGGTGGATTCTTTCTACCAAATTTTGATGGGTCATCTAAAGGCAAAACCAAGGATTGGATAGAGAAACTAGACTCATATTTGAATCTACATCAAGTTTCAGAAGAGGAAGCCCTTAGGATAGCAGCACTGCATCTTGAAGGTAAGGCTAGTAATTGGTGGTTTTATGAATCTTCTTCATTTAATCATGCAAATATAGCTACTTATGCAGGATTCACTAAGAGATTAGTGAAGAGATTTGATGTAAAACAATCTGAAACACCTTTGATTGATCTAGAAAAACCTAAACATTCAAAACCTTTGCATGAGTTGAAAATATCCATTACACCAACTCCACTCCAAATTTCTATTGAAGGGGATAGAAAATTTCATGATACCTTGCCAAGGGCAAGATCACCATTGCAGGAAGAGATTTCTTCTCAAAAGGAAGACATGGAGATTCCGCCTTCAAGGGAAGACCAAGATCTAGGTTCTCTCATTGTTGATGAGGTATTCTCAAATATTGATGAGTAGGAAGAGCAGAAAGGAAGTAACAATGCTATCACTTTGGGAGGAGAACCATCACCACATGGAGATGGGCATGAAGCTATTTATTCAAGTGGAGGGGCTTTTGCATCTTCGCAAAAAGTTCCCAAGGAGAAGCATGTGACAGTAGTGGTGGGAAGTAAGACTTTGATCAAAGGAGGAGAAGAAAAAGTGGATCAACACTAAGGGATGGGGAGCATGTACCCTTTTTTATTTCAAGGGGTTTATATACATAAGAAGGAGATTCGTTTACACAGTGAAGGGAGGGACAAATCAGTCCATTCACCTATACAATCTACTTCAGATTTTGATGTCTCTTTACATGGAGGCATTCCACCAGGGAGACCCCCTGATTGGAATATGAATAAATATTTCTCTCAACATGGTGCAACATTGATATATTTGGCTAGGAAAGGAGCCTTGGGAGGAGCTAGCACAACATAAAGAACCTTTGATGGGTTCAAAGGAGAGGTGAGCAATTTTCTGATATGGACATTGCCATCTCCCACTCAACTATTTGCACTAAAACAGGGTGATTCAGAAAACTATGATACTTCCACACATGAGGAATATTTCTAAATATGGCAAGAGGTTATTGAAACTCTTGTATGCGTTGGCCAAACTATGGAAGTTTTGGAGAGGAGATACCTTTCAAGAGGAGGTTGACCTCCGTATACTCCAATCTTGTCTTAGGCAAGATCAGCTGTAAGGAAGGCAATAAAAGTGGGGTAATAGTACTCCAACATGTGGCTTTGGCATTGAGCATGTTAAAGAGGAGAGTTATGATGTGACATGTGCTTCATTTCATATTTCTACATCATTGTCATTGTTGGGAAGCCTAGATCCATATTGGGAGTCCCAACTACTGGTGGAATATTCCAAGGACTTCTTCACATGTAAGGTTCTTTATGGGCAAGTGATAGATGGGAGGTATAGAGTGGTTGATGGAGTCATTTATTCCCATGATCAGATCTACTTGACTAGAGACTCCAAGCTCAAGAAGGAGGTTCTACATGCAACATATGAGGAAATCTCTTTAGGACATCTAGAATTCATTGAGTCTTATCACACCATCATGGAGGGATTCTATTGGGAGGATCTCAAAGAAGATGTGCACCAACATATCAGGAGATATGTATCTTGTTTGATGTATGAGGAGGAAAGAAACCACCTTGCAAGTTTGTTTCAATCACTTCCCCTTTTGATGGAGATATGGGAAGTGTTATCACAAAATCAGAGCTGATAGGTTGATCATCAAACCAATATTCTGCAATTATTTCTAACCAATCTTTTGGTTTAGGCTTAGCCTCCTCAACCTGAGAGGGCTCTCTCAAGGGTTTATGATTTTTGATAAATATGTAGATGGCTAAATCTATATGGGATAAAAATAGATAAATGATATAAAATGGTTGTAAATCACATTAACAAGTATACATTGGGCTTATGGAGTCACAATAGCTTCAGAAAAACCAAAATAATCTACCTAGCATGGAAGTCAAGGCATATCAGAGTTTAAGTCAAGGAATAAACATGTAGAACAATGAAACACACAGTCAGTTTGTCTATGAAGGAAGTCAGAGCATCATTGATGAATTTTGAGTAACATAAGCAAACACCACTGCAATAGAATATTAAAAATATGCCATCAGAACAAGAACATACAATAAATCCTTATGAATCTTGAGTTGTCTAAGTAGAAAATCTGTATTAGGCTAAAAAGAGTCACTTACATAAAACATAGTATTTTTTCTAACAAATGTCCAACCCTTTCTATTTCGACTCCTTGATCTTTTATAGATCATTACAACATAAGATAAACTTATCTGCAACTAGATGCATCAAATTCCTATGCTTTGACACCTATACTAACCATGAAACATGGCATTCATTACAAACACAACTGTAAAACTGATGTAGAGTCCTATTACAAATAGAATTAGAAATCTTTTGATTCCACTCAAAACAACTTTATCTAAACTTAATTACATCATTTGCCACCTATATTTCCATTAAGTTGAATCCTGATGATGAGCTCCAACCTGTTATGACCATGATGCTGATGATGTTGATCTCATGCAATTTAGGAATCTGCTCCCCTGTTTTCAGGCTTAGGATCCCTTTAGTTTCTTGAGATATTCTGACCACTTCCAACTGATAATTTCGAGGCTAATTTATGTTAGGAACATGATAGGAATATGTCCCAAGTAATCCCTTCATGCCAGCTGTGCGAAACCACTTTGAACTTCTCAAAACAATGAAAACAGACTTGCACTACGAAAGCAACACAGTTTCGTAGCGCTTTTTGTTTATCCATTTTCCTTCAAAATTTAGCTTTCTTTCCTTCATATTTACCTTGATATTCACTTGACATAACTTCCTTATAAATTTCAAATCAAAATACCTGGTCTTCCCTCCAAAATTTGATAAGAAAAAGGGTGAAAAAGCTGCTACAACAATTTCGTAGTGCATTTCACCCTTTTTGCACTACGTGCGCTACGAAACTGCTGTGAAAACAGTTTTAACCAGATTTTGACAAAATTTAAAACAAAAAGGTACCACAGCTTTAGAGGATCATTAGCTTCATCAAAACCATCAGCTATTTGGATTAAAAACATAATCTTCGCAAAATTTAATCCTCATTTTCCATTTAGAGTTTGTTTTGAATTTGTCATTTTGTACCTCTGCTCTTTAGTTCATCTTGAGACTATTTTAATTGTAGCTCCAAATCCTCTACTTGGCCTCTTAGCTTCTTGTTACTTTCTCTTAGATGAGTGTTTATCACTCTAAAAAACTTTGCTTCTTTAATGGCTGGAACTATCCATGTAAAGAACTCTTGTGCACTGCTTGGGATCTCTGACCTAGCCACTGTTAGACCTTCCCAAACAACCTTCAATCTCTTGAATTCTATCTTTTAAATGATGTGCTTTCTTGCCCTCTTTCGCATCATTTCCAGCTCTTAATTTTCTAGCTTCAACTTTTCTTCTAGCATTTGACATTCTAACATGTATTCATTTCCCTTCTCAATCTTGCTGGCTGCATGCTCCATTATAGGTGATGAGAGATCAACCACCTCTTCAGGGAATTTGGCTGCTTCAATGGTTACTTGAATATCTTTTGTGCCTTCTTGGAGTCTCTTTTCATTCCTGGTTAAATATTTCCTAGCCTGAAAAACAAAAGCTGCATTCTCACCTTCAATTCCAATTTCTTTGCTGATTTCATTTTTCTCTGTTTGGGTTCATTAACTTCAATGAAATCTTCCTACACAATGGGTGATTCTTCTATATCAATTACATGCAATATATCGTCCAATTTACCTTTCATCATTGGGCTTTCCTCTGTGACTGAAACCCCTACTTTTCCCTTTGATGTTGATACTTGACTTCTTGTCTTTCTCTGGCTCTCCTGTTTACTGGCCACCTATTTTTGTTTTGTTTCTTTGACCCTTTCTACTTTCTATTTTGCAGGTGATGGGGTTTTTGCAATAAGCACTGATTTTTTCTCAGTTCTATCTTCAACATGTTTCCTTGGTTTTAACTTCACAAACCTCTTATATTTGGTAACCACTGGTTGACTGGATTTTTCTACTGGTGGTGAAGGATTTCCCTTGATCTTAGGTTTTCTAGCTGGGGTTAAAGCTTCCATTTCAAATCCACTCATAAATAAAAAGGAAGACCAATCTCTATTTATTTTCTGGAGCTCATTCAAAACCAGCAACTTTATCAAACCGTGATGAAATAGAGAAGTTTCACAGCCATCAGATTTAGCTTGGACTTTGTCAGCCATTTTGGCAAGGCTTCTATGCAAGTAGAATGGTAAATCTAATGATATCATTCCTGTGAAATGCAACAATAGTTTAAAATGATAAGTGTAGAATTTATGGTACATGTCTTCACATGTGAAATATCTTTGGATGTTGAATATCAGCTTTGCATAGTTATCCTTGATACAACTCCTGGGTATTGCATTTTTCAAGTCCATGTCTACAAATTTAGGTTTCATAAACTCATTGCATGGCTCCATGTCAAACCTAAAACCTTTAAACCAAGATTGTTGTCCCCTTGGTATCTCTGTCATAGCAGCTATGATCTCAGGTGTCACTGGCATATTTATCATTCCAACTTTGGTAGTGGTCCCACTGAAATGTAGAGAAAACTCTTTGGACTCCTGAGTGTGGCAACCCTGTAGCTTTTCACAAAATTTGAGACAACCAACTTTGCTAAAGGCCTCCATTACCATTTGATCCTCCATAAAAACATTTTTATTCTCAGGTTCGTATCTTAGACAATGTCCCCCTCTGTGGACCTTCTTTTCCTCTGCCATGTTTCCTGTAGAAAACCTGTTTGTTTCTCTAAAACCTGTAAAGCAGCCTCTCTTGACCAGATAAACAATATCGCTTGATTTGATGAATCAGCCTCGCTTGATTTGATGAGAGTTGTCTTTGGATGGAACAACCATTAACTTATCCTTACTTTTTCAAAGCTTGGAGAACATATGTGAAGGTGAATGAAATAGGGATGACTCAATTAGGCAAAAAATTGAATTAGAGATGTCACCTCATGACCAAATGATGTTTTATTGATACCCTATCATGGAAATGATGACTGTAGAACAAGTGGGTACATTGAATCTAGTAATTAAATGACTCACCATACTCCTATCATGTCATTTCCCAACTGAAATTGAAAAATCTCGGCTTATTTGACACGATAACTACGAAACCGCGCTTTTGTAGCGCTCACAGTGTAAATTTTGCACTTTGCACTACGAAATAAGTAGCACTTTCGTAGCACAAAACTCACTTTTTGAACTAACGGCGCTATGAAACTGTGGATTTGTGGCTAATTGCAGAAAATCGACCCACAACTTACTTAGATGACCCTTAAATGAAAAATGTGAACTTTTTAACTATGGAATGGACCTAAAAAGACCTTTTTTGAATCTTTGTGGTGAAAACTAAACCTCTAAAACTATGAAATACCCTTAACCATGATAAAATGACTTTCAAAACTATTTAGATCATGATAAAAAAGAATTGACATGCCATGTTTGATTTTTTTTTTATATAGTGATAACAAGAAGGCTCATCTATGGTCCTCTTCACCAATTTGTCTAAAATATATGGTAAAGATTGTGTTTTGATGCTTATTTATCAACTAATAATGTATGTGCACTCCTTTACCATGAATTTGCAGTAGATTTCTCCACAAGAGAGCAAACTTATTTATGGGTTTCATGGTCCTTTTGGGACTACATTCAGTGATGGGGATGACCACTTTATGGAGGACTTTGGGCAAGATATGTTTTTCTTGGATCATATTCAGCCAAAACCTAATGTCCTCTACCATTTTCAAGCTTTTGAGAAGCTTATGAAAACAAGAAGGTGGCTGGATGGCCACTTATCATATCATATTTTGGGGTAGCAAGGAGAAGAACAATGTTGGTCTCAATTGAGGGACTATTGTCACCATCCAAAATGTCATAAGACACTTATTCCATGCTTATTTTGGAGCCGATATGGTAATGAAAATATATTCACTATATGCATGAAGGATTGGGCAAGAAAACATCCTAGAACCAATGAATGGAATCATGAGATTCCAAGTATCTTTTGGCTTCATGAGGACTACATTATTGCAGCCCAGGATCAACAAATCCAAATTTATCATAAATGGAGAGAGAGACAGTGTAAGTTTAACAACCTTATCTCTCACTTTCAACTATGTAGCACCTACATATTGCATAAGCAGGGGATTGGTGATTGCTTCTATGAGCTACCAAGAATGGCTCACTTTATTTGGATGATAGCATGGAGATGGGAGTCTCTCATTGGGAATGAGGTCCCCTATGATTGTCATCACTCCCACCTTGAGGAGGCCATTGGAAAACAAGAAGGTTTCCATGTATACCTTCCATTTTCTCATGATGAGAGCCATTTGGCTTATCCATCAAAGGCCAACTTTCACATTTGGAAGGAACCATTCGGAGACAGAATTGTTGAAGAATATTTGAAGCAATGGTGGAGACTAATTGATGAGGAGGATACAAGAGGAGGAGGGGAAAATTTTTCTCAACCCTTATAGTTGCTTTAGGACAAGCAATATTTTGGAGGGGAGGACTGTAATATTCCTAAAATTTAGCTTTCAACTAAATGGAATATTATGGATTATTTTGTCACTAGGTAGGTGAATAAGTGGGTAGGGAGGCCCATAAATCTCCTTAGCAGCAATAAAAAACACTTCAAGTGTGAAAGAAGACCTTCTAAGCAGCTAAATAAAGCACCTTTGAGTGTGAACATGGGTTGGATCGTGTTGAATAGGTCAACTTTGACCAAATCAACAACGCTGTTATGGAGGAGTGGACATTTAATGAGAAATAACATAGTTTTGGAGGGAGATTGATTGCATGGAGGTAGTGACCTAATTGACTAGGGCCAAGGGTAAGGAAGCTCATAAATTATATAAGGAAGAGGATGGAAACCGTATTGGTTATTTTTTGGCTTATTATTTTGTATATGGCCTGTTTAGACTTTTGGAATTCTTCAACTGTTTAGTTGAGTTTGCAGTGCTGTTTAGCACAGGGTGTTCCCGAGTGGGAATCCCATCTCTTTCCTTGAGAGGCCTATTGGAGGAGTATTTCAATACATTTCCACCCTTAGGCTCAAGGCCAAGCTACAAATTTCTTCACCAGTGCAATTTCTGCATAATATTGTGCTGTGTTGCAGGGTGCAGCAATGGGGAATTAGGTTGAGTGTCTTCAGAGCTAGTTTTGCATTGGAGGAAGGTTTCCATCCATTGGAAGGCCTATAAATAATCCCCTTGAGATTTATTTGCACATTTAGCAGCAGGATAAGGAGTTTTCATCCCCTACAGTGCAGTTTCAGCCCAGATCTGCGTTATTTTAGGGAGGAGTTGCAGTGGTTGTTTTGGGAGGTGATTTCTTCAGTGGAGGAGCCATTATTTCACCCGAAGGATCTATTGGAGAAGATATGTAGTTTTCTGCATCAGCTTTAGCCATATCTTCTCATTTTTGTTGTTGCAGCATACCTTCAGCCCTAGGGCTATAGCTTACATTGGCACATTATGTGCATTTTCTAGAAACCCTCTTGGGTTGTCTTGAAAAGCTGATCTAGTGCCCAGATCTGTATGTTTAGACTCTATTGGAGCCTATATCAGTATTTTTATATCATTGTATCATCTCCAGCTGTATTTATGCTTAATATGACTGTGCTGTAGTTTCTTTTCGACATTTTGTATTGTAACATCAGCTCATATTTCAGAGCGATTGCTTATGGGAGGCTTGTTTCCTCATTGTATATGATTTGTGCCTCACTATTCTGTATTGATTCACTGCTATAATACATAGTGTTATGAATCCATATTGGTCTCATGGTTTCATGTGTTAAATATTTTCTACTGCTTTCATTCTATGCACTATATTCCTGCTTTTCCCATTTGGGAATATTACAAAACAACTGAAGCGTGCAAATAAATGTCAAACGCCAATACAATATCAAATTCCAAACTACTTTGCTTTGCTGCCCTCATCTTCCTTATATGGTTGTGATCCTTCCCTAGCCTTGGCCCACCTCATAACTATGTTGCACATGTGGCCACTAGTCTCCATGAAGACTGCGATGTCTCTCCATGATATCCATGATCTCTTCAATTAATCTCCACTCCCTCCATCATGTGTGCATTTAATTCACCACTTCCTCCATCACTACATCATTAATGCTCTATGGTCTTACTTTTATTCCTCCACTATCTCCATCATCTTCTTGATTAACTCTCCATAATCTCCACTCTTCCTTCATTAATGAGCTGCTCCACTACTCCATGATGCTGATATCCTATCTACTAACCCACATTCACACAAAAAAATGGATTTTATTCATATATGGGGTTTATGGGTCCCTCCACCCTTTTATTTACTTAATTAATTAAGAAAAATAAGAACTCTATTTTCCAATTAATTGATGGAAAATTGGGAATATTACAGGATGGATGCCATATTGACAT
Source organism: Pinus albicaulis (assembly GCA_034641835.2). NCBI lineage: Eukaryota > Viridiplantae > Streptophyta > Pinopsida > Pinales > Pinaceae > Pinus > Pinus albicaulis. The sequence continues at coordinate 1,391,766,758 of CM076575.1, forward strand.
TTGGAGTAGATAGCTGGGAGAATGATTAAGGTTGAAAGAATTATTTGAATTTTTTTAATTTAGGACAAGTATTCAAAATTTTAACATCATCATCAATCTCATCGAGGGTATTTACATTGGAGTTGGGAGGTGGAGATGAAGATTTATTTCTAAAAATCTTCTCTCTAGTAGCCTTCATGATTTCACAAATCTTCTCATAATGATAATCGTCATAAAAATTACACTAAGGGCGATTCAGGAGGAAATTTCCTGGTGTAGAGGAGATTGGAGCAGGTTAAGATAGATGGAAGGGTAGGTTGATAAGGCACAGGTGTAATATTATGCTCAAAAGAAATCATGCGATTATTCATGTCTTGCATTAACTGCAAAAGTGTATTCATCTCAAGACTCTTGTTGAATTCATTCAAAGGAATAACATTTCTCAAGTTCTGATCTTCAAATTCAAGCAATTTTTAAGGTTGTTTCCAGATCATTAGCAAATTTCTCTTCAAGCCGATTCCTATAAAAAGGAGGAATGATATTTTAGTAATGAATCAGGGTTGCCTGGATATGCAGTCTTATGGTATTTGAAATATTATTATAAATCTTTGTGAACCCGAGGTTAAAATCCTGAATGGTTTCTCTAGGTCTAAATACCATGTTTTTATACTCCTTGAGCCAATTTGTAGGACTTTTCTGCTACCCAAAAGCATACTTGAATCAATAATATAGTTCAACCCAAGTGGAAAATGTTTTAGGAGGCGGATCATAAAATTTAGAAGAAACTTTTCCTTTTAGGGTATTAACAAAAATCATCATACATACACCTTCAAAATTAGCACTGATATTATTATAAGCATTTAAAAAGGCATTTAAATGTTATTCAATAGTGTGAGTCCCATCCCCAAAGAATCTAGGAAAGTAATCTTTAAATTTTGGTAATATAGAAGTTGTAGTACGTAAGTCCAGAGGAGATGGAACATGCCAAATGGTTGCATTAAGGTCCTCCTCGAATTCAAAAATCCCATATTTTTTAATAATATTATTAGGATCATTGGGGTGCAGGCAGAATAATATTTTCTAAAAACAATCCCTAAAGGAGGCATAGCCATTTTGATGTGTGTAATTTTAAATATCAGAATTTGATTTAAAAGTTTAGTGTTAGATTCAGATAGATTTCTCTTAAGGGAGTTCTTAATATTCTCTAAGTTTTTTTTTATGCCTCTAACAACTGATAAAGAATCAAATTCAAGAGATCTTCCTCTCAACCTACGTGATTTAATAGGGGTCTCAAATGATTGATGTGTGATTTTGATTTAGGCGAGGTTTCAGTATTATGATGTGAAGATCGAGACTGAAAAAAGGGGGTGTGCATCTATTAATCAAGAGGTTGAATTCTTATAATGCATTGTCTAAATTTTCTGTCTGTGATTTCAATATCATGTGAGATTACATCCAAAGACCTCTCAATTTCTTCACGGGTCTTAGCGGTATCAAGAGCAAGATTAAAACGACCCATAAATATATTGTTCTGATTATTAAAGTTTGGAAAGATATTAGGTTGGAACAAGATGGGTTGAGTCATCCGTTAAGATTAAATTCAATCAAAATTTTCAAGAAAAGATAACGTTCCATACAAATATTGACCTTGATTTCCTTCTCTTGTTGTTGTTGCTTTAGCTGCAGACAATAATAATACATTTATATTGTCCTAATTGATACATGGTATAAAAGGATGAACTATGGTCATTAATACTGTTAAAATATTCAATATAAAAATTATCAAACCAACAATAAAATTAGTAGAAAAGAGAAAGAAAGACAAATCGACAAGGATAAATAAAATAAAATTAGAATAACCAATCAATCCAGGAAGAAATCACTATTCGCTCCCTAGTATGGTTGCTAAGAAGGATGTTGCTCAATTTTTCAGATTCAATCACATAATGTTTCGAACCTCAACTAGCTAAGTCAAGAACATGGGTATGATGCCCAATTTAGAGCCAATAAATTTATAATACAACTTCTAAGTAAAGAAAAAGAAAGAAAAATAAAATTAAAACAAACCCATGAAACTTTACAATATATTTTACAAAGATAAACCAAGATGTATTCTTGAAGGAGATAAATATGCTGATCATTTGTCAAGTAAAGCCAAACTCACAAACAAATTAAGTTTAAATTTAGATTTCAAAATAAATATAGGTTACCGCCTTCTTCTGAGATAACATCCAATCGAAAGAAAATTTGTAATACACAATATAAAGGTAACAATTGGCAAAAAAAAGAAAAATACAAGAGTGATAATTAAATCATGAGGTAGTAGAAATACTACAAGATTCTTCATTGAGAAGATGAAAGATTAATGTTAAGATATATTAACCACAAACTTGGGATATTAAATGTATGCACAAGGGAACTCTTAACAAATGACCACGTATACAAGACTGTATAGGTCAAATGCCATCCGGAAAAAACAATGAAATTAAACATGAATCGCTATAAAGAGCTCAAAAGGCATGTTCATAGACTAGTATGCTACTACAAAATAGAGCCAACATCAGTATTGAAAAAATATGTAGTGTGTAGAAACCACTGGTAACTGAAATTAATGATACCTCTGACAACAAGAAATATTATCAACCTTAATCAATGCTTCTATTTAAAACAATCCCTATAGATCAATGCATGTAAGTTACAAATATCTGAACATAGGAAAATAAATAACCCAACTAAAGAATGAAACTATCATACCAAATGTGTTGCTAAGCAGAGGATCCTTTTCTTCCTTTTCTAGCCTTCTTTTATAATATTCACTTTCGAAACAATTTGATAACTATTTATTTAACTTAATTCTTTAAAATATAATTAAGGATTAACTAACTAAAGGTAAGAAAAAAGGATAAAATCCTTAAAATTAAGGAATGACTTGAAAGGGTGGACCCACATCCATAAAAAATGACCATACCATCAAATATTTCAAATGCATAATTTAATCTTATATAAAATAAGCATGTGTCATGTAAATATTACAACCATGGAATTAATCCTTTCACATTCGAATGTAGGGAAGTCACCACTACAACCATGTCCAAAATTCTGAAAATATTCCTTTTACAAACAAAACTGTAAGTGTAAAGCATGACCAAAATATATCACAAGTGCACCCAACCCCAAAGTATCTTTGTTGAAACCAAATAATATCAAACATAAAACCACCAACATTCCTATCCAAAATTTGCAATCTTCAATGCACGTCATCAAAATGTAAACCATCAACACACACAACATTAAATTTTCCTATCAAAATCTTGCCATACATTTACCATTAAACTGTTATAATCTGTATGCAAAGGAAGATGAATCATTCTTGGATTCTACCAAGAATCCTTCCATAGAGAAGCAGGCCCCCTTTGCTTCATATTTTTTTTGACATTCAATACTTTCTAGAGTGGAGGTTGTGGGATTTGGCAATGATCTTGGAGTAACATTATGGTCAAGATATTTTGCAAAGGAAGCTTTGATATAAGAAGTGGGTGGAGGATAGGGTGAAACAAATATAACAATTGAAGGAGTCTTAGAATGCTCAATATTATGGCTAACAACAGTAGGAGAAAGGAAAACCTTTGAGTTCAAATGAATAATAAATATTCCATAAGGTGAGGAAGAGTTATGTGTAGCTGAACGATAACTAGAAGAAGTATGTGGAATTTTAACAACATTACCCCAAGTATTATTATCACATTCATGTAAATTTTGGATGGGGTTCTAACCATCATTTTCATTCACCAGTACATTAGTAGGTTCGGGTCTTGGTATCTATAGTATACTAGGATGAGGCCTGAGAGAGGGGATTGAATTGTTTTGATAGATAGGTGGAATGCATGAAACATTGGGTAATCAAAGGGTAAGGTGACCATGTAATTCATTAGAATATACATTAAAATTGACATAGAAATGAACTAGGCTTGTTTCTTCCAGAAGACCACAAACCTGGTGGTTTGTTCCTCCTTCCTCTTCCTCGACCCTTTCCACGAGAACCTGAGATCACATCTGTAAATAATCAAAATATCATTCATGATTTTCAAAACAGGTAAAGCTACCAACTACTCATTTCAGTTTACAATCACTACAAATCAACTACATTGCTAAATCAAAGGTAGTTTCTTCTCATGTATTTTTAGGAAAAAGACCAAAAAATATCCCTATAAGCAGATGGAAGGAAATGGAAGGGGAAGGTTTAAACCCAAACAACAACGTTGTTGCCATGAGGCAACTTAAAAAAAAAAAAATTAGACAATTTCTTTTGTTTGCTGGATAAGGGCGATGTCATAACACCAAAAATTATTTTGATAATGAGTTATAAACCATACATTTTTACTTATATTTTTGAATTTAGTAGCAATTTAATTGAATAAAGGGAGATCCTTATCATCATTTTCTCTTTGAAAGTGGTTGCATTGAATTAGGGTTTGAAAAATGGTTCATGAATGTACATAGTAGAATTTTTTATTTACATGAGAACGGTGATGGAAGTCACATTCAAGAATTCTAAAGAGAATCAATGGAATAAACAATCTTCATGCAAGGGTTTAACCAAAGGACAATGATTTATTTTGCAGAAAAGGGAGGCTTGAAGGGTCTACATAATTGTTTCAAACATAGTATTAAAAAATAGTTGAGATAACATGCAGTAAGAGAATAGGGGTTTTTCCAAGAGTGACCCCAAATATATATATATATATTTTGAATATTATTGCAAGAAAAAACTGGGTGAATTTAACATAGATGTATGAATAAAAACTCTCGAAACGAGATGCAATAATAGAGGGGACTTTGGAAGTGGCCTATGAAATATATATAGGCCTAATCCAAATGAAATTATGGAAATAAATGGTGTAAATTGGTAGCAAAGATCAAGAGGTGCTATGCAATAATATATATTTTGTATACATATAGGTTTTTCCAACAATTTAAAGTCATATGGAAAGTAAAATGATCTTAAATGACACAATACAAGGTTTTCCATTTTATTCATACTTCAAAACCTAAGAAATTCATGTGATCTTTTGACTTCACCAGTCAACGAGGGGTAGTTAAAATGTGAGGGAAAGAGGATCTTGCTCCCTTTCAATTTGATGAAAAATTCAGTGTCTAAACGACTATTTGAAATGTGGCACTAGAGTACTGAAAGAGGAAAACTGGTAAACATGTGGAAGAACAATGATAGTAAAAAAATAAATAACACATGAAGAAGCTAACTAACTAGTGAAAAATACATAGTGACATACGTAATTAATCGAGTGCTTACCGGAAATGTGTTTAAAACCGATGAAAACAAAACCCTTTCTTGTGAGTAATTGTACACCTGAGTCTAACAAATTTAGTAACTGTTTATGTTTTACAACTGGTAGAAGCCTAAAATGAGCGTTAATATCAAATGCTTGATTTCTAAAATGAAAAATTTATGGGATTGCAAACCCTAGGTTGGAATTACCATATTCCTCATAAATTTCCACATTAAATTCTTAGAACATGTTTGAGGGCTTCAAGTCCATGCAAGCCAGAGTATTAAATTCCAGTCTATCAAAACATCGAAACTTAAAAACCTCATTCACATATACTAAACCATGTCATACAACCAAATAATCCAATGTCAAAGGGTGATTTCCATATTGTAACACCCTCTTCCCACATGTACCCAAGTAACCAACCAACCAGGGTAAACATGCGATGAGAGGCTACTAATATGATATTCAACCTCCTAGATGACTTTGAGGAAGTGGAACCGATGGAAACATAACCAACATACCTTACACTGCATCATTGAAATCCCCATGATGTAATCCAACATTCCAGGACCCTGTTCCGTGAGGGAGAACTGATTTTTGACCCATTTGAGGCTTATTCGTAGGAATGTAAGGGAAAGGGAGAAGTTATAGGCCCTTAGTTGTGAGATTTACTTGTCAAGACCGTGGTATGGGCCCCAAAATTTTAATACTATGCCTATAGCTCCGAGATTCGTGCCACATTTTAAGCCCTTGAGCCTAGGGCACTGCCCATAATTTCCTGTAACTTTAGGAGAGGATAAATAGCATTAATTTATTTTTATGGAAGAAATCACATCATCAAGAACTCATCCGACCCCACCCAGTCATGATAGGAATTTTGTCAAACATGTCACAAAAATTGCATCTATAGTTTTAAACTACAAATTTAAACATAGGGGTCTAATACTTGTCTAAGAATCGCTAAGAAGCATTGCTCCCTTACATCATAAGCTGCAATACAATCTATTTGACCATAGGTACATTATATATTCATTTATATGAAAAAACATAGATAGATCCATACATCAACATTGATAAAATATATGCTTATAACCAACATAATAATAAAACAAATACCATGGATATAACAATAAATAAATCCATACATAAAGCAATACACTTGCATACCGAATACCCAAGGAATGAGCTCTTCATTACTAAATGTAAGAACCAAACGAAGACAGGACTTCCACGTTCAACCCGACCATAGATTGGCTGAGCCAACTCTCACTTCAGTCAATCACCCCCGTGCCATATTCCAAGAATGAATGTGGAAATTTATTAAACACATCAATCAACACCAAACCAGGGCTCCAGAAACAAAACCATCTCAACCCCAAAACTAGTGATTCCACCTAATAGTCGAACATCACTAACCATAATGGATTGGTCTCCATCCAAGCTTCTCCATGGCTCCAGAGTGTTTGTTCCAACCAAGGCTCCAGGACTAGTAACTCAAACCCAACCATTCCTAGGATCCAGAGCATTTGTCTAACCAAGGCTCCAAGACTAGTAACTCAACCCACTTAGGGCTCTAAAGAGTTTGTCCAACCAAGGCTCCAGGACTAGTAACTCAACCCAACATCTGTCCATCGTTCTACAGAGAGTTTTTCCAACCAACGCTCTAGGAACTAATAACTCAACCCAACAGCTAAAGGAATCATCATAACCAACAAAAACAAATAATCAAAATAAACCCACAATACCATGGCTGTCCAGGAAATGGAAAGGCTAGGAAATCCACATGCATACACCATGCATTAAAAAACTAGTGAGAAAAACATACATGCAACTCGATACTTGCAATAAAATCCTACCGTAGTTGCTGATCCCGATGTCCACCCATTATTTCTTGCTCTTCCTTTGCCTTCTTAATGCAAATCACCAAGTATCCACACTCTCCAAGAGTTCTCCAAGAAAAATCTAAGTATCCAAGAGTACGAGAGAGAGAGAATAATGAGAGAGATCCAAAATGTACTGAAAAAATGTTACCAACTGATCCTCAGAAGCCTTTTTATCATTGAGGCCTCTATTTTCTTGATTTTCCATTATTTTCCTTCAATTTACTCCTCACATGAAACCTATGACCTTTCACCTTCATTTTCTCCTATTTTCCATTATTTTCATAAATAAATTCCAATTAATGCCTCATGCCTTTCCAAATCATTTTCCATTGCCTTTGCCAATTTACTTTAGCCATAATAAACCGAATGAAAACCCGCTAGGATGTTTTTCCCACCATTCATATTGGAGTATGTCTCCCATCATATTTGGTCTTATATATTTTTTTACATGGATTTTTACCAGGGCTGTTATAGAACCCCCCCTTGGGGGAACACCACCCTCGGTGTTCAATGACACCTACAAACCAGAAAATTTCTAAAACAAAACATACTGCGTATGGAGCTTCATAACATAGCTCATTGCGGTATTTATAATGACCATTGCTGAAAACATGAAAAACATACTATTTACTGGAGATTTATAACACAACTAATTACTATATTTACAATAAAACCCACATATACTCATGCAGATTTGCTTCACCCAACAAATAACCATAATTTCTGTGGAGCTTAATAAATCCAGTTCAATACAATATTTACAATAATATACACATACAAACATTTTCTCAACCAAAAAATAGAAGGATACAATGCCCATATCCACAATAAGGGGATCCATAGGTTCACACCTCCACCCTAAAATTAATACCAGGATTCAAATCCTTCCCAGGAAGTCCAAAATCCATTTCCAAAGTCAAAGATGCATCTAATGTCCAAAGCTATAATCTTGCACCACCTATCCTCTCAATGAACAGTTACCAGCTCATTCTTCTAGGGCACACTCACAATGTGCATTTGATTACATCTAGAAATTATAATGACCAAAAAAAATATATCCCCGCCCTTTGCTTGTCTGCTACACAGAACCTTAGGAAATCTGGTCAACCCTTATGTGCAGCCACTCACCTTCTAAGTTCCACTGGCACTCCCATACCAGGCAGTCCATCCCTTGACAAGGTTTACTTGCATAAAAATTTCAAACAACAAAGGCATATACCTACCTCAAAACCATCATACCATTCATAGCATGATCATGGAAATCAATGGAAACTATTGTGTACTAGTGTCCCACAATGTTCCTTCTCCTGAAATGATTTACCAACATATTGTTGCATGTTCCAATTCCTTTTGTTGTTGCTGTTACAACTTGTAATCAATTTCAACCACCCAACTTGGAATTTCCATGCTTCCTGTACCAAGCAGGTAACTTCCATTACATTCAAAATAAATTGAAATAACTTCAAATCATACCTCATTGGTAGCTCGTAAATAAGGTACACTTGTTGTTGAATTTCAACAAGAAATTTCAGCACCCACTCTAGTGTGGGACCAGGGGGTCCAAGCAGCACCTACAATAGTGTGGGACCACATGTCTTAGAAAAACCTACAGCATGTAGAGACCCAGTAGAGATTTAGGTGAAAGGAAAGTTGACTATCAGTTGTAGGATTATTGGGTTGCACCCATGCAAAAAAACACACATTGGATTGTCCATGATACTTGCCCAGTTTAGGAAGGAAAAAATTTCTATGGAATAGGGATTTCATTCCACACAAATTGCGCAAGGCAGACAGGATTTCTGGAGGCAAAAAATTGGCTAAGTATTGGTCAGTTTTATCCAGGACAATGTGAGATAGTTAGCTGAGTACAGGAGGGATCTTGTGAGAAGAGTTGTATGTAATTGTTTCATGTATCCATGATGAATATACAATAGAATATAGTGGGGTTTTGAGCAGCAATCTTTCCCTGGGAAATTATCTGTGTTGTGGTTTGATTGATTCTTCTTTACTTCATGTGATTGGTGATTGTGTTTTTAATTCTGCAATTGATTTGTAGAAACGATTCAATATTTAAATTTAGTACATTGTTAGATAGGATTGAATCCATGATATACATGCTTGTTGTATAATTTATACATGGTATCAGAGCACAGGAAATCACAATAATGAAGGAGGAGTTAAGTTTGAGACTTAATAGAATTCGAATTTGCAGAAAGACTTTCTTGGTGCTACAATTGATTCAAGATCGAAATGGCTTGAGATTGGAGTATGCAATCGAGGGTAGCTCCAGCTATATTTCTTGGAAGGATAGGATGGAAGCAGTGATCGAAGACAATGGTTTGAAGGAATTCATTGACAATGATGTTTTTAAACTCGTTGTGACAGATGCTGCAAATCTTGATTCATGGCAAAAGAAAGTGGCAAAGACGAGGATGATCCTATTGGAGGGAGTATGAGATCACATTGTCTCAAGTATCCATTAAAAAGTGACACCATATGCTATGTGGAAATCTTTGAATGATATATTTCAGAGCAGCAATGACCATAGGAAATTGGCAGCCAAAGATAAACTCAGGAAGATCAAGATGGAGAAAGGCGACTCCATGCCAAAATATTTAACAAAGTTTGTCCAATGTCGGGATGAACTGGGGAGCATTGGAATTACTGTCACTGATGATGATTTGGTGAGTTTAACTCTCCTAGGACTTGCCAAGAGTTGGCACAACTATCAAGGCTCTGTCAATGGAAGGGAAAAGCTGCCAGATTGGGAACGACTATGGTGGGATTTGGTGCATTGGGAGGAGTTTAGACGGAACAGATGAAGAAGATTGTGATTTGGTTGCCAAGATGAAGAAAGGGAAGGGGAATAAATTCCATTCCAAATCTGATTCCAAAGTTGAAAAGAAGCACGACATGTCTAGAGTGAAGTGTTTTCACTGTCACGAGAATGGGCATTATGCTACTATCTGTCCACAAAAGAAGAAGAACAAGAAGGCTGGGGGATCTGCAGATGGTGAGGCTTTGGCCTCACAATTTGAGCCTGACTTCTCATTGATTGCATGCATGGTGTCAAGTGCATTGGGATTTGTGTGGTATTTGGATAGTGGTGCTTCCTTTCACATGACGAGAGACAATGAAATTTTCAGTAGCTTGGAGGATAAGGATCTCCAGATGCATATTGAAATGGGTGATGATGGGCGATACAATGCTACCAAGATTGGTACCATTACCTTCTACAGATATTTAGGTAAACCCTTTCAATTAAAAGATGTAATGCATGTACCAGGTTTGAAGAAAAATTTAGTCTCAGTTGAAATGTTGGAGGATAGAGGCTATGATGTTGTTGTTAGTGAAGGGAAAGCTTTTCTACGACACAAAACAACAGGACAAGCCATGAAGATTGGGATTCGAGTTAATAATATCTACAAGCTAGATGTAGATGGTTGCACAACATTGATGGGAAAGGTAGGAAAAGTGGTGAGCAAGGATGAGGGCGAGTTATGGCACAGGAGACTGGGCCATCTTCACCATAGAGCCTTGAAAGTCAAGCATTAGATTTCTATTGGTCTTCCTAGGGGTACACTTGCGCAGTCAGACACATGCAAGGGATGTACTATGGGAAAATATGTAAAGGCCACATTTCATGAGAAGGAGAATCGAGCCTCAAGGATCCTTGAGAGAGTTCACACAGATGTGTGTGGACCATTATCTATTGCTTCGAAAACAAAGCATAAGTACTATGTGATATTTTTTGATGAATTTTATCGTAAGTTCTAGATCTACTTCATGTAGAAGAAAGATAAGACATTCTCAAAGTTTCTTGAGTTTAAAGCACTGATGGAGAAAGACACAGGGAAGCATGTGAAGGCTCTTAGGAGCGATAATGGTGGTGAGTACATCTCTAACGAATTCAAGAACTTCTGCAACAAAGAAGGAATTTGAAGAGAACTGATAGTGCCTCATAACCCACAACAAAATGGGGTCGTTGAAAGAAAGAACTGAAATATTGTGGGTGCAACAAGGGTGATGTTGCATGATCAAGGCCTACCGATGCATCTGTGGGAAAAAGCATGCAACACTGCAGTATTTGTGCAGAACCGTTGTCCTCATAGGATACTTGGCATGAGTACACTAGAAGAGGCTTTCATTGGTAAGAAACCCGAGGTTTTGCATTTTAAGATTTTTGGCTCATTTTTTTATGTGCATGTGACCAAAGACACCAGGAAGAAGCTGGATCCAAAAACTAAGATTGGGATTTTTGTGGGATACATTGAAACACCCCACAACTATCGGATGTATTTTCCAAAGAACAGAATGATTGTTGTGTGATGGGATATATAATTTGATGAGGAGAAAGTCATGTGATTTTCCCTTAAGAGGGATCTGGATTTGCATGCAGAGGAGGAACTCTTGGTTCCCAAGGAAGAGCCTCAAGATGTGGAGAAACCACATGCAGAGGATCATGGAGTGGCAAAAAAAATTCATGCAGGTCCATCCATCGGAAATGGTAGAAGGCGCACCACATAAGCTGATAGATTGAGACTTGATGCTGCAGAGAATGTAGGAGCCCCTACTTCACAGCATAGATAGAGACAGTCTCCAGACAAGTTTACTAGATACATGGCTCTTATGAGCAAATGTATTGTGTAGAACCATCTTCCTTTCAGGAGGCAATGCATCAACCAATTTGGGTTGATGCAATGGTGGAGGAGTATCACTCCATTGTCAAGAACAGTGCATGGGATATTGCCCCAAGACCGGTCGTCAAATCAGTGGTTGGATCTAGATGGATCTACAAGGTAAAGAAAGCTGCTGATGGGAGTGTGGAGCAATAGAAGGCCAAATTTGTGGCCTGAGGATTCTCACAGATTGAGGAGATCAATTATGATGAGACTTTTGCACTAGTTGCAAGGTACTTTTCCATTAGATCCATCCTTGCACTCTCAGCATAGATGGGTTGGCGCATTCATCATATGGATGTGAAAACTACATTTATCAATGGAGTTATTGAGCAAGAAGTGTACATAGAGAAACCAGAAGGTTTTGAGATCTTCGACAGTGATTCACATGCGTTTCGAATCAAGAGAGTAATGTATGGGCTGAAGCAAGCACCTCATGCTTGGTACACTCAGATAGATAGCTATTTCACTGAACTAGGCTTCACCAACAGTGAAGATGATGCAAACCTGTACTAGATTGTGGTTGAGGGTAAGCTATTGATTATTGTTATTTATGTTGATGATCTAATTTTGATTGGTGATGAGCAACTAATATAGTCATGCAAGGAGGATCTTTCAAGGGAGTTCAAAATGAAGGATATGGGAATCCTTCATTTTTTCCTTGGTTTGGAAATATGGCAGCGGGATGGTGAAATTTTTGTTTCTCAAGGCAAGTATGCCAAAGAGATACTGGGTAAGCTTCACATGGAGAGATGCAAACCCATGGACACTCCTCTTCCAGGAAATTGGAGCAAAGAGGATGCTACTTATGGAGTGGTAGTGGATGCTACTATCTACAGGCAATTAGTTGGTTCACTGATGTATCTAGTGAACACTAAAACAAAAATTTGCTACACAGTTAACCATCTGAGTCAAGCTATGGTTAAACCTACCAAGCTCTTTTGGAAGGCGGGGAATCATGTCTTGAGATACCTGAGGGGCACATTAGAGTTTGGATTATGGTACATATGGACAGAGGGAGTGAAGCTTAAAGGCTTCACTATGCATATTGGGCAGGCAGTCCATCAGAAAGAAAGAGCACATCAGGAGGGATTTTCAGCATATGATCGACAATAGTTTCTTGGTACAATAGGAAGCAACGATCTATGGCACTTAGTTCAGTGGAAGCAGAGTACATGGCAGCAAGTCAAGTTGCATGTGAGGATATTTGGATGAGAAAGATCTTGGTTGGTTGTTTGGTTCTCAAATGGATCCGAAAGTGATACATTGTGATAATCAAAGTTGCATTAAAATCTCGATAAATTCTATGTTTCATGATATGTCCAAACCCATAGATGTCCGGTATCGCCATCTCAGAGATTGTGTGTAGAGGTGCATAATGTTACTTTAGTACATTCCCACAGAAGATTAGGATGTACATATTCCGACGAAGGCACTCACTAGGAGCAGATTCAAATAACATAGAGGCAGGATCGGGGTGAAGGATAATCCCTTTCTTGTTGAGAGGGAGTGTTGAAGTTCAACAAGAAATTTCAGCACCCACGCTAGTGTGGGACCAGGAGGTGCAAGCAGCACCTACACTAGTGTGGGACCATAGGTCTTAGCGACACCTACACTGGTGTGGGCTAAATTTGGTGTATGTCTATTTTAGTTATCCCTTAATTAATATGGAAAATAAAATGTGATCTAATCTCAAAATAACTTGTAATAGTTAACTGAGTGTGATAAACTCAGTTAACTCATGAATTTCGAGTTGAGGGTAGTTGGTGAGGCATGCAGAGTAATTCTAGTTGTAACGAAGTTCGAAGTGCAGTGGTGCTTTAGTTAATGTAGGTTGTAATCAGTTTAACTCAGTTAAGTGAGTTAAACTCAATTGTGCTAGTTGTAACTGTTTGATACACTAGTGAGAGATCAAGTGAATTAAATATTAATTAATTCAAAATCAATGATCTCACATGAAACTAAGGATTTACTATTATTAGCTGCATGCATGTCAGTGTTTGTGCTCAACCTAGTCTCCTAAATTGAGTTCATTTAATTGTCAACCAGGGTTGGTAAACTGCTGAAGTGAAGTGCACTGTATGTGCCTAGGTGTTTGTTTCTTAATGCGTTGTGTTTAGTGTTTTATGATGTTTTTGGTCTTTTGATGGTTTTTATGTTCACAAGGGAAAGAATTAAATGTTGGTGGAAAGAAGCTACTGGTTAAAAACAGAGTGAAGCCTAATTTGTTGATGACAAATGACAAATGAAAATGCAAATACTGAAACAGAACCAAACCTAAACTATGACTAAGCAGAATACAACGCTTGATAATGACTTCAAGAAAATGAATCAAAACATAAACTTAACTTGTCCAATTCTTTCATTAAAGGTATTTTGGAAGAGCTTGAGATATGGGCAGCTAAGTATACAAATTCTCCTAACTAAACAATTAAACAATCAGCTTATAATGATACAACATCTTATCCATGATTAAAGGTTTGTTGAAGCATATTTGGAGAAGAACATTGGTAACATCATAAGATCTCTACTCTAAGACTAGCTCCTAATTCTATTCTGCAACTTAGTTTAACATCACTAAACCTTACTCAAAAGTTATAGATTTCTTTTTAAAGTAGTCTTTTGAGGAAAGGCTTTGTTTATGAAATGGTAACGAGGTTGAAAAAGTACTTTAGGCCTTGGGCTGATACTGTCTTCTGTCCGGATGATTATGAGTTAATATAGGTTTGGAACAAAAGAAGTTTTGTAAATAATGAAGGCCGTGGTGTTTAAGTTTAACAACTAATGTAAATTAATATGCAATGGATGACAACTAAATGTGGAATGTACATACAGTGAGCTAAGCTAGAACTGAACTAAAGTGCTACCAGTCTACAGTAAACAGTGCTAAACTAACAAGCCATTATCAAACTTAAAATGAAATAACAGAGCATGAATTGAATGCAATTTGACTCCGGAGTGCCCTAACTAAGTTATCATGCAATTAATCTATGGGATTCTATAGCCTATTTTGTCCATCATGAATGGTATTTTGGAAGAGCTTGTTAGAACAATCCTGGCTGTACAATTCAATGCAAATGCAAACATAAAGACTGAAAGCAATTACAATTAAAAACTAAGACATCACAGCTATTTCCTACCCATTGTTATGATATTTTGGAAGAGCGTTTTAAGAGTAAGATCAGCTATGCTACTTAGTGTAAACAAACAACAGAAACTTTTAGTATCACAGTCATGCCTTAGACATCACAAGGATTTTTTGGAAGAGTTTGCTTAGAATAAGTTCAACTGTGATAATGAACAAAAGGAATTGCAATTAAAATCTATAACACTACAGCCATTTCTCATTCATTATCATGATCTTTTGGAAGAGTTTCTTAGAACAAGTATAGCTATAGTGACTAATGAAATTAACTATGAACTCAAACTTCAAAAACGTGAAAACAAACTAAGATACTTATCTAAATTACGAAATTAAAGCTGTGCAGGAGGCAGGGGCCCTCTACCACCAGACGGAATCTAACTCAAAATCAACTCAACGCGTTCAAAGCAATGTTGTCTTCTTCATTAAAGGAAAATAACTTAAAACATAGTATTCTCGGTCTTCAGAAATATAGCAGTCAATCCCTGAAATCTAAGCAAAATCTAGAGCTAGCCTCTCGGTTTCCCGAGTGCATTTATATCAAATCTTCATAACAGAACTTGCAACAATACGGGGATCATTGTCTTTTCATATCAAAATCGTACTAGAACTCTAAAGATGGAAGCGTAGAGGGACAAAGGACATCTGGACTGTCCTAGTCCTATTAGGAGTCTGCCTCCTTGAATGAGTTCCCACGTACCAAAACCACGTCCAGAATTCGGTTCATTCTTCATGGTGAGCAACGAACGATGAGGACATGATGTGGAATATACCCATGTGTGGCTTTTCCTAAGAGGACACCTGGAACATGCTTGAACGTGAAGACAGATGCAGAATTGGCGGTTAGCTATGGAATGTCTGCATTCTGTAGCTAGTTTCAGTTAAAAATGCATTACAATGACAAAATCACAAAACTTAGCAAGTTAGCCATGTTATTCATTCTAAAAGTAATTTTAACTAATTTCATTGATCATTTGGGCCTGGGATAACAATGGACAAGGGAAAATGGAGTGAAGTAAGATGAAAGAAAGAACAATCTTGGGGCTCAACATACCCCCACTGCTGACTTCTTGCATGTCCTCATGCAACTTATTCCATAAACTCAGAGACTTCTGCAAGAACATCTAACCCTCTTCTTCTTCTTTGCCTGGAAGTTAAAGGTCTTCTGGGTTTCCTGATGACTAACTTGAACCTTAAATTGGTAAGTGCCTTGATTAACTTCTTGTTCCTCTTTTTCAACTTTTCATTAGCCTTTTCCACTTTGTCCATTTGTAGAGATAAGGTTGAGTTCATACTAGTTTTGAGTTTGACTTGTTCCTTCAGAATATCATTCTCAGTTTTGATATGTCTATTAAGTACTTCCAGCTCATACCTATCTCTTCTTAACACATCTATTTCGGACGGTGGAGGAATAGGGGTTCTATCTCTACTCTCTGAAGCTTTCCTTTCCAATGTTTCAACATAGTCATAAACTTCTTGCTGTGCAAGGTCAATTTCAGGGGTTTCTTCATTAAAATCTTCTTCAACATCTTCTTCAATAGACGTTTCCTCATCTTCTATGTTTATCACCCCGGTTTGTTTGATCTGTGTTTTCCTCAATTTCCCCTTGAGTCTATGGCTTCTTCTTGGCTGGGATGATCCCTCTCCTTTTTCTATGGCATATTTTCTGATTACCCTCTCTTCCTTAAGCTATCTCTTAATCTGAGTCAACTTCTCAGAGATATTTCTTCACTACTTTCCTGTACTGTTTTGTCAATTTCAATTTTAGAGGCTCTCCATTTTCTGCTTCTCCTTGTAGGCTGATGTTTAGGTGAAGGCTCTTTTAGTTCCTCAAAGTGATTTCTTACCAAGAAATTATCCCAAGTATCTTTTGTTTTGGCTAAATGGTGTTCAATTAAAATCTTAACCAAGCCATGATGGTATAGAGTTGTCTCTAGGATTTGGACTCTCCTTTGAACACAAGAAGCCATCTTTTTTAAACTTTGAAGCAAGAAATAGGGAAAATTTAGCTCTTCCTCCAGAAAATGCATTATCAACCTAATATGGTAAACATAAAATGTGCCATATCTACCTTCACAAGTGATAAATTTTTGTAGAATAAGCAATATGTTTCTCCATTTATTTTTTTAATGCAGAACTTGGAATTCCCTTTTTAAACACAGTGACATCCATACCTGGTGATTTTAGGATTTGCTTCCATGATTCATTATGAAATTATCTGTTTTTAAACCATCTTTCTCCATGTCTAAGAAATCCTGTTGCTTATGCAATAAAAACCTCTGTGACAGTGAATTTAACATCTCCAACTTCAACCTCGGCTCCTTTGAATGACCTTGCAAATGTTTTAGTAACTTCTTTGTGGAAGCCATTAAATTTCTCAAGGAATTGTAGCCATCCTACCTGTTGCAACATTTCTCTGCTTTGAGGGTATCCTTCTAGGTATTTTGTGCCCACTGGTTCAGTTCTTACAATGAGGCCCATAATTTCTTCTTCAATCTTCAGATTAGTACTCTTTCTGCTCACGGAAACAATGAATTCAACCTTCAAACTGATATACCTCTGGTTCACGGTGATAGTGCTTCAATCTTCAAACTGATATATCTCTGCTTCATGGTGACAATGGCTTCAAATTCCAAACTGATATACCTCTGCTTCACGGTGATAGTGGTTTAATATTTCAAACTGATATACCTCTGCGCATGGTGATAGTGATTCAATATTTCAAACTGATATACCTCTTCTCACGGTGATAGAGATATCTCTATTTTGTGGAATGAAATGATGAAGGACTGGCTACAGAATGGAGTGATAGGAATTAGTTATGGAACAAGTTAATGAAGTGAGGTGAAGAAAAAAAATCAATGAGTGAAAAGACTGCGAAGATTTTTTACAATGGATTCAAAAATCATCATTAAATGATTTGGTTGGGTGACGTAAGGAAATCAAACACTTCAGCCTTTTAACCGCTTAAATGATGATCGGGTATAGAATTTGAAATGAAGGATTTTTATGCAAAGTTTTGCGGAGGGTATATTTGGCATGATCAATAAAAATAATCAAAACAAATTTTCGAATGATTCATAACTAAAACTATACTAAAGTTTATGATATGCCATTATAATCAAAACTTGTTACCTTTTCTTTTCATCTGCTTTTTGTGATCTTTGTATACTTTGTTCTCCTCTGGAAGAGTCTTCATAATCCTTCTTGATTTTTCTTGTTCATGGATATATTGGATCATCTTGTTGCAGTTCAAATGTTTGTTGATTAGTGCCTTCGGGATCTGTAGCTGCGGAATGACTGTCTGGCTACGGAAAGTCTGATTAGCTGCAGAATGTCCTGTAGAGAGTTTTAATCATGGAATGAAGTGGTTTGGAATATACATGAAATATTATATGGAATGGGTGAAAATAGATGATGAAACATGGTATAATGGGATATGTATGAAGTGAATTATGGAGTGGGATGGATTATAATTTATGAAATGGAGTGGAAGAATATAGGAAATGGCTTGCAATCCATGACATGTGTTATTCATTTGCAGAAAAACATCAAACTTTAAATTTTGATATGGAATATGAGGTGGATGAAGTATGGAATGAGATGAATGAAATATGGAATGAAGTGAAATATAAATGAATGAATGAAATGAAGTATGGATGGATAAGTAAATGGAATGAAATGAAATGAGATGGATCATAAGTGCAATGGATCTGAACTTATGATTTTGTAACAGCTGCTTGCAGAAACAAAATGGAAAAGTTAGAGTGTCAGAAAGACTCTGATTTTCACCCTATCTTTTCTGTATAAACATGCCAATCAGTGATTGGTTTTCATGTTTATATATATATATATATATATAATTTTTTTTTTTCAAAAGAAATGACTTCAGAAAATTCAATCAAGTTGATGAAGAAGAAAGATTCTTCTTCATTATCTTCACATCACTGTTTTCCTGGAACTTCTTGAAAAATTCTTCTCTTGAGAGTGGTTTGTGATACAACTTCAATCTATGACAATTCAGAAGAAAAGTGACCTCTTCTTCATCTATTGTCCTGATTTTTACAGCTCCATTGTCAAAAGTTTCAACAATTTCATATGGCCCTAGCCAATGTGTTTGAAATTTACCTTGAAAATCCTTGAATTTTGAATCAAACAAGAGAGCCCAGTCACCTTCTTTGAATTTCTTCTCTTTGATATAATTGTCATGCCATATAGTCCTTTCCTTTTGGACTAAATTTGTTTTCTAAACTGCATCCTGTCTGATCTCATCCAATTCATTAATCTGCTCCAATCTATGCTTTTGTGCCTCCGTTAAATCAAGTCCTAGTTGAACTTCCATTTTGAAAGTTTGAATCTGGAATTCTATGGGAAACAAAACTTGCTTTCCATAAACAAGTTCATAAGGAGTATGACCTGTTGTGTTTCTCCATGTAGTTCTATAGGCCCACAAGGCTTCATGAAGCCTATCTACCCAATCTCTTCTATGTAAATGAACAGTCTTTGTTAGGATTCCTTCAATGACCTTATTAGTAGATTCCACTTGACCATTTGCTTGTGGATGATAAGGAGTAGATTTTCTATGCTTGATTTTGTACCTCTCCATCATTTGCTCCACTAGCCTTGATGTAAATTGAGCTCCTTGATCTGTAACAATTTCCCTTGGGACACCAAAACGAGTAAAAATATCCTCAAAAAGAAAAGTAACTAAAGATGATTCATTAGCAACAAGTAATGGTTTAGCTTCTACCCACTTAGTAACATAATCAGTGCAAACTAATATGTATTTCTTTTGTCTTGATGGAGGACTAATAGGTCTTACAAAATCCAAGGCCCATTTTTCAAAAGGTTCAATGTGTACCTGAGGTTGTAATGGCATCTCACCTGAAGGAGAAGGTTTCCCTACCCTTTGGCAACTTTCACACCTTTTGACATATTCTTTAGCATCTTTAAACAAGGATGGCCAATAATATCCTAAATTAAGGATCTTATAGGCTGTCCTCTTATCAGCAAAGTGTCTGCCACAAGGTTCATCATGACATGCTTTGAGAATCTCAGGCATCTCATCTTCCCGAACACATCTTCTAATGATCAAATCTGGACCTGTCTTGTACAACTCATTAGCAACCCATGAATATTTTTCACTGTCATAAATGATTTTTCTTTTATCTCTTGCATTCATTATTGAAGGAAATTTTTCTGAAACTAAATAATTAGCAATATCAGCAAACCAAGGAGTTTGAGTAGAAATTGCAAAAAAATATTCATCAGGAAATTGATCTTCAACTGGAGTGTCATCTTTTATGTTTTGGAGTCTAGATAGGAAATCAGCTACTGTGTTTTGTTTTCCAGGCCTATCTAGAATGGTAATGTTGAATTCTTGTAAAAGCAATAACCATCTTATGACTCTGCCATTAGTAATTGATTTTTTCATTAAGTATCTAATTGTAGAATGATCTGTGTGAACAAAAGTTTCATAGCCTGTTATATAGTGTCTAAATTTGTTTATGGCATGAACAACAGCTAAAAACTCTTTTTCAGTTACAGTATAGTTTAACTCTGCAGGAGTCAAATTTTTACTGGTATAGTAGATGGCATAAGGAATCGGGTCTTTTTGTCCCAATACTGCTCCTAGAGTTGTATCTGAGGCATCTGTTGAAATATGAAAAGGTAACTTCCAGTTAGGTCCCCTTAAAATAGGTGCTTCAGAAATTTTTGTTTTCAGGGTCTCAAAGGCTAACTGGCAATCAGAATTCCATTTGAATTCACAGTCTTTGGTAAGTAATTTGAAGAGTGGAGATGTTATCTTGGTGAAGTTTTCTATAAATCTTCGATAATATCCTGTAAATCCTAGAAAAATCCTAACATCTTTTTGACAACTTGGAATAGATAAGTTAGAGATGACTTCAACTTTTGACTCATCAACTCTAATCCCATCCCGTGAAATGTGATGCCCCAAAACAATACCTTCAGTAAACATCATGAAACATTTCTCATGACTAAGTGAAAGATTTGCTTCCTGACATCTCTTTAAAACTTTTTCCAAGTTTGCTAAAGCTTCTTCAAATGTATTTCCATAAACTGTGAAATCATCCATGTATACCTCTAAACAATCATATATTAGATCTGAAAAAATTCCTAATATTTCCCTTTGGAATGTTGCAGGTGCATTGCATAATCCAAATGGCAATACTCGGTAAGCATAGGTACCCCAAGGACAGGTAAATGTGGTTTTGTCTTGATCTTCAAGTGCTAATTGGATTTGGTTGTAACCACTAAACCCATCTAGGAATGAGAAGTACTTTTTTCCAGCTAATGTATCTAACACTTGATCTATGAAAGGTAAGGGAAAATGGTCTTTAAGAGTAGCTTTGTTTAATTCCCGGTAGTCAACACATACCCTCCATTTACCATTTTTCTTTGGCACAATTACCAAAGGAGAAACCCACTAACTATCTGAAATAGGATAGATAAAGTTGACATTCAACAATTTCTGCAATTCTTCTTTAACAATCTCCCTAAGATTTGGATTCATCCTTCTTTGAGGTTGTCTGATTGGTTTACAATTTTCCTCTATATAGATGTGATGAGTGCAATTCTTAGGACTTATCCCTTTCATATCAGTGTACTCCCATGCATATGCAGAAGAATGTCTCTGTAATATCTTGACTAACTCTTCTTGTTGAGATTTTTCTAGGTTCTTGTTTATATTCAAAGTTTTTCCTGGAAATATCTCACTTGTAGAGCTGCCAAATTTATCCATAGAATGAAGAGACATCTGCCTTGATGACAAAAAATCAATGTTGGATCCCTCTTGAAATGGTTCATGTTTGTATTCTGAAGAGGATTAAAAGTTTTCTAGAGTATTCAGAATTTGATTATCTTCACTAATTTCTGAAATTGTGAAGAGAGGTTGTAAATCTTCTTCATCCTCTATCCATTGAGTATCATCTAAATATGTAATTGTCCTAGCTGGAGGATACAAAGTGAATTTCTTAGTTGAACTACCATCAGAGATGTAAATATCACCGGATCTACAACTAATAAAAGCATCAGCTGTAGCCAACCAAGGTCTTCCTAATATAACAAGATGTCCTCCTAGATTATTCTTAGGAGTTAGGATCATGAAATCCACAGGGTACTCCCAAGAATCTAGGGACACCGGAATGTCTTCTATTACCCCATCTGGTTTGATCACAGATCTGTCTGCTAATTGTAATAATGTGGGTGTAAAGAGAAGATTAGGAAGTTTCAGTTTATCCATGATTTGTCTACTCATGATATTGATTGTTGCTCCTAATCCAATGAGTGTGTTTTGGATTTCAATTCCATTGATGTGAATTTTAACAACTAGATTTCCTGGGTCAAGATACTTTGGAATATCAATCTTGCCCATCATAATGTCTGCTATTTTTCCTGCCAGTTGAATTTTCTTTGTTTCTCTTATTCTTTTTCTTGTTTTCTTCATGCTCAACTCCTTTATTGTTTTGGCTAAAATTGGAATTTCCTTGATTTCTTGTAATAATGGAATTTTAATGCAAAAATTTCTCAGCTCATCTAGGAAATCATAATTAGGCACCATAATTTGTTTTTCTACACCTCTATCAATTTGTAATCTTTCTGGAAAGGGAGGTATAGAAGTAGATGTTGATGGTTGCTCTAATACAGGAGTTGAAATTATTGGATCTTTTTGCTTTAATTTTTTAGTGTTTGGGTCTTGAAAAGATGTATCTTCTTCAAGACTTTTATTCACCCGTAGAGAATCTTCCTCAGAGTTATCTTGTTCTTGTATGATCACAGAAGGTTTCCTCTTTTCAAGTATTCTTCCAGACCTAAGTTGAAAATCACTAGGGTCTAAAGGAGTAATTAAATAAGTTGGAAACTGTTGGCCTTCTATCATATATGTGTTTGAGGATTTTTATTATTGGGGTTTGGTATGGGTTGAGCAGGTAACTAATTTGATTTTTGAGGAAATGGTAATGGAAGTGGTTGATTTTGATGTGGTAGGTTCTGATGATGTTGTTGAGGATTTTGTTGAAAATTTTGTTGAGGATTTTGAGGATAAAAATGTGGGTATGGTGGATAGGATGGTGGATATTGATAGTACTGAGAGTATCTTCCAAAGGGATTTTGTGCTCCTTGTGCCCAAGATTGAGATTGATTTTGAAATTGAGGCCAAGGTTGCTGCCAAGAATTCCAAGGTGGAGGTTTATTATACATTTGATCATGGAATCCTTGTGTTTGAGGTCCCTGCCAAGGTCTTCTAGATACAAATTTGAGAGACTCTGTGGAATCTGTAGGAGTTTCCTCCTGAAAGACAGCGTTGAGACCAGGAAGAGAAGGAAAATTATTGGTCTCATGTTTTTCAGAACAAATGACACAGGTTTCTACAAATTTTACATCCAAAGGACACTCTCTCAAGGCATGTTTCTTTCTACATTTGGGACAAAATATTGCCAAGGCATCAGATTCAGCTTTTTGCTTGTTTTGTATCTTAAGGGTGTCTATTTGTTCACTAAGACTCCCTAAGATGTCAGATTTGAAATCATCAAGCATATGTCCTATTTTTGATCTACTTACTGTCCCAGAAGCAGACTTACTTGCCCTTGCAAGAGCAGGATCTCTTGGACCTTTTACAGTTTTAGATTTCCCTCTTGAAAGGTTGATACATAACTTAGATATTTCAGGTAATGTGAGCTGTGATATATCCCCTTTTCCCATCATGTTAAGGATATCCAACCATTCATCCCTAATTGTTTTCAACAAAAGAGCTTTTAAGGTGTCTTGATCTAAGTTTTCCATTTTTTCTCTTTTGATGTTGTAATGAAATCTCTCCAACAAATCTTCCAAGTTTTCATCTTCTTTTGTAACATCTTAAACACTTCTTCCTTATGATTGACCGGCATACAATAATCCAAATACCTCTCTAGAAATGCTTGTTTCATGTCTTCCCATGTCCTAATAGAACTATTGATCAAACTCATAAACCACTTCAATGTTGCTCCTTTCAATGTTGAAGGAAATAGTTTAAGTTTTTGAGCATCTTGTAAGTAGTCATAAGTTCTACACAGGATTTCAAATTCAAATAGGAAGGTTTCAGGATATTCAGTTTTAAGTCCATAGAAGTTTGGAAGGACAGAGGGTGAAATTTTTTTCATGGTTGTATTGGTTTCTTCATCTATTATAGGAAACCCAAAAGAGCTTCCCATTTCTCTTCTACCTCTTCCTCCGTCTGCACCTCTACCTCCTTCTCCTCTACCTCTACCTCTACCCCCTCCAAATAATGTGTGTTCTCCATTAAAGACTCCTCCTCCCCCTTCTTCTGCCATGGTTGAATCTCCTGTGGAAGTGGAAAAGTTTGTGTCCCTAACAGGAGTCTTTGGATCTTCTTCTAAGGCAGGTTCAGTGGATGAAGTGGAAGGTTTCTCTAATGGAATATCTGATCTTAGGTCTTCAGTAAAGGATGGAATGTGGGTCTGAGTTGAAGGTGTACTAGCTCTTGGTCTAGGTGAAACAAGTGGTGTTCTAGGAATCAAACTTCTGCTTCTGCTGCTTATGAATCTACCCCTTGAGTCTCTCTCTCTACGCATATAATTGTTTTTGGGAGTTAAGAAACAAAGGTTACCTAGTTTTCATTTCCCCGGCAACGGCGCCAAAATGTTTGTGCTCAACCTAGTCTCCTAAATTGAGTTCATTTAATTGTCAACCAGGGTTGATAAACTGCTGAAGTGAAGTGCACTGTATGTGCCTAGGTGTTTGTTTCTTAATTCGTTGTGTTTAGTGTTTTATGATGTTTTTGGTCTTTTGATGGTTTTTATGTTCACAAGGGAAAGAATTAAATGTTGGTGGAAAGAAGCTACTGGTTAAAAACAGAGTGAAGCCTAATTTGTTGATGACAAATGAAAAATGCAAATGAAAATACTGAAACATAACCAAACCTAAACTATGACTAAGCAGAATACAAAGCTTGATAATGACTTCAAGAAAATGAATCAAAACATAAACTTAACTTGTCCAATTCTTTCATTAAAGGTATTTTGGAAGAGCTTGAGAAATGGGCAGCTAAGTATACAAATTCTCCTAACTAAACAATTAAACATTCGGCTTATAATGATACAACATCTTATCCATGATTAAAGGTTTTTTGAAGCATATTTAGAGAAGAACATTGGTAACATCATAAGATCTCTACTCTAAGACTGGCTCCTAATTCTATTCTGCAACTTAGTTTAACATCACTAAACCTTACTCAAAAGTTATAAACCTTACTCAAAAGTTATAAACCTTACTCAAAAGTTATAGATTTCTTTTTAAAGTAGTCTTTTGAGGAAAGGCTTTGTTTATGAAATGGTAAAGAGGTTGCAAAAGTACTTCAGGCCTTGGGCTGATACTGTCTTCTGTCCGGATGATTATGAGTTAATATAGGTTTGGAACAAAAGAAGTTTTGTAAATAATGAAGGCCGTGGTGTTTAAGTTTAACAACTAATGTAAATTAATATGCAATGGATGAAAACTAAATGTGGAATGTACATACAATGAGCTAAGCTAGAACTAAACTAAAGTGCTACCAGTCTACAGTAAACAATGCTAAACTAACAAGCCATTATCAAACTTAAAACGAAATAACAGAGCATGAATTGAATGCAATTTGACTCCGGAGTGCCCTAAATAAGTTATCATGCAATTAATCTATGGGATTCTACAGCCTATTTTGTCCATCATGAATGGTATTTTGGAAGAGCTTGTTAGAACAATCCTGGCTGTACAATTCAATGCAAATGCAAACATAAAGACTGAAAGCAATTACAATTAAAAACTAAGACATCACAGCTATTTCCTACCCATTGTTATGATATTTTGGAAGAGCATTTTAAGAGTAAGATCAGCTATGCTACTTAGTGTAAACAAACAACTGAAACATTCAGTATCACAGTCATGCCTTAGACATCATAAGGATTTTTTGGAAGAGTTTGCTTAGAATAAGTTCAACTGTGATAATGAACAAAAGAAATTGCAATTAAAACCTACAACACTACAGCCATTTCTCATTCATTATCATGATCTTTTGGAAGAGTTTCTTAGAACAAGTATAGCTATAGTGACTAATGAAATTAACTATGAACTCAAACTTCAAAAATGTGAAAACAAACTAAGATACTTATCTAAATTACGAAAGTAAAGCCGTTCAGGAGGCAGGGGCCCTCTACCACCAGACGGAATCTAACTCAAAATCAACTCAACGCGTTCAAAGAAATGTTGTCTTCTTCATTAAAGGAAAATAACTTGAAACAGAGTATTCTCGGTCTTCAGAAATATAGCAGTCAATCCATGAAATCTAATCAAAATCTAGAGCTAGCCTCTCGGTTTCCCAAGTGCATTTATATCAAATCTTCATAACAGAACTTGCAACAATACGGGGATCATTTTCTTTTCATATCAAAATCGTACTAGAACTCTAAAGATGGCAGCATAGAGGGACAAAGGACATCTGGACTGTCCTAGTCCTATTAGGAGTCTGCCTCCTTGAATGAGTTCCCACGTACCAAAACCACGTCCAGAATTCGGTTCATTCTTCATGGTGAGCAGCGAACGATGAGGACATGATGTGGAATATACCCATGTGTGGATTTTCCTGAGAGGACACCTGGAACATACTTGAATGTGAAAACAGCTGCAGAATTGGAGGTTAGCTACGGAATGTCTGCAATCTGTAGCTAGTTTCAGTTAAAAATGCATTACAATGACAAAATCACAAAACTTAGCAAGTTAGCCATGTTATTCATTCTAAAAGTAATTTTAACTAATTTCATTGATCATTTGGGCTTGGGATAACAATGGAAAAGGGAAAATGGAGTGAAGTAAGATGAAATAAAGAATAATCTTGGGGCTCAACAGTCAGTTCTAGTGGAGACCCAATAGAGATCTAGGTGAAAGGGAAGTTGAATATCAGTTGTAGGATTATTGGGTTGCACCCATGCAAACAAACACCTATTGGATTTCCCATGATCCTTGTGCAGTTTAGGAAGGAAAAAATTCCTATGGAATAGGGATTTCATTTCACACAAATTGTGAAAGCAAGGCAGGCTATCTGGAGGCATAAAATTGGCAAAGTATTGGTTAGTTTTATCCAGGACAGTGTGAGACAGTTTTTTGAGTACATGAGGGCTCTTGTGAGAAGAGTTGTATGTAATTGTTTCATGTATCCATTCTGAATGTAAAATAGAATATAGTGGGGTTTTGGGCAGCAAGCTTTCCCCGAGAAATTATCCGTGTTGTGGTTTGATTGATTCTTCTTTGCTTCATGTGATGAGCGATTGTGTTTTTAATTCTGCAATTGATTTGTAGAAGCGATTTAGTATTTAACTTTAGTACATTGTTATATCAGATTGAATCCATGATATACATGCTTTTTGTATAATTTATACACTTGCAATCTTGTTTACTCCTTGTCACAATCAAGTCAAACTAGTTGTTTGATCAAATCATCATGTATAAACATATCACCTCTAGTTAGATCAAAACACAACCATCATAGGTCAAAATCATGAATCACATGCAATCATCATACATCATAATCATAAATCACATATAACCATCATAAGTCAGAATCATATATCATATGCATAATAAAAATGCAATAAAATACCTATACTTATCCTTCATCGATCCTTACTTCTGCCTTTGTTATTTCTGTACACACACTGGATTGGTTGCCACACCCGACAAGCACCCAATGCCTTTTATTCTATTTAATCACGTATACATGCACAAAATTTACATCACAACATGTACACACACATACGACATACAATACCATACAATAAATACACCCACATCGACATAAGACACATACACCTACACCTGGTGTACTATACAACACAATACATATGCCTACATCGACATGCAACACATAAACCTACACCCAATGTAAAATACAAAAAAATACACATGCCTACACCAGCATGCAACAAATACACCTACACCTAGTGTACAATACAACCAAATATATATACATATACATATTACAACACAACAAATACACATGTCATGATACCATGACATGTACATACATAGTACTGCATGCCCGCAACACAACATGTATGACATGCACACAATACCAAGTGTATAACGGTACGATATACACAACATGTACACAATACTACATGTACACAACACTACCTGCACAACATGTGCATAGTCATCATGTGTACACGACACCACCTGCACAACGTGTACACAACATCAAATTTATATTGATTTACCACCTGTACAATGTGTACACAACACCACATGCACGACATGTACATGACACCATATGTACACACCGCCACATGCATTACATGTACACATCACCAACTGCACACAACACCACTTGTACAACATGTACACAACACCAAATGCACACAACACCATGTGTACAATCATGCACACCACACCATATGTACAACATGCATACAACATCATAGGTTCACAATACTACATATGCAACATTTACACATTACCATAGGTACATTTACTGAATATACAACATGCACAACATATACACAAAAATAGCACTGTACATCCATAGACCACACACTGACACCATAAACAACCTTTCTTTTAGAGTCTTTTGACAATCGATGCTTATCCTAGCATGTCATAGATCACACTACTTTCACTTCTCTAATATACCCCTTAGCATTACCTGTCCATAACATAAACAAAAGCATAATAAAAGCATATAATATAAATTCATGTCCACATGATACTGACCTCATAGATCTATCAAAGTTACTCTACCACTTGATTCCTCATATCCAGGAACTTCTTCATGCCATTCACCTGCATAAGAAATCATTCCCCCAAAAGAATGATCCCTAAAAACCCAATCAGACAATGACATAGATACATAGATAAATAGATAATCATTAGCATAAAACAATCATGATCTTGTCAGAAAATGATTTACATACACACATATATACATATAAACCATCAACATAAAACCATCAAGATCCACGATGACCTTGTCAATCACTGACATACATACATACATACATACACACATACATACATATATACATATATAAACATCAACATAAGGCAATCATGATATCATCATATAGTAACATACATACATGCCTATATACATATATAGACATCATCATAATTATGATCACAACATGATGAAAATATATCATAAGGTCTAGGTTAAGAGAGATTCCTTTATCCATGCACAATATGCACAATATTTAGAACAATAGTTCACAACATAGCCAAGGCATCTGATATCTCAAATCCATTTACTTTACCTTTCTCATGACTTTCCTTCCACTGCCTATTTACCACTATGGAATCAACCAATTCATCCTGATCTAGGTGGATATTGGTGGCCACCCACCTATTCCACCTAGTCAGTTTC
Source organism: Pinus albicaulis (assembly GCA_034641835.2). Classification (NCBI taxonomy): domain Eukaryota; kingdom Viridiplantae; phylum Streptophyta; class Pinopsida; order Pinales; family Pinaceae; genus Pinus; species Pinus albicaulis. The sequence goes on from CM076575.1 coordinate 1,391,796,136, forward strand.
ATTAGTTTTCTTATTTACTATTTTTAGTAGTTTTTCAGGTCCTGAACTTTCGGAGTCGTTTTGAGGCCCCAAACAAAATATTTTAGGCATTATTAGTTCAATGACTTCATATAAATCATGTTAGAAGTTGTATTCCTCTGAGAGATATTTCCAAAGAGGTATCATACACGCCAAAAAGATATAATATGACCAAGTTACGACCTCGGGAAGTTAGTTGCCCAACTAACCCAAACGGGGCCCATAAACTCTTAGTGTTACATCTCCTCGGGTTATGGTTTTGGTTGTTTAGGGTTTTATATTATTGTTCAATAATAAAAATGCCCTTGAGCCTCAGTGTAACACAATTCATAGGCATGTATCTATTATCAGAGATAAGCTACCATTGATAGAGCTATTTTATTTTCCATTTTTTCTGTAAGCATTTTTAATTATTTGATATTAATAAAATGAAGTGTTATTCCTACTGCATATATATGTTTATGTTTATTTTTGTATTTTATTGCATTCCTGCATAAGTCCGGATTAGTGGTATTAGAGCGGTCTGCTCTTTCTTGATCTTTCTTTGCATGTCCCTAATGAGGTCATGGTATAAGGAGTTAGGGCTCGATTTGGTTGAATCTTTGCAAGATCAGCCTCACAAACCCCGATGGCCTCCCACGATGGAGGAAAATAAAGATGAGAGAGTAGGAGATCCTATCAAAATATTGCTCTAGGAGGCCCTCAACAAACAAAGGAACGTGATGATGGATAACTTTACCCAGGTCCTTCAACGACTACCCACTGGCGACACATCTTCATCACCTGGATGGCATAGATAGATAGCTAAATTTGATGGAAGGGTATTTTTCGGTCCATGATTTCTCCGACCAAGAAAATATTACCTTTGCACTCCTCAAAGCCTCCCCCCATGTCAAAGATTGTTGGGAAACCCACTGTGAACAGAGGGATGAGGAAGAACCCTAAATTTTTTCAGCCGCACCCACCTGGAATTCGTTCCGAGATGACATCAAGGAACAATACTACCCCTTGGGGAGCTATGAGGACAAATACATCCAATGGACCATGCTACGGAAGTAAAGGGAGCAAGATGTGCATGAGTTGACGAATTTGTTCCATACCCTACCCACAAAGTTGGTCATTAAAGATTTGGAGAAACACTGGGTGCTCAAGTATCGCATCTGTTTGGACATATAAATTCAGTAGGAAATGGAGTTCCTCGACATTACCTTGCTTGGCACGACATATCGATATGCTGCCAAGATCGAGCATAAATTTAAGAAGAAGAAGAGAGACATTGGATTTGTGAATCCGAAGCCAGGGAAAGGCTCCCCAAAACTGCAGAACAAGGGGAAAATACAAACCAAGGAAACTAAAGACAACCAGTCGAAGAAACAAGCGAAGAAAAGCACCAAAAAGCCAAATAAGGACACGAGGAAGTGGTGTGAATTTCATAAAAGCTCCACTCACAACACAAGTGACTGTCGGGCCAAAAAATCGCTTGTGGCCAAGCTGAAGGCATCCGAATTAGATGCATGTCCTAATTTTGAGTTAGAACTAGATAAAGGGAATGAAAAAGGGAAGCAAATGATGCAGAACCCAGTGCCATCATTTCCAACACCAAGATCCAGAAGGAGGAGCCCGAAGATCCAGAGGAGGGGGAGCACCTCTTCCATTCCCATATGTGGGTGAAGGGTTCTCCACTGCAATTCATTTTCTATAGAGGAATCCAAAAGAACCTCATTTTAATAGAGGTCGTAAAGCTTGAACTACTGACCAAAAGACACTCGTAACCGTATACCATCGGTTGGCTTCACCAAGGAAGAGATCTCTGTGTCAGCCAACATTTCCACCTTCCCTACAAAATCTGTTAGAAAATTAAATATTACAGAGCAATGCAACACATAAAATATGCAGAAAATACAAGCACGCAAAACACATAAAACTAGAGAAACACAGATATACTTGGTTCACCCAGTTTGGGCTACGTCCACCCCGAACAGCTAGTCCTTCCTTTCTATTATCCAGCAAAATGAAGAGACAAAACCTACAACAGATCCGCTGTAATATCCTCTGTTCTCTCTCACAGTCTCCCTATCTGTTTCTCACTCAAAGAATACACACATACAATGCGCAGCCGCAATACAATACCCTCGTAAAAGTGAGGGGTTGCCTTCTAGGGTAAAAAACCATGAACTAAACATAACTTCTACCGTCAGATCATCTGCCTAATGAATGACCCAAATTGACTAGAAATTACTATACTTTTACAAGGCAATTTTACATCTATTTTTGGCTTCGGGGGCACTACCCCCGAAACCCCCACCGGGGGACCGATGGCCCCTAGACCCCCCAGCCGGGGGGGTCGTCCCCCTCGGATCCCGCGGGGGGGGAAAAGTCCCCCCCGCACCCCCCCGCATGCAAGGGTGTACAATTTTCCTGGGGTATACATCCAGCTAAAACAAGGATCTCTGAATCAGGAAGAAAATCAGGCTCCACACCCAACAAAATCAAGCCCTTCACATATGAGGTACTATGTGATATTGATCCTGTTGAAGTTTTTGATGTATTATTAGGCCAATCATACTTGTGGAAGCGACATGTTGTGTATGAGTCTAGGCCTTGTTCTGTTATTATTACTTTGGGAAATAATTTGTACAAGATACCGGAGGTAGTATCACCTTCCGCCATCTCTTTAATTATTGCCAAGTAATGCGGTAAGATTATTTAACAAATTGGGAAATTTATTTTTGTTACGATTCGCCCCCAGGGAAAGAAGAATATTGTGGTCGTAGCCTCCAAATAGGGTGCCCCTGCATGGTAGCAACAGTTGGAAAAATTTGTGGAGGAATACTAGCATATTTTCTCCTCACCCACATGGGTTCCTCTACATTTTCAAGTCAAGCACTCCATTGATATGACCCCAGGCGCGCTGTTGCCTAATAGGCCGATCCATCGATGCTTTGTTTTGGAGAATGATGAAATCAAGAGGTAGATCCAAGAGTTGTTGTAGAAAGGGAACACCAAGCCAAGCTCCTCACCCTATGGGAGACCGATCGTGGTTGTATAGAAGAAGGAAAAAACCTGGAGACTTTGTATTGACTATCGAGTGCTGAACAAGATCACAGTTCAGAATAATTGTCCAATCCCATAGATCGATGAAATCTTGGACCAGCTTAGGGGGGAAAATATTTTAGCAAGATCAACTTGAGGTCTGAGTATCATCAGGTAGCAATTGAACCCTTCGATGTGTGGAATACTGCCTTCAAAGCCAAGGAGGGCCTCTTCGAATGGCTAGTCATGCCTTTTTTGTTGATGAATGCTCCCACAACCTTCATGCGGCTGATGGACGAAATATTGCGGCCATTCACCAACTCATTTGTGGTGGTGTACTTGGATGACATCCTGATCTTTAGCCAAACTTTGGAAGATCACATCCACCACATCTGAAAAATCCTCCAAACACTGCGACAACACAAGTTGTGTGCCAATGTGGAGAAGTGCACTTTTGGAATGACCTAGGTTCAATATCTAGGATACATTATTGATGAGCAGGGGTTTCATGTGGATCCAGCCAAGATCCAAGTCATTCGGGATTGGCTAGCCCTAACCACTCTAATAAAGCTCCACAACTTTCAGGTTTGTGTTGGGATTCTCTCATATCACTTGGCCCTTGAGTCAAGTCACCAAGGGAGGAGCGAAAGAAAAATGATTTTGGTCTGGATCTCAGTAGAATGTGTTCATAGAATTGAAGCATCACCTCTTCTCTGCACCAGTGCTCACATTACCAGACTTGCAACAACCATTTGAGATCGAGACATTGCCTCTGACTATGCTATTGGGGTAGTTCTTACTCAACAGGGGCATCCAATGGCATATCACAGTGAAACACTTTTCGACACAGTATGAAAGTATCTCACTTATGACAAAGAGATGTATTACATTGTGTAGGCTTGTTGAAAATGGAAGCATTACATTTTGGGGATGGAAATGGTCATCCACGCAGACCATCGACCCCTGCAGTTTATATAAACACAAAGGAAGTTGCATAACAGTCGCCATAAAAAGTGGTCCACATACTTGCAACTGTTTCATTTGAACATCAAGTACAAGAAGGGAAACACCAATAATGTTGCAGACTGCCTTAGCCAACCACCGATCGTGGCGCTAACCACCATGCTCAACTCTTGCGGGCACAAGAATTCTGATTGGCCACTTCTCTACATAAGTGATCTAGAATTAAACCACACATACAAGACACTGTTAGAGGGCAGGAAAGTTCCGAATTTTCACCTCTAGGATGAGTGCTATGTCACCTGGGACACCTTTGTGCTCCTTCAAGTAAGTGTGCTAAGATGGTTCTGGAAGCACATTACAATTGGGTTGCTAGGCATTTCGGGGTCGAAAAACAAGTGGCAGTACTACAGAAGTATTTATCTTGGCGGAATCTTCAACATGATGTTGGGAAGTACATCAGATCCTACACTACCTGCACCATTGCAAACTGAACATCAAGAAGCAAGGCCTCTATACTTTATTGCCTATCACTATTTGACCTTGGGAATCCATCTCCATCGATTACATGTCAGAATTTCCTTCTACTAAGCATGGCAACAACTGTGTTTTTCTGGTCATCGATAAATTCTCAAAGATGGCCATTATAGCATCCTGCAAGAAGAATATCACAACAAAAGCCACTGCTGAAATATTCGTTGAAAGAGTGTGGGTACACTTTGGGATCCCACAATCTATCATCTCAGATCAAGACAACAAGTTCCTCAATACATTTTGGTCTAGCCTCTGGTCGATGCTGGACACCAAGCTCACCAAGTCCACAACTTTCCATCCCCAAACTGATAGACAAATAAAGGTCGTCAATAGAATGATCATACACATTCTGCACATGTACAACTCAAAGCATCCATGCACATGGGATGAGAGCCTCCCCTATGTACATCATAGCTATAACTAGGCTCTCCACAGCTCAACACTTCATAACCCCTTTCAGGTGGGCTTGGGAGTCCAGCCACTATGTCCCATTCACCTAGCCATGCCATTTGCGGCTACTCAGGAAGATTCAGCTCATGTCCACTGGTTTGAAGTTGACAAGGCAAACAAATTCATTGAGAGGATTCAACACATCCTTCAACAGGTTCATGACATATTGGATAGAGCTAATGATAAGTACAAGAAACGACATGATCAACATCGGGTACCACACAAATTCTAGGCAGGAGACAAAGTGTGGCTAAATTTGTAGAAGGAGTACCTCATTGGACCTCACCGCAAGCTTCACCAACTTCGATATGGGCCATACACCATCACCAAGGCTATAGGGGACAATGCCTTCGACCCTACTTTCCACCTCTACAGGACACATTCGACATGGAAAAAAAACTCACACCAATAGAGTTAAAGCCAAAATGCATGAAACAAGCCACAACTGATCATATCATGGACACACAGATTAAGAAAACCTGCCAGCATAGGATCCAACTATACTAAGTTGTCAAAGAAGGCAAAATCCTTCACTAGGGAAAGTGGTTCACCAGGGACCATGTTCAACAAAAATTTCCCCACCTCATGGAGGCTCTGCATGCAATGGGGACCATTACTTCCTAAGGGGGGAGGAATGATCTAGGTGGATATTGGTGGCCACCCACCTATTCCAGCTAATCAATTTCATCAGTTTTCTTATTTACTATTTTTAGCAGTTTTTTGGGTCCTAAAGTTGCAAATCCGTTTTGAGGTCCCAAACGAAATTTTTTGGGCATGATTGGTCTAACAACAAGAATAGTCCTCGGATATATGTTTTCAATGGTGTATAATACACGCCAAATAGAGATAATATGACCATGTTATGGCCCTGGGAAGTTGGTTGCCTAACTAACCCCAACAGGGTCTATAAGCTCTTAGTGTTACATCTCCTCGGGTTAGGGGTTTGGTTGTTTAGGGTTTTATCTTATTTTCCATTAATAAAAAGGCCCTTGAGGCTCATTGTAACACATTTCAGGGGCATGTAGCCACCACATCCCTTCTTAGAGATAAGCTACCATCACCGGAGCTAGGTTATTTTCCATTTTGTCTGTAAGAATTTTTCAGTATTTGATATTAATAAAATGAAGTGTTATTCCTGTTGCATCTCTACATTTATGTTTATTTCTGTATTTTATTGCATTCCTTCATAAGTCCGGATTACTTATGGCTATCATATTCTTACCTTCCACTACATTTACTCATGCATTGATTTCAATTTGGGCCTTACATTACCTAATGGGTACCACAAAGCTCTCCCCGAGCTCCATTAACTTTCCTCTTTCCAAACCAATTCCCAGACTCTCAAACAAAGGCAAGAAAAAGAATCAACAAGAAGAAAAATATGAAAACCAATAACAATACGACACCGCAAACAAAGTGGAATAGCTATGCAACAGACATAAAAAAGATGACAAATGAAGCACAAAAAATCATAAAATATCGAAAGAACAAGACTAGCAACAAACACCATGACTCAATTCCCCATGGCTTCCCAACACTTCCAAAGGAAAGCTCAACCCGAGCCTTCTTCAAGATTTCATGGCAGTCTCTATGCCATGCAATCACCTGCATCATCTTGCCATAAACATATAACTATTAGTGCATAAATAAACATGCAACATGCTATTTACCTTACCTTGTTGTGCCAAGCACATTGATCTGTAACTAAACACACATGTCAGCCATATGTACCAGTCATCAAGACAACATATCTATCAATTAGAAATAAAATTTTACCAAGACTAACAACCATGTCGTAATCAACAATCAACTCACATTCATTGGTCATAATACATAATGCTACAACTATCACCTACTTGCACTCAAGTACATATTAACTATCTTAACACATACCTGTTATTACAAAAATTCTTAGAAAAATGTCACTACTTCATGTAATATTATATATACAACCTCATATCATGCAATTAAATAAACATTACTCTGTAAATAGACGACATAATATACACCAACATTCAAACACAAAATATATGACATAATAAAACATTCAAGTACAAAGTAGACAACAAAAGCAAGCTTGTACCTTAATCTATCTCAGGGGAGGCTATATTGTCTGCATAATCAATCTAGTTAGCACGATATAACTTCACAACACATCAGCTCAAACAAAATAAGATCATGATATCCATAACTTAACAAGCTAACATGTTCATATTATAAACTCATAAGCAAATGTCATTCATGCATACAATCAGACATGCATATTCAGTCTAGACATAATACAACACACTATCATAATTAGGTCGACTCATGCCTAAATGCCATAAGCATAACCATTTTCATGGGCCAATCAAAATCACAATAATACCTATAACATCGATATGTTAATGAAATAAACCTAATCATTAAATCACTAGCATGTAACAACAACAAATTATATATCATACTCATCAACAACATGTAACCTAATTGTCAAGCTACTATCATACACCAAAAAAATGTTAACCCATAACATTCTCATCAAAAACATATAAGTTATCTAACATAAAGCAACAATAACAATGCACACCACCACAGATTTCTATCATTCATTACTATTCGACACATTTACATATAACCACACTAATCAGCTAGCATCTATAATGTATGTAACCATAACATCAATAGAATGAAAGGCATACACTTAACCATAATTCATATGACTACATTGATCAACTAGAATTTATCACATATGTAAACATAATTAAAATAGAATGACAAACATATAAGTAAACCTAATGCTTACAACAACCATGAATCACATACATGCATGCCAAGGATAGAACCTTGTATGATGATCTGATATTACTCCAAAGTCCATTGCTGCAACTTCACTTTAATGGTCCGCATCTCTTACTGATCTGAATGTGATCAAATACAATGCTTAGGTAGTTTGATTATTTTGTCCTTAAGATTGACTGTTAACTGAAGAAAGCTTTAAGTGAAAAACGACGTAAACCAGCAGCAAATAAATGATTAAATCACAACATAAAACAAAGAGAAGAAGAAGCAAACAGTTGATTACAGAGTTCGTCCCTAGTGGACTACATCTTTGGGCCCACTTTCAAGTGGGAGTCCATTTTATTAGGATTGATCTTGAGGAATTTATTTACACAGAAATGAATCAGAATGAATGTGCTCGCAGGCACTTTTGGACTTTGTAAACAAAAATTACTCTATCTCGCCTTTCTGACGGCTGAGCAATGCTGCAAACAAAACTGCCTGTGTTCTGCTGAAACTGAACTCCAAAATACACCATTGTTCTTCATCAAAACTTTGTCATTGTTTTATAAGGATGGATTCGAATGACTGATAGCCAAAAATAGCTTTTGGTTGAGCAAAATTGGTGATGAGGTCTCGAATCCCTATCATTTACAAAACCTAGGGATAAATCCTTTGACCTTAGCGTTGATTAAATACATAAACCCAAAATAGACCTTGTAATAAAATTTCTTAGCCAATGGGCTAACTAACCAGGTGGAGGATAAAATACTGAGCATGTGAACATGGATATTTCTGGCGGTTACGGTCTTGACCGGTGGTCACGGTCTATCCCGACAATTTTTGTATTATCCACTGCGTTTAAGACTATTCACATGGCTTAATTATATCAAACATGGTTTAACAACTGTCAGCTTTGACATATTCCGCTGCGGTCTTTTAAACCAAAACTGTTACATGTCTTAACTTCTCCGACACGGTTTATTAGCCACGCAGTTAACTATGTTTAGCACTGTGGGTTTATTATAAAGTTTTATAATAATATTTAACTCAACAGTTAACAATCCCGCCTGTACCATTCCCGCTGCAAACCTATCACATGTCTTTACAACTCCGATGCGGTCTTGCAGCGTGATTAGGGCTATTGTATTTGATTTTTGGGTTTTATATAAATTTATATATATATATATATATATATATATATATATATATATATATATATATATATATATTGGAACCTTATAACTATGACATCATATGAGCCCAAACTGAACCATGAAAAACTAGAGGGCATTCTCTTCGGACGATACTGATGGAACTAACAGATTTGAGACTGAACTGGACGTCGGAAAAAATAGAACTCTATCAATCTGTATTTAACAAGATCCTCCTGGATCAGTTACTCTATCTCAACCAACACATTAGCATTATAACATACCAATATCATCATAATTACCTAATTTCATACAATGACCTTATGCATAACAACCTCAATCAAACCAATGTAAACTTGACCATATGCACCCACTTGACATGTATAACCAATCATGAGCGACTAATGCATGTCCCACATATAACATTACACAAGCATGAATAAATAGACAAAGAACAAGCATGACCAATACATAACCCTAGCATAAGAAATCAATGCATGTACAATATGTAACAATATGCACGCAAGCGTGCACGAACAATACATAAGCATGAGCAACACATAACCGGTCATAAAATCATGATAACATGTCGAAAACAACACCATAAACACTCCAATGGTGACACCAATTCCACCATGGAGAACACAACACAAATGAAACATGCATATATATACCACAAGCATACTAAACACATATGAAATCAATATAAATGCATGATAGCCCCAAGGGTTAGCTCAAGTGGTAGTGAGCCAATACGTGGGCCTCTCCGTTGAGGGAGGTCATGGGTTCGATCCTTGAGTCCTTTGGGGTCAGGCGCCGAAAGTCCGCCGAACGGTTTACCGCGCGTACCATCCAGAAATTCTGGGGAAGTACACCCGGGTTTCCCGTGAGTTTTCCCCTCGTGCAAAAAATATAAATGCATGATCAACGCACCACCCATCTAGTCCGAGAGTTGAACCATGCTATAATACCACTCTGTAACACCCTCTTCCCACATCTACTTAAGTAACCAACCAACCGGGGTAAAAACGTCACTAGAGGATACTAATATGAGATTCAAAGTCCTAGATGACTTTGAGGAAGTGGAATCGATGGAAACATGAGAAAAAGACCTTACACTGCATCATTGACATCCCCAGGAAATAAACCCACCTTACAGGGCCTTGTTCCTTGAGGGGGAGCTTATTTTTGACCCATTTGAGGCTTAGCCATGGGAATGTAAGTGTAGGGGAGTGGTTATAGTCCCTTAGCCATGGGATTTCCTTGTCAAGGCTGCAGTCAGGGCCCAAAAAGGTCAATACTATGTCTACAACTCAGGGATTTGTGCCACATTTTTAGCGCTTGAGCCCAGGTCACTTCCCAGAACTTCCTGTAGCTTTAGGAGAGGATAAATAACATTAAAAAAACGTATGGAAGCAATCAAATCATCAGGAACTCATCCATCCCCATCCAACCATGACAAACATTTCTTCAAATATGTCACAAACATTACATCCACAGGTTTAAACAATAGATTTAAACACAAGGGTCTAATAAATATCTGAGAATTGCTAAGAAGAATTTCTCCCTTACATCATAAGATACAATACATCATCACTGATAAAATACATGTGTATAACCAGCATAACATGAACAAAAATACCATGGATATAAAAACAAATAAATCCATACATAAACCAATACATTTGCATATCGAATACCGAAGGAATTAGCTCTTCTACTGAATGTGAAAACCAACTAGAGATGGGACTTCAACATTTCACCCGACAATAGATTGCTTGAGCCAAGTATCACTTCAGCTAATCACTCCTGTGCCATATTCCAAGCATGGATGTGGGACTTTATCAAACAAATCAATCAACACCAAACCAGGGCTCTAGAGACTGAACCGTCTCAAACCCAAAATTAGTGATTCCACCTCACAGTCAGACATCACTAACCATCACGGATTGGTCTCCACCCAAGCTTCTCCAAGGCTCCATAGTGTTTGTTCCAACCAAGGCCCTAGGACTAGTAACTCAACGCTAGTTGTTCCCGGGCTCCAGAGCGTTTGTCCAACCAAGGATACAGGACTAGTAACTCAACCCACCTAGGGCTCTAGAGAGTTTGCCCAAACAAGGCTCAAGGACTAGTAACTCAACCCAACAACTATCCATCGAGGTCCAGAGTGTTTTTCCAACCAAGGCTCCAAGAACTAATAACTCAACCCAATAGCTAAAAGAATCATGAGAACCAACCATAAAAAAATTAATGTAAATAAACCCACAATACCATGGCTGTCCAAGAAATGGAAAGGCTAGGAAATCCAATTTCATACACCATGCATGCCAAAACTAGTGAGGAAAACATACATGCAACTCGGTACCTGCAATCAAATCCTTCTTTTACTATTGATCCCGATGTTCACCCACTTTTTCCTACTCTTCCTTTGCCTTATTACTCCAAATCACCAAGTATCCACACTCTCCAAGAGTGCTCCAAGAAGTATCCAGGAGTACGAGAGAGAGATAATAATGAGAGAGCTCCAAAACTGTATTGACAAAATGTTACCAACTGATCTTCATAAGAATTTTTATCATTGATGCCTCTATTTTATTAATTTTCCATTATTTTCCTTCAATTTCCTCATCACATGAAACCTATGACCTCTCACCTTCCTTTTCTCCTATTTTCCATTATTTTCATAAATAAATGCCAATTAATGCCTCATGCCTTTCGAAATCCTTTTCCATTTCCATTGCTTTTTCCAATTTCCTTTAGCCATAATAAATCGAATGAACACCCGTTAAGATTTTTTCCCACCATTCAACTTGGAATACATGTCTCATCAACCGTGGTATTTATAGTTTTTTACATGGATTTTTACTAGGGCTGTTAAACATATGTAAATGTGAGAGACATACATGACATCAAACATTCATAACGACGACAAATGTCCAATGTAACACAACAACACTACATGAAATATCAATCCTTTGTAACTAGTCTAGTATGGTCCCACATCAACCCAAAAGGCACAAGGATAAGTATATTTAATTTATGCCTTATCAAATAAACATATGTGAGTTGCCATAATAATTTCTATGATATGACATATATTCAATGATAAACCTCTTAACACATATAACATTCATTCCATTCTATGACTATAATATGTGTAACATTCATAATCATAAGATTGCATCAAAACATTAATCCATGACAATGTGGTGCTATAGACTGTAATATGGCAATTTTTATAGTTATTTCATTGACTTGGTCAACCTATAATCTAATATTTGCATATGAATCTCATAACACAACCATTATTATAACACAATGTCTTAATAGTCACAAAGTCCATAATGCTCAATGCAATAGTTCATATATGTATTAATAATTGTACTAATTTGGCATGTGTGTTGTGATTTCAGGAGTAGTGAAATAATGTGCAAAGCATGGCCGATTGAACATCAACATACCATGAAATCGACATATTGTAGAAGGCATATATAACCATAAATATATACCATTGTGTCTATAATGGCATGAATGTAGTACTATCAACAAGGTATATTAAAGGTCCTCCCTTTTCAGTCATGACAATATAACAAGGTAGCAAAAAATAGATAGAGTAGAGTTATTGACAACCAACTAGCATATGGCTAAGGATGACGAAGGTAAGAGATTTTGTAGTATATTACAACATAAGAAAATTCATAAAATGAGTATCAACTGTAAGCCTTACTATAATCCTCTACTAATGTTTGAGGTTCCCTTTCTCTTAGTATCAGGGATAATCCAAGTTAAAAGTAGCATATTAGGCTATAATATCAGTTGTATCTATATGTTTTATATCATATGGTAAATGATTGCAACATTTATTAAATCTCTTGTTAAACTCATCTACAGTTTCATTTGTTTTTTCCTTCAAGCATGAAACTCAGTTAAGTAAAGTTGATTACTTTACTTTACTCTGAATTGTTTTAAAAACAATTATGCCAATATTCCAATGGAATTAATGGAATTATGGGGAAAAAAATCTAAACCAATTTTCTTGCCCTTCTAGTATTTGGACAAATAATCTCATATATATGTCATCATGTTATGTTCCCAAGTTTTCAGAGTAATCTTGAAATTTCACTACATGATCCTTCGTATTGCACTCTCCTTCATTATCAAATTTAGGGAGAGCTTTGTCATATTTATCAAGAAGATCATGCAACTTATTAGGTAGGTTCAAGGGTCTATAATAGATGTTCAACTAGGCATTCATATTGACATGAGGAGGGTGAATGGGAGGAGGATGATGTGGATTTTAGAAATTTTTTTGCTTTGATAAGACAATAGTGGATGAGGAACTCTCTGGGGTTTGAGTTCCTCATTGATGAGTCTCAACTTTGGATTCTCTAGCGGGAGCTGATGGTTGAAATCCTTTAGGTGACTTAGAATTTTGAGAATAAATTAATTAAATGTTTGACTTAAAGCCTCAATTCTCTTCCTTCTACTAGCTTTGGTTACTAGAGCTTATGGATCCTCAACTCTATGTAGGTTAAATATGATTGAGGTTGGGTTATCCTCTTATGTGGATCCAATTTTTACGAGTCACCATTTTTTTTTACGAATTACATTTTACAAAAATAAAACACTTTAACAAGATACTTTAACAAGGTGCAAAATATGTACCTGCTTTCAAGAAGATGACTTGTTTCAATATTTAGACTGTAAGTATGAAAAAAGGATCACCTTCTTGGTGATTCTTGCCATTGAGGAACATGCAGGTTTGGTTGTGCCAACTTTTCTTCTTGGGCTAGTACCTCTCAATTCCTCTGTATCTCTTTAGGGGTATGAGAAATTTGCAAAATCAATTTATGCAATCCATTAAAAATACTTTATTCATCATCTAAAACGAAAAGAACACAAGGTTGAATGGGATTACCATTAGTTATGAGCTAGACAAAAAATTTAATGTTCCCTGGTAATGACACCAAAAACATTGTTGTCTCTCATAATGCTCTGGTGATAAAGAACACTCTAAAAGGACCTTCAATGAGGATAGTTATCCTCTCACTTTAGGTTGAAGGGGTGGCATCCCTTAACCTGATGGGGTATTCCCTATAACTCTCATATAAATATTCCATGATAATCATATAGACATGACCATATTGTAGATAAAGAGTAAAATTTTAGATGGTTTAGCTTCAAATGGGATGAAACTTATAGTCAATACAAGACCTGTAAGTTAGACGAGAAATTCAAGTATGAAAATCGAATAACTAACACATAACATAATAATGCACATGTAACATAACTCTATATTAAATTTGAAGAAAGAAAGAAAGATAAACAGACTTCCAGTACAAATATACCTTATATATAATTTTATTTGCTTTAAGGAAAGTAGGAGATAATTCAATATCATGTGTCAAATTACTTCACATATGATACCAAAAAAAAAAAAAATTGAACACATTGAATCTTCCAATAGTATATATCAGAAGATAAAAAAGTTTACTAACCTTTGTAACAAATCACCAATGATCGTGTCAATTATTGACTTGTTAACATTCAGTAAAATAAAAAATGTACAAAATAATTAAAAATGCATAAATTTAATTATTATATCTTCTATGAACCACTATAATTGAACAATCAATGTCATGCACTAATGTATTCAATTAACAACATATCAGCTGAATGTCTTACTTCAAACACTTAAGATAGTATATATATATCTAGAAGAATAAGTGAACCAAGTAATATCCTAGTGAAATATAAAGTTATCATGTTGATTACATAAAACATAAGTTTGGATTAGGATATGCATAAACAAAAATAAAGGAAAAGAACATGAACACATGTTATTTATTCAGAACTGCACAACATTAAACCCCAAAATATTCACATTTATGGTTAGTTCAACACGTGTAATTAAACCAAAACCATAAGTTCCTTTATCTAAGAGATGACCCCCTCAAAATGAGAAATGAGGTCTTTATATACAAAATAACTATTGCATAAATTTTTTTGCAACTATAAAAATAATATTGCTAATAAAATAAAAATAAAAAATATTTTCCAGACACATTTTTATTATTTGAAAATTTTATAACAACTTTTGACATCTTCTTCAATGTGAAATTTGTTACTTGGACTTAAGAATTTTGCGCTTTTTTTTCTTATGTTTCGGGATAATTATCGCAACTTCAATCGCTGACTGTAGAAGCGTAACTGCCTTAGAGCCATGTGTAGTTGTGGCAGTGACAACGCGTTGGTTAAGATGCCTTCTAAGCTTCATGAATATTTCCTATTCTGCACTTTCTTAAGTCTCGACGAGGGGAGAATAAACTCAAATTTGAGTTGATACTTGGCAGTTGGGAGTTGGTTGATAATTATATCAAGGAGTGATTATTCTATCAAGGAGTTGATACTTGGTAGTTGGTTGATCATTCTATCAAGGAGTTGATACTTGGTAGTTGGCAGTTGGTTGATCATTGAATTCTACGAAAAAGGAATTCACTACTAGTTGGCGAGAGTTATTTTCTTATTTGGTGAAAAGGAGAAGAACTGGAGTCTTCCTATGATTTATTCAAGTTATCCTGAAACTATTTCTCCCAATTTAACCAACTAGTATTCGTCCAAAGGTAAGAGATACCAAATCTATGTATAAAAATCCATTCAGCCTTAAGTTGATCAAAGATTTTCATAGCCATGCAAACTTGAAAACTCATTTCCTGAACAAGCCTCTTCGTTTCTTTAACTGAAGAAACAAACATAACCCATTCAACTCTATAAGATAGTTATAGAGCTTCTATGCCTTCTTCATCTAATGAGTTAAGATAGTCAATAATTTGATCGATCTCCTTTAGCCTTTCCTCAAAGGGCTCATATTCTTGGTTTCTATATTGATATTGGCTATTAATATTTTTTCACAATCAAGTGAAATATTTACATAAGGTATTATTTGAATAATTTTCTCATTAATCATCTCCCAAATTTTATTCTTACCTTCCACGAGTGTATCTCTTCCCAATGTGGCTTATGCCAAACATTTTTATAGAGATTCAATTTATTCCTCTTTTCTTACTGATATGGAATACAACTATGAGATTACCAAATGTGACATGCACACTTCATCCTATCCTTGAAGAGAATTTTTAATTAAATATTTCCCTTGATTAAATTTCATGTTGCCATATTTATAGGGAAAGGAACTCCAGTGCAAACACTCTCTCTAAGCCAAGCACTAAACAAAATCTAGGCACTTGGAAGGTCCTGGAGCAGCTAGATAGAACCTTTGATGTGTATTATCACAAGCCTTTTATAGAGGTCCTGTAGATTGACATATTACCGGATTGATAACTTTTCACATTTATGTTTTCTCTAAGATAAGATTCACAGGTGATGAGGAGGATATTGCATATATTTATTCTAATTTATGATGTAAGCATATAACTATTGATAAACTTTACTATCTAGACATGGAAAGGGACATCTTTTAATGCCTAATATTTCGATCTTTTTTGGTCGGTTGTATCAACATTTTCTTGAATTCCCTATAGTGCATATACATAATGTAATTTTCATAAAATTTTAATGAAAATTACAATTTTTTCCCTGGTAAAAAAATATGGATAAAAACTCTTTCATTAGTTTATTCTTCATGTTGATCTGGTTTTCCCATACCCCTTTCAATTGTTATTTATCTTATTTTTAATCCTTTATTATATTTTCAAGTTCAATAATCTTAACTTCATAAAGTTTTATCTTATTAGGATCAATGTTCCATTTTTTTTTTAAAGAAACAGGTAGCAATTTTTATAAACAAAACCGGAAATAGGCCAAGGCCCTTACAATCGAGATGATCTATGTCTCAGAGTTTTACAGAAATATAATCAGAGAGATCCTATTGCTACCATTTTTATTCCTATACACTTTCCTTACATCATATAGACTAGATAATTTCCAGAAAACACCACAGATATTTACTATTCGATAAAACATGAAAATGAAGCAACTGTATACCTAAGACCTCTAGGTGTTGTTTCCTCCCGAGCCGCTTCCAATGGCTAGCCTAGTTTTGCAATCCTCGCAACATCAAGCTCCAACGTTAGATTCACAACTGCTGCTCTTTCTTCCGCCATTTGAGTGGGAGAATCACAAAACCCAAAGACCTCCTTCAGTACCCCAATGATGTCTGTTTCTACTTTTACTTCGACACTATCCAATTTTTATTTCATGTTGACCATTCCAGTGTTCAGGTGTTCCATAGATTTATGCATCAAATCCATATCTTTCCCTAATCTAGACAAGTGGGACAACAAAACCATCATTTGTTCTTGAATCTCCTTAATAATTACCTTGCTTGACTTAACTATGGGCTCCGCCACACTCCCACTGCACCAGAGTTCATATACTCCATTTACACTGTCGTTTTTTCTCACAGAGGCCGTCTTATTTACAATCCTTCCCTGCACAAGAACGATTCTATGTTTAAGCTGCATTACCTAGCTTCTATATATTACCACCTGATCATTTTTGTAGGTGAGTCTAAGCTTGTCAAGATTTAATTCCTTCCCTATCTGCAACTCATCCATGACACTGTCTGCCATCCCTATCACCACAAAATTCCTTTCACAAATATTTGCGGTGGTACTGAGGATGTATTGACCTGATTTCCCATTTATTAACCATCAAAAGGAAATCCACTTGTCCTACGACATGGATGCCTTTCTCCTATGCACCCATCTATTCTTAAATGCCAAAATATCATTGTCAGCTCTCGAGGAGCTACTGTTGATCCCATGGTATTATCATATTTAATATCTCACTGCTCCTTTTTTATTCCTATGCTCCACCTATAATCCATTATAGGATTAATTAATGAATCTATTAAGGTATGTGACATATGGAGTTGCCTTGATATATGGTTAGAATTCATTGTTCCAATACCACTCCCAAGTTGGATGGAGGTCTTCCATGTGGTTGTTTTCTCTTTTGACATGAAAAAAATTATATTCCTCTAATTTACTTAGAAGGTACATTATCCTTATGACCACAGGAGAGGGATCAGAGTCAATAAGGTGCTCGTTCATGGAGATTCTTATACACTTTTGAATTACCACCATTGGGTCATCAACGATGATAAATTTTCTGACGCCTTTAGAGATACTAATCTTCAGGCCTTGCCAAAGTGAAAGTGCTTTGACTTGATTGTTTGGGGATTTCCCTATTCCTCATTTGTACTTTATTTTAGTTTTTTCTTCGAAGTTATAGATCACCCCTCCTGATCCTGCCTCCCCACAGGGTCAATGCTCCTTGATGCATATTATATGAGAGATTTATCAACAATGGCCTTATATTCTTCTAATTTTTTAGTGTATCCCTTTTATTTTTCATCAAATTCTTTGAGCCGCTTGTTAAATTTTTCCTCCAAGTCATTAAATTTTGATTCCTTCATAGCCATTAATCTCTCCATCTCTTATAATATTTTATTTTCATCCTTCTCATGTTGAAACATTTCTACTAGACTTGTCACATTATAATCTGGGGTTTTCATAACCGAATTTAGATTCTTGATTTCCTTTACCTTAGCTTTGCTACAAAATATGTTAATAGATGCAAAATTGCATGTAACTAAAAAATTGATGATTATGTATCTATATCATCAAAACAAATTTAAGGAATTTTTTACAAAAAATAATAAATGAAAATATATAAATAATGGAACTTTTACCACATATATTTCTTTGTATATGATATTGTATCTTAGAGAATAAAATTATAACAAAAATGAAAAAATAGAGTGTAAGGGTGTTGGTATTATAAGGTCTCATGAACAAAAGGTGACAAAGTGATGAAAAAAAGAGTATATTTCAAGAGTCCAACATTCCCCCCCATGGGCCCACGTGGTGTAGAACAGTTGGTGATGGGGTGCACTGTTAAGGCACTCCGTTCTATAAGGTCACCGGTTCGAAACCCGTGGGTGGCATGGGAGGAGAAAAAATGGAAAAAATTAGGATTAGTCTGAACAAGAAAAAAAAAAAAAACATTCCCCCCCATGGAAGGTTTTTCATGTCCTCATGCAAAGAAAAAAAATTAAAATTTATGAGGTCATCACTACTACACCAGAGTTTTTGTGGCTTGGATTAGAATATCCAAGTTGCTACTTGGCATTCTCTACTTCTTTATTGAAATTGACCATCTAGGTTTCTTCATAAAAATTATAAAATTAGGCTCTTAGTTTTCAGATGAAGTATTTTGTTGTTTTCATTGAGTTTTTGGTTCGATACCAACTCTACATTCTTTTCAACATCCTCTGATTTTGTTTCTTCAATGTTTAATTTTCTTCCTTTATGTAACACTTTAATACTTATAATTCTTTGATTTATTCATTTAGTTTCTTTACTATCTCATCATATTTGAAAGAATCAAATCATACATGACTGCAAGTAGAGGTAGATGATAACTGTTTGTAGGTTGTTTCCATTGTATACTTATTTTCTAAATACTCAATGTAGTCATATATCTCTTGTTGTGCACTATCAATTTTTGGGTTCCTCAATTTTGGTTATGGAATTGGTCATGGAGACAACATAGTAGATTTGGTTGTTGTTCTCTTCTTGTTGACTTTCTTAGAGATAACTTTAGTCCTTGGTCTCTTCTTGGTGAATGTTTTAAAGATTTTTTTTTTCTTGTAAGCTGCCATGCTCCTCATCAGATTCCTTGATTTCAATTATTGGTTGATCTAGAATATCCTCATTTCATTTTGTCTTTGTATTTAGGCCCTTGGCCATACTCCTTATAGCCCTCCATGTTTTAGTTTCATATTTCTTCTTGTTTTTATGAATGAATTTAGTTTTCTAACTAGAAACTTGTGCTAGAGATTCATATTTTTCTATTTCCTCCATCTTTTAATCTTGTGGCTCCTCTTTTTTTTTTTAATAAAGGCCCTATTAACCTCTTTGCTTGTGGCTATCTTCTATATTTACTCGGATTAGGGTTTGAAACCTTGAACTCTTATTCTGTTTATTTAGTAATATTTGTAGGGATGGGTTTTGAACTCTTTACAATAGAATCCCTTGTTTTAATATTATTTCATTTTAACCCTTAGCCTTTTAATTTGTTTCTTTAATGAAATTCATAGGTTCAGGTTTTGAACTTTTACTTTAGAAACCCTTGCTTTGGCACTCTTTCATTTTGAACCCTTAACCTCTTGTTTCTTAGGTGCTTCTTTGAAATTATTTCTCACTAGAAATTCCTCCCAATTATTTTTTTGCTTTGCAATTGCGCTTTAGTCAAGATATGTACTAAGCCATATTGGTATAAACTCCTCTCAATGTTTCTGGAACTACGTTGAATACCAAGATCCATATTCTTCAAACCACTGAGTAAATAAAATGGTACATTTATTTCATACCCCTTTTCAAAATGCATTAACAAATGAAGGAGGTACAAGAATACAAGCCCATACTTTCCTTTGCACGTCACATATTTTTGGAGCATAAATAGTACATCTCGCCACTTCTTATTGGGTACTTTTACTCATATCTCTTTATTCCAATTCACTGTTTGAGCAAGGTCCTTACAAAACATCTTCTACACTTCACATTTGATTTTATAATTTTTGAACCATTTTTCATGAATTTGTGACAACCCTTTAGCTTTTGCAACAAAAGAATGTCAATTCTAATTAAAAATTCCCAATTTATGCTATAGTCCAATTAATGGACTTAGAAAATACCATGATGAATTTATTATCATATCGTTGGAATTTATATAATAATGACATCCACTCTACTTATTTGAACCGCTTCATGCACTTTGGATAAGCCTCAAAGAGCACTATACCAATTGGTTCGTGTCTCACAATTGGCACCATTTTATATTTTTGAGTCTAGGGGATTTGGATCTTGAAATCACTCTCGTCATTGGGTAAAATGGAAGAAATGTAGACTAGAAAGGAGTAGTGGAATAAAACGGAGTGGAGAAAGGATTCAAAATGGAGATGATATGAAATGGAATATTTTGAAACACTCCAAGTAATAATAAAGCTTGCAAGTTAATGATGAAAACAATCATGTCGATTATCAAGGCATGCTTTTGAATTATGGAAACACTAATTAATGAGTGCATCAACTATTTGGTGATATCATTTGATTAAAAAATATAAAAAGCAAGTTTAATCGAGATTGCATGTTCAATCATGATTGCGAATGCTATCAAATAATTTAGAGTATGGTAGGTTCTCAGCTATGAGTTATGATAAAATATATTTTCCATACTTCTTATATCTCATAAATCTTATTGTAAATAAAATATAGAAAAATATTTTACCTTGGATTTACCTGTAGCTACAAAATTGATTATTTGTGAAGTTGGAGCAAGAGTTTTGATTTATATTTTCTCGTAGTGATCTTACATAATCATGGAAACATTTTCAAGCTATCTCATGAAGATCACTGAAAAATATTCAAATCATTAATATTGAATTTCATGACTAGATGCATAAAATTCATTACTGCGCCATAAAAGTTATGTTCGAAAACATAATTAGATACATTCAGTAGCTACTAAAAGTTGTTGTGACTAGAGAAAATCTGAAATCTACTAATATTATTGCATGGATTCCTTTGAATTTCTAGATGAGCCTTGTTTGGAACTCGATTTGAAAGGAATCTCAATATTATAATGCTATAGCTTATGAAAAAATATTATTGATTTATTACTTTTTGTCGTTGCTACGACACCATACGAATTTATCCTACATTCAAATTTTGGAGCCTCCCAATGATTATGCTATCAATTAATTAAGGTCATGCCCAATTATGTAGTCTAAGTGTTCAAGTATTCCTTTTGGGATTGTAAGTCTCGATATACTTTCTTGCACATGCCAAACTCTTTATGTTTTCACAAGCTACCACGTGCCTTGGTGATTACATAGTCCATAGAAACAATGTTTGCGCAATCCCTAAAGACAGTGACTACACCATCCTTACAAACAATGTTTAAAAAATTGCTAGTGATAGTCACTACGCAAATCTTGGTCACAATCACTGTGCGATCCTTACCATCAATGATTTCACAATCCATACCCACAGTGATTGTGTAATTATCACTCCCATTAATCACATAGTTCCCAATGACAGTGTAAGGGCATCCTCTGCTGATAGTGATTGCACACTCACTATTGATTATGAGAGCACACTTCTTCAAGGTAGTAATTTCACATTGTTGGCATATGTTGTCCTTGATGGAAACCTACTTGATGAAGTTGATGGTAACCTACTTGATGAAATAAGATTGTTGGCAATATGATGTAGAGTGTTGTCCTTGATGGCAACCTACTTGATAAAGTTGATGACAACCTACTTGATGAGTTAAAGGGGAGATTGTTGGCAATGTGATACATTGTGTTGACTTTGATGGAACCTGCTTAATGAAGTTGTTCTTGATGGAAACTGACTTGATGAGTTGTTAATAATGTAAATCTGATGTATCTACATATCAATTCAGAAGTAGCAGAAGAAAGGAATTCAGAAAGTGCCAGAATAATGATAAATAAGTTATGCTACAAAGCATACGTGGGTTTGTTAAGGTGAAGTAGCGTATGCACGCGGAAAAGTACGTGCCAAGTCGCGTATGCCAAATTTTGCTCTATTTTTATAAAACCAGGGGGCATTACCATGGTATTGACCCATTGTATTGAGCACTGGATTATCTATTTGATCCCGTCCAGGAATACCATCGGAAGTGGTGTGGTTTTGACTGATGGTATTGACAAAGGCTAATTCTATTTAAGGAGAAGGAAATCATAGTGTAAGGTCGTGCAAGTGTCTGGGCTTTAATGAATAATTCACTCTGAAGTATATCTGCATGGTTGAACTCTATTCTTAATTGATATGAATCTATGATGCACCTATGAATATGATGAAGGTTCAAGATCTCTAGATCTAGAAATGATGAATCTCTAGGATGATCTGAAAAGAAGTGATGAAGACCTGGCACAAATCTGATGAAGGAATCTGGGTAAGTTCATAGATCTGATCTGTTCTGCAAAGTTTATCTTTTATAGATCTATACGCAGGTTTGTTTCATGAAAAGTGCGTGTATATGCGGAACTGATGAAATAAAAGCACGTTTGGGAAGTTAGGGTTTTTTGAGAAATGCACAAATGTATACGCGGGTTCGTTTCATGAAAAGCGCGTGTATACGTGGGTCTGATTAAATAAAAGCGCGTATGGTATCTGAACTAATAATTGCTCAAGGTTGAATGTGTTTTTGCATATCTATTCTGAAGTCTGGGTTATCTCTGATATTCTGGTTACAGTGGTTTCACTGTTCTATTTGAAGCATTGAGCGAAGTATATTTGTTGATAAGTGAAGGGTTGTGTTGAAGCTGTTTGATCCAGTTTGAAAATTGATGAAACGTGGTCTGCAGTGGTGCTGAGGGTCAAAGCCTTCAATGAGGGGGTAGTAGCTCCCTTCCAGTGGTAGCTGGTAAACGAGAGCAGGGGGTAGTAGCTCCCTTCCAGGAGAGGCTAGTAAACGAGAGTAGGGGGTTGTAGCTCCCTTCCAGAAGAGGCTGGTAAACGAGAGAAGGTTTTAGCCTTCTGCAGGTGGGTGCCTGCGTGCTGGTATGAGTCTGCGCCAGTACATGATTGTAAGAAGTTTTCTTTATATAATAAATATTGAAGACTGAGACGACGACAGCGGTGATTTTCTCCCGAATTGGGTTTCCACCTTAAATCTTGGTGTTCTTGTGTGTTGCTTATGTGTGGTGATTTATTCTGTTCTTACTGCACCTGTTTACTGCTTACTAAACATCTGATGAATGAATGATGTAATGATCTAAGTTAAGAATTAAATGCATATTTAGATCTCTGAGCATACGCGAGTTTACTTAAGGTGATCCGCATGTATACGCGAGTTGTGTTCATTAAAGTAGCGTATGGGTTTAAAAGCTAGAAAAAGTTAAAAAAAATTTCAGTCAGCACTAAATACTGATTCACCCCCCCCTCTCAGTATTTTTCCCAACAATTGGTATCAGAGCAGGCCCTTCTGAAAAAGCTTAGCTGCTAGAAGGAAGATCAAGCAAGATGAGCAATCAAGATGGAACAACATCTATCAAGCCTCCGCTCTTTAATGGAAGCAATTTAATCTTATGGAAAACAAGGATGAGATCCTATATTCAGTCTATGGGAACAGATGTATGGGCCATTGTTCAACAAGGATATCAATATCCAGCTACAATACCAACAGATCCGACTGAAAAGAAGAATTATGAATCAAATGCAAAGGCAGTCAATGCTATAACGGGAAGTCTGACTGAATCTGAATTTGTGAAAGTTATGCAGCTAAATACAGCAAAGGAAATGTGGGACAAAATCATTCTTAGTTATGAAGGTGATGCAAAGGTAAAAAGTGAAAAACTCCAAACTCTCAGAATTGAATATGAAAATTTAAAGATGCATAGTGATGAGAGTATTGCCAGTTTCTTTTTACGTGTTGATGATGTTGTAAATTGTATGAGAAATCTGGGATAAACAATAACCGAATCTACTTTGGTTGAGAAAATTTTAAGATCGCTAACAACAAAATTTGAGTCAAAAGTTTCTGCTCTTGAAGAAAGACAAGATCTTCAAAATCTTGCTGTGGTACAACTTCATGGCATACTAACCACATATGAAATGAGAAGAGGAGGACCATCTGAAGTCAAATAGGTTGTCTTCAGAGCTTCTACTAAAGGGAAAGAAGTACAAGAAGCAGAAGGATTAGGATATATTTCAGAAGAAGATGAGGAAAATTTTGTAAAGAAACTTCAACTTGGCACAGGACGGTTCAGAGGTAAGCTTCCTTTCAAATGTTTTGAGTGTGGAAGAATTGGTCATTATGCTGCTAAGTGTCCTCATAAAGAAACACCTACAAAAGGGAAGGAAGTAGCAAGAAGGAATAAGAATCGGTTTAACAGTAGAAAAAGTTACTATACTCATGAAGACAGTGATGGGTTATCTGATAGTGAGGAAGAATGTGAACAAGATCTTAGACTTCTTATGGCATTTGAATCTAGAGAAGAAAATGATACTTTTGTGTATGCTCTAGAGGACAATGACTTTCTTGAAGAAAAAAAATCAACTCAAAATATGCTTAGAAGAAAGTAAAATACTCTTAGAAGAAAGGAAAATAACCATCGAGACTCTGGAAAAGCAGGTTGAAGGAGCAAAGAAACACATTGAGAAATTAGAATGTGAAGTGTTAAGTCTAAGAAAATATTTTGAGAAAGTAAAGACTCTGAATCTTAGATTTGCTAAAGGATCTGAAACCTTAGATGAGATTATCAAGGTACAACGTTATCCTCTTATAAAGACAGGTCTTGGATATACTGGAGAGTCTTCTCAGGCTTCAACACCAAATTATCTAAAAGCAGCTCCAGCTGGTTTACAAAATTCTGCCACTCAGCAATGGAATAAAGAATCATTACAGGTAAAGCATGATCATCTCAATTCAAATAACACTAACAGGAATATCTCTCAAAGAAACACCAATCAATAGGTAAATCCAAGTAGAAGATTTCATGATTGCAGAAATTTCTTCTTCAATGGATAATGTTTCTCATGTCACAATTTTGGTCATAAAGCTGTTCAATGTGTTTCATATAAAACCCTCATGACTAGAGAAGCAAGAAAGAAAAGGATTGAATTTGAGAAGAATACCTATAACAAATTTCTCCTCTTCTAAATGAATTTGAATGTGCTTATTGCAATAACTTTGGGCATGAAGAATCTGAATGCAGGAGAAAAGTTCAGTGAAAAGAGCATTTTCCTTCAAGTTCCAAAGTATGGAAAAAGAAGGAATTACAGGTTGAAAATTTTGGCATAGCGTTATTTGCAGAAGGTGAAGAAAATCAATGGTACATTGATAGTGGATGCTCAAGACACATGACAGGTGACAAACACAAACTTCTTGCATGCAGTGCTCCAGAAAAGGAAAAGAAAGTTACTTTTGGAAATGATACTCCTGTTGTAATTAAAGGAAAAGGGTCTGTGTTTCTAAAAGAAAAGGTGAAGGCTAATGATCTCATGTATGTGGATGGATTAAGGCATAACCTATTGAGTGTAAGTCAAATGTGTGATCAAGGAACTGAAGTTGTCTTTAGTTCAAAAGAATGTGTGGTTCGTGATCTTGATATAGGTAAAACAATCATAAAAGGAAAAATAACTCCAAGCAACCTATATGTATTGAAGAACTACAAAGAACAATGTTACTTGAGTAAATCTTCAGAAAACTGGCTATGGCATAGAAGGTTGGGACATCTAAGCTTCTCTCAAATCAACAAATCAAGTAGACTTAATGCTGTTCGTGGTCTTCCCAATATTACTCTACCTGAAAGTATCATATGCAAATCTTGCCAATTCGGCAAGCATACCAGAGTGAAATTTAATGCCAAGGAAGGATCATCAAGTAGGCCTCTTGAACTCATTCATATTGACATATGTGGACCTATGAGGAAAAATTCACCTCGTGGTGAACAATACTATATCTTATTTATTGATGATTTCTCTAGAGTGTGTTGGATTGGGTTGCTTAAACACAAAGATGAAGCATTTCAGAAATTTCAGATCTTCAAGGCTCTGGTTGAAAATGAATTAGATCTAAAACTCAAATGTCTTAGATCTGATCGAGGAGGAGAATATACTTCAGATGAATTCCTTGAATTTTGTGAACAACATGGCATAAAAAGACAGTTCTTTGTGTTGGAAATATGATGCAGAGTGTTGTCCTTGATGGAAACCCACTGAATGAAGATGAAGACATGCGACTGTTGACATGTGTTGTCCTTGATGGCAATCCACCTGATGAAGTTATGCTTGACTTGATAGACTTGGTAAATGATGTAAATCTGATGTGATATGATGTTTGTTAGCAATATGGTGGTGAGTGTTGCCCTTAAATGGCAACCCATTTGATGAAGATGATGACAACTTACTTCATGAAGTTGTCCTTGCTAGAATATGTTCTTGATGAAGAAAATATGATGTATCTACAGTGTGTGCAGAAGGAAATGAAGAAAGGAATTCAGAATGTGCTCAAAGTATGATGAAAAGAGTATGTCTCTATGCATACGCGGATATGTCTAGGGGAAGTCGCGTATGCACGCGGGAAAGAACGTGATAAGTCTCGTATGGGCAAAAGCGCTCAAAAAGTGCAAATCTAGGGGCCCGTGGTATTGAAGGCTCGTGGTATTGGTTTGGCTCATGGTATTGAAAAAAGGGGCCCGTGGTATTGAAGGCTCATGGTATTGTTTTGGCTCGTGGTATTGAAAAAAAAGATAAACCTATATAAGGAGAAGAATTTCATTGTGCAAATCATGAGTGTGGGAGCAAGATGTCTGAGCTTGAATGAATACTTCTCTATGAAGTATATTTGTATGGAAAGGGTAAAGGTTTGATGATAGATCTGAATCTATGATGCACCTATGAAGAAATGATGAAGCGAGATATCTAGATCTGAAATGTATCTGTATTTGCTAGATCTGTTTATGGAGTGATTAGATCTATGATGAGGCGAACATCTGTCTGAAGTAAAGGGTTAAATCTGAACTGAATGTCTGATCTGAAGAAGTATGCTGCTCTATGATGGTTGAAGATCTATATGCTACTTCGCCGAAGAGGAAGCGCGTATATACGCGGCTTCGCTGAAGAGAAAGCGCGTATGCGCAATGAAATACATACAGAGGTATACGCTGGTTTGTGTGGACGGAAGCGCGTATATACGCGACATCAGTAAAGGGAAAGCGCGTATGCAAACTAGGGTTTGTTGAAGCAAGGGGTATGAAATATCTGATCTGTTCTGCTGTGTTTCTGCTATCTGATCTGTGTTGATATGTATTTGTTGGTGATGTATGTCTGTGCTTAAAAGTATGGAAAGGGTCCAGTCTGAAAATATGATGAAACATGGCCTGCAAGTGTTGTTCTATTGAAGTTGTTGGATCCAGTGTGAAAATTGATGAAACGTGGTCCAAGGTGGTGCTGAGGGTTGTAGCCTTCAGTCAGGGGGTTGTAGCTCCCTTCCGGGTGAGGCTGGTAAACGAGATCGGGGGGTCGTAGCTCCCTTCCAGGAGAGGCTGGTAAACGAGTCAGGGGGTTGGAGCTCCCTTCCAGGAGAGGCTGGTAAACGAGCGCAGGTGGGTGCCTGCGTGCTGGTCAAGTCTGCGCCAGCACACATGTTGTAAGATGTTTTCTCTATAATAAAATATTGAAGGCTGAGCAACTGCAGCGGTGGTTTTCTCCCGATTTGGGTTTCCACCTAAAAATCCCGGTGTTCATGTGTGATGCTTTGTGTGATGGTTTATTCTGTTCTTACTGCACATGTTTACTGTTTATAGAACATCTAATGAATGAATGATGGAATGATATAAGTGAAGAACTAATGGCATAATTAGATCTCTGTGTATACGCGAGTTTTATGAAGGATATCCGCGTGTATACGCTACTTGGCTTCATAAAAGTAGCGTATGGGTTTTAAGGAATGAAAAAGTAAAACGTTTTGAATATGCAGTAAATACTGATTCACCCCCCCTCTCAGTATTTTTCCCAACAATTGGTATCAGAGGGGGTCCTTCTGCAAAAGCTTGATCGCTTAAAGGAGATCCGTTGCAATGGGAAAGAAGCAAAAGAAGAAGGTTACTCAAGGAAAGAAGAAGCCTCGGAAATCATGTATAGAAGATGAAACAGGTATTGATCGTTGTTCTTGTATTTTACTTAACTGTATATGCAAAGATTATGATAGTGAAAGTGAAGATGAAGAAGATTCTAACCAAGCTCTACAAGTGCTCATGGCAAAGAAGAAGGATACTCAAAGTAAGGAGATGTCTCAGAAAACCAGTTTAGCAGAAATTAAAGAAGATGAATCAGATAGTGATTGGGGTCATCCTTTGAAAGATCTTAGTGGTACAAACAATGATGAAGATAGGGAGAGAAAAATTGTGGATCTAGAAGAAGTTATCAAAGATCAACAAAGAAAATTTAATGAGAGGGAATCTGCTAACAAAGCTTTGTGTTTTAGACTGAAAAGGATGTTCGATGATGTATACAATCGAAGTAAAGGATATGAAGCTGGAATCATCTCTCTGCAAGCAGAACTTGAAGAATCAAATGAGAAGAATGAAGGACTTGAAGCAGAAATCGTCTCCTTCAAAGAAGATCTGGAAGATTCAAACAAGAAGAATGAAAGACTTGAAGCTGAAATCATCTCCCTCAAGGAAGACCTAGATAAATCAAATAAGAATAATGTTGGACTTGAAGCAGAAAACACATCCCTGAAAGTAGATCTCGAAGCATCAAAGAAGAAGAATGAAGAGCTGCAACAAACATGTGAAGAAAATGAAAATTGGTTAAAAGAAGAGATTCTAAATCTGAAGGATCAAGTAGAAGATGGAAGAAGGAAAGAGGAAAGCATGACAAAGCAATGTCAAGCCTTGGAGGTTGAGGTAAACATTCTCAAAGGTAAATTAGAAGAAAAGGTTAAAATTTTGAGGTTTCATGATAGTACTAATATTTTGGACAATATTCTGAGTAATCAAAGGTCCCCTGCTATCAAACTTGGTCTTGGTTTCCATGAAATTGTTAAAGGAGAATCTAGCTCACAAGGAAGTGCTAAAAATTCAGAGGATGTCAATGCAAAACCTGAAGTGTTGAAAGAGACAAAAGGACAACCAACAATGATGAAATCTCAAAGGAAATCAGTCAATAATGTTGAATGCTTTAAATGTCATAATTATGGGCATATTGCAGCAAATTGTAGGAGCAGATCATTTCAGCCACAAACTAACAGATCCTACATAGAAAGGTACTCTGGTTTCTTCAAGGGATATTGTTTTTCATGCAACAAGTATGGTCACAAAGTTGTTGATTGCAATAGAAGGAAGAATAGAAATACTCGTTATGATTCTTATGCTTATTTCTCTAGACACATGAGATGTTATTCTTGTAACACGTATGGACATGTAGAAAGGGAATGCAGGATGAACAGATCTAGGAAAGTGGACAATCTCCAGCACACAATTAGAAAGTTCAAGCAAATCTGGAAAAAGAAGGAGGACCGATCAGAAACGTAGGGAATTCTGACCCTACTGCAGTCATCCGCTTCTGAAGCTGACCTTTCTTATTGACTGCAGGAATGATGTGGGATACATTGTGATATTTAATAATGTATCGTCACGGGGGGAGCAATGCATGATGACTCTCTTGGTTGATTTGATTATCCTGGTTATGTTTACTTCTGACAGCGCATCTGATGTGGAAAGGACAGGTACAGGAGGTACAAGCTCAGGAGGAAATGAAGGAAGATGAAATTTTTCTATGCTTCA